>JAPDEN010000006.1:600000-935374 GCA_027569145.1 Aspergillus funiculosus
TCGAGCTCGAAGTGTCGAAGTCGACGTTGGTCCCTTAGAATTTGAATCATTGCCTTCTCTGTGACAAATAGGCCGGATAAAGAACACTCCAACTAGGGTAAGCAGGCCTTTTCCGTAATCGCTTTGAAAAGCTGGTCATATCCTTTGAGACATCCTGGTTTCATATCATACAAATGTAGATATAGAGTTTTCACATTTGGGGTCGCTCGTAGCAGCCGCGCAGGCCCCAGTACATCGTCTGACAACGTCGCTTTCTCGAATGATTCGTCTGAGTCATGCGATTGGAAGTCGTAAGTGGCTGGCTGTCTTTCTAAGTCAGTTTCGGCCCTTGTCGAGATGCTCAGAGCGATACTCTTGATCGAAGCACCTATGGCTATAAGGTCATTTTGATCCAGCCTGGAAACAAGCGCTGCGATGTATTTCTGCAGAGGGAGCGCGGCAATGAGACGTCTGTCCGAAGATATCCAAACTCTCAATGGCAACGCCGCATCTACAGATGGCAGCCGTAGACAGATAGTGCACTTTCGACGCCCGTCTCCAGATGGGTTGCCATTTCCCTTTAATTGTGGGCAACGCCCCGCGAGACGCATCGAGGACAAATACATGTAGCTTGATGCTTGATATCCGCTGAAATCCCTTGAGTGCAAATACCAGGCCGTCAATGACATATTCATCTGTTAGCGCATCACGTCTTTCCTCTTCACGAAGCTGATCTAGTTTAGACTGAGTAGCGGAAATTTCATTGAGAGCCCATTTTTGCATTTATCCGTCTGCCCGCGTTGCTTTTGAGACAGTTCATCTCGTGCTCTTGACAAGTCATATGTGTTTGCGACGATTGTTAGATGTCTGACACCGTACTGCAACTCGGGATGAGACGCTCTCGTTGAAAAAGGTATCGGAGGCTGGATTCCGTCAAGTCCGTGGCTACATTCTCGAAGAAGCTCAGGAAATACGGCCCTATACACCTTTCCCCAAACGAATTGTCGACTAGGCGGAGGCTTTTGATGCTCTCCAGATCCAGATAGGAAATAATGACTTCAAAGACCTCTTGAGGAAGGTGATTCCTCGTCATCGGGGGCTGGGGATATCAGCATACGGAGGGGTGAGTGGGAATAGCTAAAGTATTTAATTCCTTTTGATAACCATTGTGGCTTCAAGTGGTCCGACTCTTTAATAGAGATATGCGGGGGCCTACTGACGAAGCTATGTCGAAACACATCATCCCTACATGAAGATGTACGAGTACGTGCCTGATGAAAGGTTAAATCCCGACTCGGATATACACGTAATTTGTTCATTCTATAAAATCTCGGGGTTGAAGAGTTACGCTTTCGAGGTATTTAGTTACGAATTTATTGCCGATGACTAGATTTAGACGGTGTGTGGTCACCCTTTCGGCAAATGCAGACGATATGCCTACTAGGAGATTACACTGACCAGATACGATTGAGAGCCAAGAAAAGATATCAGGAGTCTTACTTAATTATAGGAACTTAACCACAGAGACCAGCATTGGTCACATCATTAGTTTAGCCATTAAAAATACCATAAGCGTCCATGTGTCGTAAAGATGATCAAGGCCTTCTACATCGAAAGTGCCATGAATGTAGTCGTGAAGTCAACGGTGCGATATCGCATCAGAATGGAGCGAAAGCAAGCTCATAAGCGAACCCGAGAGTCAGCTTCGCGTGTTGAAGCATGTGATCGAAGCTTAGGTATTTGATAGTGTCATCAGTGGTGTGAATGTGCTTATTGCTATTTTCCATTTCTGATTCCGTCGCCATGGCTGAGGGGTATCCGTATTTGCTAGCAGATGTGTGATCGGAGCAGGCATAACCGCATCTGGTTTCGACAAATCCAATATCGCAGTACTATAGTGGAACCGTTAGTGTAAGCGTTTAAAACAAAATATGCCTGTTTTCACATACTGAGGTAATAATATCTTTGACGAACGTCGTCAGTCCTTCATCAACATAGTCAGTCATGACTCCAATTGCCTCCTCGCGTCCAGCGTTGAGAGCGCCTTGAGTATAGCCCGTCATGTCTTGCTGAATCATAGCCTTGATATCCCGCTTGTCTTTTTTATATTGAGAAAATACGGCCTGGGATCCCAGCATACCACCTTCCTCTGCTGAGTACCAGTGAAACTCAACGGTATTTGGCGCGTCACCTTGGGCAATGGTTTCTGACTGCAGCAAGCCACGCAAAGCCTCAAGGATAGTGACAGTTCCGCTTCCATCATCGTCAGCGCCTGGGGCAGCTAGTATGGAAGGAAGGAACAGGTTTATACTGTCCTGGTGTGCACCCAGCACGACAGTCTTGTTTGACCGGCCAGGAATACGAGCAATAATACTGAATTGTCCCCACGGATGGGCGAATTCCTCGACGGTTGCCCCATACTCCGCTGCACCTGAATCTATGACAACATCCTGGACCTGTTTGTATAGCCATGACGCAGACTCAATTCCAGTCTTTGATTTGTAGTATCGAGTATGGAAGGAGGTGAAAACTTGTAGGTTTTTCTCCATGTTCGTCTTGGACAAGCCTTCAATTAGTGTTTCCACCTCAACCTTATGCTCCATTTGTCGTGGATAATGCACATAACTGCCAGCATTCAACGTTGGGTAAAAGCCAGTATTTCGCTCTTCGGTGACGTCGATGAAATTCACACCATCCTTTGATAAGCAGAGCTGTCAGAAGCTTATCATTTGGACAAAGGGCGATGAGAATTTGAGCGGGAAAGAAATACCAGTTTTAAAGCCCATTTTTCCTCCTCGGTCACCCATCTTGTTTGGTAAGGAGCAAGTTCAATGAGATATTTCTCCTGCTCGTGATGTATTTGTGGGTTCATCATCACCTCTTGCTGCGGAACGGCATAGGCCCACACTGCTGTGGAAGCAGTAGCGCCAAGCGCAAGAGCTTTCGAGATCTTCATAATGACTGGAAGAGTTGCAAACACTTTCTGACAATAGCAATGGAGAGTAAGAATATGAGATAATGAGGAAATGCGGAAATTAGAGATGTGTTGATGGATGCTCGAGAACAGCTACTCGAAGCAGCAAGGTATTGGCGTTCAGGTGACTCCTCGAGGGCCGCCAATAATGCGGGATGTCGGAGGACTAGGGAAAGAGGCGTCAGTTACCACCTAGTACCGTCCTTACACCGTCAATATAATTGCTCTTAATCTTCTCAGGGATTGTGACTTCATTCCCTTTGGGTCAAGTAATAATGACTGGCCAGATCTGGGAGCAGCAATGCAGCAGACCATGCATGAAAATTGAGTGATTTTCAGTTGCGTCAGAGATGCGTTGGTGGGCGGCTTAAATAAGATTACAGGCAACGATAAGACTATAGAGTTGATGAAACCCGAGAAGGTCTTTAACGTTGTTGCATTAGTTATTATTGATTTCCGTCGTCTGATCCATGGTAGAGGCTACAGTCAACAGTCTACATTCTACAGCTTATGCTCGTCTATGATTCAACGATGGCCCTGAGAAGCAGTGGGTGGACACCTGGTGGGGTTTCTCCTAGTCTGGACTCTGGACTTTCAAGTTTCCACCCATCCCCATCATACGGAGTTCCCCCTCATTCTACCATAGTAATGATTGCCTTTCGATAGTTGAATATTATTCTTTTGAGCGCCGACCATTTGAGTCTTCTTCGTCGTTGATGTCTGGTGTTCTAGGATATTCTGAGTACCCCAAATGTCCTCAGCGCCTCCCACGTTTTCCAACACTCTCCACGACCAGGAAAGCGCTATCCAATGTCGATCCATCCTCCAGACCAAATTCGTAGCTATATGAGGCTTGGTAGCTCATTAACCCTATGATGGGACTAACAACCATTTCCCCTCTTTTGGGGTCAAAAGCTGTCGTGTGGCTGTGCCCCAGGAAACCCTGATACCATGCCCCTGGCCAACGCATCAGGACATCAGACAATTCACCGATAAGATGGCGCTGAATATTTGGCTTGTATCTCAAAGTAGAGGTCGCTTCTCCCTGAAATAGGCTGAAGTATTATCCATCAGTAATCTGCGAACTTCCGCCTTTGTTGCTTCTTGCTCCCCTCAGCCTGAAAATACTAGGCAACTGCGAGTCTTTGTTTCTCGACTTGCCCGCTGTTGTGTGGCTTTTGCTGTGCAGGGCTTAGAGATGGGGCCCTCGGCATTTCCGAGTTGGTTTATCCAAAGACTAGGGTTATCTGTAAATTCCCAGGAATCTCAACACCTTTGGACCTTTAGCAAAGATGACCTACCTGTAGTCCAGATAGATAATGTTACTAATAATAACACATCCTTAATATTATCAAAGTCATAGGTTCTTTATTAGAATACAAAATATAAATGATTCTGAACTAAATGAAAGAGAAGTCCTCAGGCTTGAATTTCTGTTGTCCTTGAAAAGTTTCATCATTAAACATACAGACTTACGCATTATTAGCTGCATATACTTACTTCGTGATGAATAGGAAAGGGAGCCACCAAGAGACAAATATAGATGGAAGTTGTGAGTACTGCTGTTTGAGGAGACACTCAGAGTGAAGAGGACATGGGGACTCGATAATATCGACTGCAAAGCATTGTATCCCGAGAATTGGTGTGAGATGAGCACTTGAAGTATGATTTCACTCCTATATAGCCTTTTAATTTTTCCAATTACATTAAGCACTAATAATGAGACATGTCTGGCAATATTGTAGGACGAGTCAGAGAAAGCTAAAGTCCAATAGTTATACCATGATCATTCGTATATATTCCGAGTATGGACGCAGCCTGAGCAATACCATCAATTGACCTCCCAGACCGTCAATACCTTAGGTAATATTGAGTCGAGACAGCTTTTATACGATGCGGAAGTGAGATTAAGGCATATGAAAACATTTCGACTTCAAGAACAGCTTTATTTACCCATTCTGAGGTAGATTTCCCCATGTTGAGAAATCCAAGGCCGAATGAAGTCAGAGTCATCTCAGAATCATGATGACTGGAGATTATGAGTCGAAATAGCTTATGGCCAAAAAAGGAAAGGTCGGGTCACGTTCTCAGATTCCTTGATTCGGTCATTCCATTTTAGGAAACGCGCCTAGGGCTAATGCGTGCTTCTGTCCAATGATCGCGCAGAGTTCACCCCGTGACTCCAATGTGAGTCAAAGTGTGCGGTACCTGATAAGCGGGTGGACGCGCGCAGGCGGAAGAGGACGGAGGGACGCATCATCGCCGAACGCGACTCGATATATCTCTTATCTGTCCAATCCCCTTTCCATCCCCGCTTCCTCTCATCTTGACGACTTCCAACTCGCGCATTCTCTTGCCTGAGTAACTGTATCTTTTCTTGAAAGAGACCCCCGAACAACCGGATCTCTCTATCCTGCGAAACGCACTTTGCGCGCATCGCCACCCTTTCCAGGCTCTGTACCAACCCCATTGTATCGCACTCTCTCCGGGGGGTTCACTAAATCGTTATTCTTCGATATGGCTATTCACCCAAGTTTTCCATCTCGAATGGATGCCAGAGGGAGTTTGTCGCCTCAACAGGCTCGTGCAATTTCAGCCTGGACTGAGCAGGCCTCCGCATCCTTGGAGAATTTGACTCTAGCAGAGCCAATTCCCTCCGGTGGTGTCTCTGAGTCGGCCACTCCGCGCCCGACCCTGCGTGGGGAGTCTGTCTCCTTGTCGATTCCTCTGGATGACCCGGTCCCGACTATCGACGACTCTTCTGCTCCTAGAGTTAGGGTACTTGGTCAACCTGCAAAGGAAATGGGACAGGTACCAACTGTGAGCTTCCGACGTCGGGAACCGCTCCGCCGTGACAGTCTCAAAAGACGTGAGGCTTTGCTAAAGGGAAAGGATGGCAGTCGTCGCAGACAGCGCTGGGAGAATGGTATGTCCTGATAGGTCTAGAACATGCAGTTTGCACGGCTTTTCCCTAGCCAACTGCTTTCTCGGACCTGATATATATGCATATATATCTATACGGTCGTGGAATTACTGACAGGTCCTGCTTTACCGAAGACCGCCTCCTGCATAACCCCTGGGTTGAGCCCCCATCTCCCAAGGACTGGCTTCCTCAGCCAACCCATACCCGACATGAACCCATGCCCTATTATCTCGCTCCACTCTGGGATACTCATTACGCGCACCTCGACCGGCTTTCGTCCAGACAGGCGGCAGATGGTGCGAAGAATGACAGGCACCACATTCCTAAAGAGCTTCGTATGAAGTTGAAACACGCTCGTGCTGCGCGAGGCATGCTTCAGGATATCGAAGAAGATATCCGGCAGTTTATCCAGAGATGGAATGAGAGGCAGCTTCTGCGTCAAAAGGACGGTCTTGCTGATGCACCATCTTCGTCTGATGAAGACTCCGAGGACGAAGTCGTTTTTGTCGGTAGAAATGGGCAGATGCATGACTCTCCAGAGCGCAAAGCTAAGCTGCAAAATATGCGCGAGACTATGAGCTCCCATAATGAGTACGATGGCGAGAAGATGGTGTTTGAGAGCCTTGTGGATGATCGGGGCGCGGGGTTTGGGTGAGTTCAACCCATTTTCTCCGGTGAACTTTTGGGCTTCTTTGCTTACTGGTCTATTTAGCCGCTGGCTGGTGCACTCAATTGCGTCCTATTACGGACTCCACACCTGGTCTGTCACTGTGGGAGAACCCGCTCGACGTGAGGCATATGTTGGATTCTATCCGCCTGCTTCAGGGAGTCGCACTGGGGTCCTATATCAGCCTATGGTTAGTTGTCGGCAAGAGTTGGCGGTCCAGCCCGGTGAAGAGCTTCCCCGACCACTGTGGTCTCAAGTATAACCCGTCATGGGCGACCATTACCCTCAGGGACATCTACTTTCCGCCTGGGATATAGAGGAACTGTGTTAAAACTAGACTGGCCGAAAAGCAGCAGTTTCGGATGAGACTGTATTGCTCTCTACATTTCCAGCCATATCGGTGTAAGATAGTGAATTGATGCTAGCGTATCGATTCCCGACATTCGTGCATCTCTACAAAACGAAACTGTAAAAGTGTATGTTGTACCTAATGGGTACTTGCCTTGAAGTAATAGCAGCTACTAGTACCTCGGAAGGAGGTCTCAAGTCGCCATCGAAGGGTCTGCAAGGAATGTCGAACTGACATCACTATACACCAGTAAGAAGAAGAAGAGAAAAATGGTCTCTTATCTGCCCTGACGCATTTGATCACTCGATCTACTTGCCCTGAATATTTGCTCGTTCTATCCATCAGCAAGCAAATGCTGCGTTGACCAACTTCTTCCACAACACATCATTATTATCTGCCAGGTTAGACCTACCTAGGTGGAAATGATTAACTACACTCAGGACATGGACATCAAACTGCCCCTCACCAGGTTTGACGTGTTCTAATCAAGGCAATGAGGAGCATTACCGAGGACTTATGCGCTCCTTTGCTGCGCTCCTCAGTGGAAGGGTCATGTGTCGAGTGTCCCTCGACAGTTCTAGAATGATCATCGTCAGCATCATCATCATCATCATCATCATCTAGGAGTTATCTACCCCTCTATCGTCCAGTATCGAATCCCTGTGTCACACATAGGGATAACAAGAAATCACTGTTAGTTTTCTTTTTGCCATCGTCCCCGTTCTTCGTGGGGTGGGTGTTCCTAGGTAGTACCGTCAGAGTGGGCGATGACGGTCCAATAAACAGGTTAGCGAAATGCACCTGAAGATCCGTGTGGAGTTCTCCATGCTATCCATTGAAGACTGGAGTAAGGCTTTGCAGGTAATAGACAAATAAGGATGATCTAGGGATGCATGAGTGCCTTGGATGGGGGACGAGAGAGATGAGTAGGTACTGTATCAGACGGAGGGGGGAGAAAAGTTAACTGGAGAATCCTGGTAGTAGTTACTACTAGTAGTGCTAGTATACCATAGCCATCCCGCCAGAGGTGCGGAGTGCTCTAGAAGAGTTCTTTTTCTGAATACTTGGGCGAATGGGTGTCTCCATTGCTGTAACAAAATTGCTTCCATTGGTCGCGACTATTTCTGTACAGCCGCATTACAGAGTAGTCGTACTCTGCATGTAAGGCACCTAGGTAGTAAGTGAGTGCCAGCATTTGTTACGTCGTGGGGTATCTTCAGGCGGCTAAATAGAGTAAAAGTAAGGATGTCATTGATTGATTGATACTATTGATGGATCGATTTGGTTCTCCACCGATCGGGTTGGGTCGTCGTCAAGTTCCAACACTGAACTGTAAGTAGTACTCGTAGTACCGAAGTGGGCGGGCTGGGAAAACTCATGGACACGATGGCATGGAAACCGATATCGGAAAAGAAAGGATCCTGAAGTCCAATCACTCGGGAGCCAGAACCTGGGGGTACTGAAGTATTTGGCGCAGATATTTGGTTTCCAGATAGGAAAAAGGTAGCAAACATTGCCTGTTTTACACTGTCCTCAATACAGAGTACAGACTACAGATAGAAGAAGTTGAAGTAGAAGAGTTGTGGTTGTCCTTCGGACTGGTCCGATGGTTCCCCAGCCAGACCCATGGTACAGTTTTCGTAGAATTGTATAGGAATAGTAGGCATGTACTCCGCCTTGATGGACGTTAGGCGATCGATCGGGCATCGATCAAACTCTTCAAACATAATAATACCTAGGTATGTTTTCTAGACAACAACATATGCTTTTAGAGATAGCTAAATACCCTTTTTGTTGGCTATTGCGTCCCATCATCAGGATGTTTGTCCATTTCTCCTCATTAATATCATGGATGTTCGCTAGATGTGCCTCGAATGCATTGCATGTGAAACGGTCGAGACAGCGACATAATTCCCTGCAGGGACATTAATTCAGTCCCAAGTCCCCTCCCAGGTCAACATCAGCCGACTTCTCGACTACGATACTGACTTTGACGTCCCGAGACAGCCGGCTGCTTATTCGCTTGTCGCGGGAAAGTACCTAGGTAGCAATCAATTAATCAATCAATCAATCAATCAGGAAAGCTGTCAACCGAACCTTGAGCCACACCAGAGGGGCTGAAGAGCGAATTGAATCCTCCAATCAGTAGTCAGCCATAATCCGGAGTGCTGAGGATGAACAGGTCCGGTTCGTTGGATTCTCGAAGGATATTGGTCTTGAGGGGGAAGAGTTTGTGGTGTGATGGTAGATACTACGGGGTAGATAGTAGGAGGTGTTCACAGTAGTGCCACCGATCAATGGAACTCGGGGGTATCTAGGAACATACAATTTTCCTGATAGCATACATGGTAGGTTGCTTGAGCGACTGAAAGGACTCTGTGG
Source organism: Aspergillus funiculosus (assembly GCA_027569145.1). Taxonomy (NCBI): domain Eukaryota; kingdom Fungi; phylum Ascomycota; class Eurotiomycetes; order Eurotiales; family Aspergillaceae; genus Aspergillus; species Aspergillus funiculosus. Next base: position 609,275 of record JAPDEN010000006.1, read on the forward strand.
TGTGTTTGCGGCTATGCTCCCTGCATGGGATAATTTCATAAGCTTTCTTTGACTTGGTCATCTATTTCTTCCTCCTAAGGAGTATGAAGGAGGACTAAGGAGTACTAAGGATTACAGAAGCATCATTGTGCTCTCCTCTTATTGTATACATGTTTGTCCCTTTATTGGCCCTATTTTGCAATCCAGGGCGAGTGAATAGAATGATCTCCCTTAATAATAATTATAATAACAATAGTCATGATAATACTTAAATAATATTAATAATAATAAACAGACTCGGAATGTAATGTTGGAACTGAGGCCCAGCCAAGTCATCCATCCATCGACCGACGACGTGGCTCCTCTCCTCTTCTCTTCGCCCTCGCCAACTGACTGACTGCATTCTCCTTCGTTGCCCTCCGACACGTACAAACATCCTGCGCCACTGGGCATCCTGGCCCATTTTCTGCCCCCCCTTGGTCCCTAGATCGCACCACTCTTCTAGGCTTCTACTTGAAATCTTATTCTCGTCGCTGTTCCTGGTGAGGCCCGCGCCTGGCGTCATCTGCTATGTCCTTGGTCCCCTCACATTCTCCTCCGTTTCTCGGATTTCCCAGGCCCAACAGCCGGGAATACTAGTCTTCCATTTCGAACTTACTTTGACTTCCCTTTTTTAACCCTTCTTACTTTTTATGGCCTTAGTATTTTTTTTTATTTCATTTCCCCCTTTTGATTAAGTGTCCTCATATGACCGAACTATCATCCTTTTTCTTGCCGTGTTTTCGCCTCGTCTCATGCTCAAGGTCCTGTGAGCGGGATACTACTAGTACCTACTACTACTACTTTGCTTCACTCGATCAGGGAACGCTGTATACATACTCACATCTAAAGCTAAAAGTCACTGAACCATGACATGGACGGGTGTGGCGATGAATTGAATACATATTAACTGTATTTCATTCATTATCAGCTCCTTTCCTTTCTTTTTTCCTCTATTCACTCTCCTCGCTTTCTATTCCAGTACCTCCAGCAGTCTTGTGGTCGACTGGGATATCGTGATTCTATCAGCTACAAATCGGGCAGCAGCTAGACAGAAGCGCGGCGGTTTTCAACCTACGACGGATACTACCCTGCAAATTCGCCTCCGCCTGCATCACCACAATCTATTTCGGGCACTGCCTATTGTATTAGCGCGGCCATGGGTTCGTACAGTACATCATCCTCATGTCGAGGCACAGCAGCAAGAAATGCGGCAAGCTCTAGCTCCACCAACAGTGATACATCGGACCGGTCGAAAAGCACGGCCCCTACGATCTATAGTGACCGACCCACTCTCAAGCGTCATGAAGATATGGAGCTTTGTGATGATTATGACGACGATGAGGACGATGGCCATAGGGACTCCGCATCAACTTTGGGTTCAAGCGATCCGTCAGGTGACGGGATTGATGAGACACCACGATATGAGGTGACGGATCGCAAGCGTGACATGTTCCTAGCGGACGTAATCCCATCGAGCTCATCAAGTTTCGCAAAACTTTTCCCTTCTTGTCGGAGACTGCTTATCCGACACGACGATGCAACACTCGATGGCAACATGAACCTACGTGTGGACACAATGGTTCCACATCGAGCGGGCTACCAACAAAATGTAATCCTTTTCCATCTGCGCATGTATGACTTGTTCACTAGGAAGTTCTCCTTCCGCCGGTACTGTCGGGATTCAGGACGAGAGGTCTGCCATTCGGAGAGAAGACCTGTATCGTCGAACTTTGACAAACAACCGTTGTTCCAACGCTCGTGGAACAGTGTGCTGGCTAGCCTACGACCAGGATCTAGTGGACATGGGGGGCCGCTCTCAGGCACGCAGCATAGAAGACAAGGCTCTGGGTACAAAGCGTTTAAAGGCCACGCTGGATACATCGACGACGACTTATTTGATACTAAAGGCAGCGTTGATCGGCCAGTTGCGCTTTCTGATAGCACCGCGCTAGAGTTTTCTAATTACGCCCATGTGGAGCTCAAGCGTCGAGGTGCTGGGATCGTGAAGCGATACGAGTATGAGTATTGGGCCACGAAGTACCAATGGAGACGGGAGTCACGAAAGGAGGGCGATCTGCGGGAGGTCTCTTATCACCTTGTCAATATGCGGACGTCGAAACAAGTCGCCCACATCGTACCCGAAATCTTAACTCCAATGGAAGCCGTGGAGGAGGAGAGCAAGGGGGGCTGGATCCCTCCTTCCTCTATGTGGATCAGTGATCCATCTGCCTATAAGAATATGCATGACGTTGCCGAGTAAGAACCCTTCAACCTCTCTCTGATAAGCGCAATGTTGGCAATTGAACTTATTCGTGTGCAGTGTGATAGTAGCTACAGGATTGATGGTACTAGTTGACGATTGCATTCGACGTCGATGGCACCAAAATGGCCGCTCCCAACTGATATTCCCGATGCGATCCTCTTTCTCAAAGGGCATGGGACTGATAGGTCCTAAGTGACTGATTGATGAAGCATTACATCGTTCTTCAGAACAATAGGGTAGCAGGACTCCGAAGCGAGGAGTCTCCCAACCTCCGGACGGCGTGATGACGTGTAGCTGACACCTGGTGCTTTGCGCAAAAATGAAGTCCTTTTTAGGCAAAAGCTCGCATCGTTCCGAACTAGCACTCGTCCTAAGTTTTTTTACCCTTTCATGAATTCGGAATGGAGCTTGTACTTTTTTCCGTTTCTTTTTCCAGGGTTCCTCGTCCCTTTGCTTCTTTTTTTTTTAGCGCGGTGGGTACCTAGAAGGTACATTTGCTTGGGTGCTCGAAACCCAATGATCTTGCATGACTTGCAGTGATGTGCTACAGCAACACGAGGATCAATTGTACATGCATGTATTCTGGTTGGATGCCTGTTTCAGCCTTGCAGTTCCATTTTATCTTGTTTATTTCTTTTTTTTTTCACTTTCCCTTTCCATATGTCCTTTTATTTTATTTCGTTTTATCCTGTTAAAATTGCCGGCGTTGTCACTGCTTTCTTGGAGGCCATATGATCAGCGCGTATACCTGGTCGTAGGCCAGGGTGACTTGGGATGCATGTATAACGAATCTAACGACTAGTTGCTTTGTACAAGTTTCCAGCTTCATCAGAAATGAGAGCAACGGAAGAGAAAAAATATGAGCATTATGAATTACAATCACAGTTCCAATGGTGACGATAGGGAGAAAGTGTTTCTGCCTGACTCGACTGGTTTCCTTCCCCCTAGTCCGAGTCTGAACCATGGATCCAGACTATTACTTTCTAGCACAGAGGGAAATAATTGCAGTTTTGATTCTGGCTGAGAGAAAGTGACAGGGGGTTGATTAACGAGCTGAGAATACTCTAAGCTCCTTTGAGTTCGCATTATTAGCTTACCCTCTCTCTCTCTCTTTTCCCTATCCCGGACTTCCCTTCACGCATATAGATCGATACCTGGGGAGCATCCATCGTATCCGGCTTCCCTCCACAGACAGCATTATTAAATAGACTAAAGTAAAAAGAACGACAAGACAGCTGCCCCTGTCCTTCATTGCTCGAGTGGGCAGATGTCAATTAAGCTTGTCCTGAAGCCGATGCGGGGCAGATCGAGGCTCGTCCCAAACACTGTGGCGCGTCGAATCACCTGCAGTTGTGCAGCTTCACTGGAGTTCGTGGATGCGTTGGTCGGTGCCTCTCCTCCCCTCTCCTACTTCTCCCCGGTGTCCTTTCACCCCCTCATCAGTTGTCTCCCTATTGGCGTCAGTTATCAATCTGACTCCCTTATGCAGGTTCACAGTGTCTACTTTATTACTATTATCCTAAAACTGCCCTACTTACCCCACCAGCCCCCCTTTTCCCTTTCATCATCGTTATCCGTCTGAACCACACATCTCCCCCCCCACTACCATCCACCAACCCACCACCATCTTGCTTGAAACAAGGCGTACGGTGAGTATGTGGTCAAGACCGCTGAAATGGACGAGGGGATGCACGTATGAGTGCGCATGAATGCCCAACCCGGGGCCAGGACAGGAGAGGCGACGAATCATGACAATTCCTCCCCTAGAAAATAGATTGGGTCAAGTCAGACTTGAATTCTTTCCCTCTTCGCTGGCAATTTTTGTCTCCTGCAGAGCCTGACTTTTCAGTGCACTCACGCGCTGGTCGGCTCGAAGAGACGGACGGTTTATCGCTACCGTTGGCTCTCGCCTCTCCCCTTGGGCGGGAAACGCTCTTGTTGCCGCGCGAGAGCTGCCATCTCGACAACCCTAAGAGAAACCCCTAGTCGCTTACAGTCTGCAGCCCGCTTCCCAGTAGCAACTGCTCATGCAGAGCGGCCTGGTTGTGGCCGTTTGGTGTTCAGGGCTGAAAGAAACGTATGGAGTTGACCTGTTCTCGGTCCAGATTCAATATTAATGATTTAATCATTTTGATGAGCTGGCATAGTCGCCGGGGTCCCGCTTCGACTTTTATGAGTGGTCCAACTGGTTAACATCAACCAACTCTGGCCTCAATTCGTTGCTTTTCTGTTTCTCTGGGCCACTCTCCGCTTTTGGGCAACTAGACCTTCCCCCTCCTGGGCCCCTCCACCATCAATCATTATTCCTTCCGAAGGGGAAATCTTCTTTTTTTTTTGCAGAGAAGAACGTCAATGAGGCAGACGGGGCTTGTTCATACCCAATGGCACCTCATCATTCGCGGAACAGGGGGGGGGGAAGTGGTTCTCCAGCCACGATAATGGCGAACAATTAACATATCAATTTCAAGGCCGATGATTCGCCCATCTCATCCAAAAACTTGTCTTTTCTTTCCTGTACCTCAGCATCACTCCTGGACATCCACCTTATTCCTTGTCAACTCAATGGATCTGGCCTGTGTGGGGACTAGTGGCCCTTTTCCCTGGTCTTTGGCGTTTCTTCAAAGGCATATTCTTTGTCGGCGTGCGCCGGGCCGTTCCAGCTTGCAGCCTCAAAATGATCCGCATGTTCTCCATGCACCGGCGTTCCTTGAGTGGAGGATAAGAGAGGGGGGGAGAAACTTGCTGACGCCGTGCCATATCCATAGTAACATGCATAAGTCCGTCTGCTAGGTCCTGATGATTAGGTGCCGTGTTTGTCATGCCAAAAAGAAAAAGAAAAAAAAATTGTCTTGCTTTGCACCAAGCCACTACTAGAAGTGGCCCACAGTTTTATATGACTGCCATTCCCCATATCCATCAGGCCCATTTGATTTAAGAGAGAAAAGGGTCGACGGATTCCAGACTAAGAGAAAGAAAGAAAGGCGGACACCACCTCTTTTCCCCTTCCCCTCTGTTCTTCGATAATATTTATTACCCTCTCTTCCTATCCTGCCAATTGGTCTCGTGGATACCACTGATCCACATCTATCATTTGCTACTTCATCTATATACTGCTCATACGCTCGAGAAGGACCCAAAGGGAGAAGAATTTAACCATTGCACCAACAATTTGCTGCTCTTTCTTCTGCTCTGCGAAACCGGACAATTGTCTTGAAAACTTCTTTTCAACCAAAGAACCCCCTGTCTCCCAACATGTCTGAGTCGGCTATTAAGTACGACTGGAGGCTTAAACTCGATGGTATACCCCACCTAACCGCTATTCTTCTTAGGGAATCATTATTAGAGATGGCCCCTGTTGGCATTTTTTTGCTATTATCTCAGTTATTCCCGCGCAATTGTTTCTATAATGCTAATATTCCTCTCTGAAGATTACTGTTGGAAATCAAACCTCGAAGACCCCGTCTATAATACTTTCTCCGACCGTCGAGGTAATAATTGATAATTCATATGTTTCTCTACTTGCCCCTCGCCGACTGTCTTCGAGCGTTCTCGGAATTTTCCCCCCCTCCTCCCTTCCGGTTTCATTTGCGCATGAAAACTTTGAAATAGCGAGATGGAGATAAATCCAGCTCCTTGGTGTGTTGGACGCTTCAAGTATCTCGACATATGAGAGTGGAGTCTACTTTTCTCTTCACCGACAATTATACACCAGATCACTTCAATACTGCTCTCGTTTACTAACGGTCATTATCTTCCCACAGGAGGTCGCACAGCTTGGTCATGCACTGTCACCGTTACCGGAAGAGGAGTTTGGGCCGCCCGATACTGGTATGATGGGAGATTTGTGGATAACGCCAAAGAAGATGCTGCGGAGGTAGCTTTAAAGGTTCTAAATCCTCATGGACAATCCGGCCAGTCTTCCAGCCAGGAGCCTTTCCAAGGATACATCGAGCCCCGTCAGTAAAGCAGCTGCAGATTTGGTGTTTGAACCCGCCTTTGGGTGCTGTATTTTTGGGACACTTTTTTCTTTCCCGTCTTCACTTCTCTCCTTCTTTTCCTTACTTTTCTTAATTCCTTCCTCATCGTGGGCCATTCAGGACATCCTCCTGTTTCCCCACATTTTCAATTGCGCGCGACGCGATCCGGATTGATGCCGATCTCACAGACATGTACAACATTTCCGGCTGTCGACATTACTTCTACTTTTCTTTTCTCGGTGCAGACAGGACTTGTTTACAAGTGGATAGATTTGTTATCCATCCAGTGGATGCTGGGCATTAACATTTGCCTCCGCGATGATTTTGCCCATGTCCATTTGCCTCTCAAGATGAGGGTTTTTCGACGTGAGATTTCTTATGATGGATGAATTTCAGCTCGCCAAGTTTGAGTTTGTTTTAGGTGTTCTGCTTCATTTTTCCCCCTTCTTTTTTGTTCTCTTTTCATCTATTCTCTTCTACACAGCGAGCCTGTATGACGGACCCCGCGGCGCGATAATTTGACGACAGATAATTATGACGTATGAATTTGAGACCTAACTATTTGGGCTTTTGCTTTCTTTCTGCAAGGGTTTTGGTTTGACCCTTGAGCCATCTGTACGAATTTTTATGTCATGGCCATTACTACCCAAAAGAGGAGCTATTGGCAACTCGGAAGATGTTGGTTGGATGCGTGGCAGCCGGCGCGGAAACAGAAGCGGCCTACTGCAGTCAGATGCAGCGCTAGAAAAAGTTTTCACTCCTGTAGGTCCGTTTCTTTCGATTTCCGTGCTGTTTTCTTTTAATTATTATTTAATCGCTTGGTTTCCTTCTTTGGGAGATTGGGCTGATTTGCATGGGTTGAGGATCTCTCCGGGACAGGCCCTCAGATCCAATCCTTAACTTTCTCGATGAGCTGCTACTGCTTGTAGCTGCTTGTGTATGTACGTAGGTATGCATGTATGTACTGTACTTGTGTGTTTTCCATTCCAACGCTATTTTGCCTCTTTGTGCTCCATACTATAGAAATACCAGATGGGTTCCATTCAATGATCCCATTTGGTTCTTGGGTCTGGCTGTCTTTCTCTCGACTTTGTCAAAATGTTAGAAGCAAAAGAAAAATGTCAATATAAGAAGTCCCGAGCTTAACCTTATTTTCCCGCTTCACGTGCTGCGTTCCATGGTTCGTCCAACTGAAATGAGACCCTTTCCAAACTCTACACGACTATACTTCAAAAAACTTTCTAGCGACATATACAGTAAAAACCAGTAGACCCAAGAAATTCCATTTCACCATTACCACCCACACACAACAGTATACATAACTACCAGATAGGCAGTGGGAGTAGCAGTAGAAAGAGGACGAGGAGGAGGAGGAGTAGGAGGAATAAAGTTAATAAGCAAACCTCTCCCCAATCTTCATCCGCTTATTCATCCACCCATAGTACAACCGCAAAAGCACACATCCGACGCAAACCAGCAGGAGCAGGGCTGCATTCGTCCAATGGCCTGTTGGATAGCCCCTCTTCGCTTCATCGGACTTGTAGATCCACACGCCTACGATCTGGCCTGGGGCACCGAAGGAGACGTTCAGCGCGATGGCTAGACCTGCTCCTGCCGTAGAGCGGATGTTGGACGAGAGCCAGCCGAGTAGCGGCGGGATGCATGCGAAGGAGCCGCTTGTTGCGACTATTAGGCAGCCGTATCGGTGCTGGAGAGGAGGTGGAGGAGGTTAAGTTAGGTGTTAGACTTGGAGAGAAGGGGTAGGTTCTTTCTTTTTTTTTTTTTTACGTACCAGATATGCGTCTGCGGGGAGGACGGCTGAGGCGAGGAATCCCATTGCGCCGATGAGGGAGAAGAGTGCGGAGTGGAGGCCGCGGCTTGAGATGGCGATGGTGTTTGGTTAGCAATGTTACCCCTTGTATCTACTTTCATTGCGGCTGTCTTTGGTTGTACTTGGTGTATAGACGGAAAGGGGACGAGGCGGATACCTGTTGAAGTGGTCTGCTGACCAGGCGGCGGCTGTTGTGACCACGTACGAAACGGCCCAGGGAGGGACGGTCATGAGCTGTGCCTTGAGACTTGTGTAGCCTAGGCCGCTGGTGATGGCAGGCGTGAAGAGGGAAAGACTGGAGAAGGGCGCGGAGATTCCGAAATAGACCTGGGTTTGCCCTGTTAATTAGTGGTTTGGCGTCGGATTTTTGACGTGAGAAGTCTACGAGGGATAAGAGGATGCTAAGAGGATGCGAGATATGAGTGTATATTGGAACGAACCAGGTAATGGGCATATAATCGCCAGTCACACAAGACGCCTTTAGCGTCCTCCCAGGTCATAGCCGCTGCTGATCCCTTGGAGCCTTCTTTCTGGAGCCGCTGAGCGGCTAGTTCCTTTTCTTCTGGGGACAACCATGATGCGGTTTCTGGGTAATCGGGGAGGATGAACCAGACAAGGACTGCGGAGGCGCATGAGGGAGCGCCCTCGATGATGAAAAGCCATCTCCATGCTGAAAGGCCGTGGACTTGGTTCATGTGTCCGACTCCGTATGCGACAGCGCCACCGAAGGCGCCAGCTAGAGTGGCCGAGGCGAGAATTAATGCTACGCGTATCGAGCGCTCAGAAGTCCGATACCAGAAGGTTAAGAAGTAAACAAGCCCTGGGAAAAGACCAGCTTCCATGACTGGAAAGAGAGGGACGATCTTTAGTTTAACTCGGGCTCAACGGCTTAGGAGAGACAACTGTACCTCCGAGCAGAAAGCGGATGCCCGTCACTTGGGCGTAGCTGTGTACTCCGCCTAAACCCATTGTCGTTGCTCCCCAGGCGAGCATTAAGAAAGCAATCCATCTCTAGTAGATCTGTGTTAGATCTTGCGAATTGCGATTTATTTGTAGGGAGACAAGTACACTGGGTCTAAGTTTCTTGAGGAAGTAATTAGAGGGCACCTCAAAGAGAGCATAGGCAATCAGGAAGACCATCAATGCGATACTATATCTAAAATCAGTTCTGAAGGGGACACCAGCAGAGGCAGACGTACGTATACTGGTAGGTGGACATGTTTGTCTCGGTAAGGAGATCATCTCCCGTTTCTGAATTCAAGATTCTGGCATTTCCTATACCTTGTTAACACAGCCTGAATTGCGGAGTCAAGCACTGGCTGGTGATACACACCGATATTGGATCGATCCAGGTAGCAGAGGAGGTAAATTCCAGCACTCAGGGGAACAATGTGCAAGTCCTGTTTCCAGACCAAAGCTTTCTCCCGAGCTCGGAGGCCCGCGTCATTGGGATCTTGCTGAGCATCAAATTTAGCCTCTCATCCCACAGTCTGTAGACACGAAACTTAGAAATGCTAACCTCGATTGCCGATTCCGCATCTTGCGTGTTGCCAGCGGCGTGTGGTAGCTTTTCTTCTTCTATCATTCTGACAAGGGAAACGTGAGAAACCGCTGTGCAGAGCAACCGACCTTTTTTTCTCCTCCGGGGAAAATGTTGCTAGTTATAAATGCACGCACCATCAAGACCAGCTACCCCAGCATGACTCGACTTGGCTAAATTATGGGGTAAAACCACGCTGGCTGGGGAAGACTCCTCCGTATACCATGGGATGGGACCAACAGGAGTTCGAACGAAAGTCGGTCAACCTCCGATTGTGGTGCTAAGCCAGCCAGTTTCCAAATTTCTTCGCATTGTCTGCTCAATATTGGCCCTCGGGCAGAAGCACATTGAGCCAGCCAGTCACGATTCATGCTGATAGGGCAATGGTCGGCGTGATCGACAGTTGATGCATTGTTCTGGCCTTGGAGCCAGCCATTCTTGTCCAGCGGATGGGTTCAAACTTGAGTCATCTGCTGGGGTTCGCCTCTGAGGCGTTATCCTTTTGACGGCGGGGCATTAAAAGTTAATTGTCAGAGACGCAGAGCTTGTTCTTATTATGCATGATCGGATGGGAGAATCGAGTGACAATCTGACTGTGAGGCTCCTGGTAGAGCCTTGGAAATCAAATTAGAAGAGCTTAGTGTAGACCTAACTAGGGGCACTCTGTAAGATACATGAAGTTATTAGTGGGATGATACAGCGTACCCCTCTAAGGGAGACTTACTCGGGGGAAAGAATCCAAATTCAAATACATAATTTATTATTTGATAGCCCTGTAAAAGAAAGAAATCTTGCATTGCAATGCCTTCTTGAGATCTGGATATACAGACTTACTGTATTCTGGTAGTGACTGTAAGTGACTGTATTGTACACGAATTCAGTACGGTAATAATGAGCAGTGCAAACACTGCAAAGCATGCAAACAGCATCTTGAATTTATCAATCGACAATCGGACAAAGACACGAATGTTTTCTGAATGATCACAAATAGAGCTGTGCGGTTTTCTTAATGGTATATGCTGGACTGCAGCGCGCACTTCACCCATTTCAAAGGTCTCAAAAAGTGGTATCGCAGCTGCCCACCCTGTCCATGTCGACGTCTACCCCGCCGCGGAAGGCAATGCCCTCTGCATTGACCTTTGACTTGCATTCTAAATGTTCTGTGAGTTGAGATGGGAGCTCTTGACAGAACTTGGTGCTTTATAGCTGTCGCAATACTAATGCCGGTCTTGAGTAGACGACCAAAGCCCGTGCTAGTACGCTCCATCTTCCCCATGGCTCCGTTCCTCTACCAATCTTCATGCCGGTTGCGACGCAGGCGTCCCTCAAGGGCCTCACATACGACCAGCTCAAAGACACCGGGTGTATGCTGTGTCTAAACAATACATATCACCTTGGGCTGAAGCCCGGTCAAGCAGTGTTGGATGCGGTGGGAGGGGCACATAAACTGCAGGGATGGGATCGAAACATCCTCACCGATAGCGGGGGGTGAGCTCCAACTTTGACAAAGCGCTCTCTAATACCGTCAAATAACTAATACGGGACAGCTTCCAAATGGTATCTCTCCTCAAACTGGCCAATGTCACAGAGGAAGGGGTCAGGTTTTTAAGTCCACATGACGGTACTCCCATGTACGTTTCAGCGCTGGGATGCGCTGAGTTGTATAGTTTCGCAAGCGCTTTTTTTTACTAATGTCATTTGTCATATTGCAGGCTACTCACACCAGAGCACTCAATTTCCCTACAAAATTCTATCGGCTCCGATATCATTATGCAACTAGACGACGTGATTGCAACGACCTCGCCCGACCATGCGCGAATTCACGAGGCAATGGAGCGCTCTGTGCGGTGGCTGGACCGATGCATCGACGCTCACAAGAACCCGGAGACACAGAACTTATTTTGCATCATCCAAGGAGGACTAGACTTAGAGTTACGGAGAAAGTGCTGCGCTGAAATGGTAGCTCGAGATACACCCGGAATCGCCATTGGAGGGCTTTCCGGGGGAGAGGCCAAGGAGGAGTTCTGCAAAGTGTATGTGCTGTGGTTTTTTTTTTTTTTTTAATTCGCAGCTGATCTAGAAAGTGTCGATACTTGTACCGGTCTCCTACCAGAGTACAAGCCACGATATGTGATGGGAGTGGTAAGTGGCAACAGTAGGGCTACTCGAAGATACGGTAATGCTAACTACGAGATTAGGGTTATCCTGAAGACCTGATTATTGGAGTAGCCCTCGGCGCGGACATGTTTGACTGCGTGTGGCCTACAAGAACAGCTGTACGTGACTTCTCCTATCCTTAGTAGAAAAGCTATTTAGTACTAATATTCGGATAGCGGTTCGGGAATGCCGTGGTCCCCACTGGAACACTTAACCTACGCAACGCTGCCTTCGCGAATGACTTCGGGCCTATACTAGAAGGATGCCCCTGCGCTACATGCAGACCTCGAGAAGAGGGTGGACTGGGCATTACAAGGGCCTACATTCACCACCTGGCCGCTAAGGAGACGGCTGGAGCGCATCTGTAAGTGATCCTGATATGCTCTTGAAAGAAGATGGCTAATATCTAGCCACCAGTCTTACTATCCACAACGTCCACTATCTCCTTTCCTTGATGGGGAGGGCTCGACAGGCCATCTTGGATGATAAGTTTCCAGCGTTTCTTCGAGATTTCTTTGGAAAGTTGTATGGAGAAAAGTCGAAGATCCCTCCTTGGGTCGTAGAAGCATTACGAGGAGTGGGGGTTGACTTGCTTGAAGACTAAATTTAGATTCAATTATAATATACTTATACCTTTGGATTATGGCAAGTAGGGTACACTGTATGTGCAGATAGAAGAATAAGGCTTCTTTGTGTGTTCAAAGAACAGATGAATATAGTTCACGTGACCTCGTGACGCGTCGAAATCACGCGTTTCCACGATCCATCTTTTGAGCCCCAAACTAGATCCATCTTCTCTTTTTCAACTTTCACATCGTTCTCTTCCTCCGTTGAATATAGAGCTGTATCGCAACCTAAAAAGGGTTACGGAGAAGAAGAAAAAGAAGAAAATGACTACTTCAACAGAACCCCCCCAAAGCAATGGCTCCCCTCCTTCAACAACCACACCCAAGCACAACCCCGCCCACGAAGAACACCAATACCTCCAACTAATCCGCCAAATCCTCGCAGAAGGCGAGCACCGTCCCGACCGCACAGGCACAGGAACAAGATCCCTCTTCGCACCCACACCCATGCGCTTCTCCCTCTCCAAACCCAACCCAACCGGAAACGAGGACGACCCGATCCCCATCCTCCCCCTCCTGACCACAAAGCGCGTCTTCCTCCGCGCCGTCATCGCCGAACTCCTCTGGTTCATCTCCGGCACAACCTCCAGCCTCCCGCTCTCCGAAGCCGGGATCAAAATCTGGGACGGCAACGGCAGCCGCGAGTACCTGGATAGCGTGGGGTTGTCGCACCGCGCCGTGGGAGACCTCGGACCCGTGTACGGGTTCCAGTGGCGGCATTTCGGGGCCGAGTATGTCGATGCCTCGACGGATTATACGGGCCAGGGCGTGGACCAGCTTGCCGAGGTGGTGCGCAAGATCCGGGAGACGCCCTTTGACAGACGGATTATTCTCTCTGCGTGGAACCCGGCGGATCTCAAGAAGATGGCGTTGCCGCCTTGTCATATGTTTGCGCAGTTTTATGTTTCTTATCCGCGTGGGGTGCGCGGGGGGAAGGGGGAGCTTTCTTGTTTGCTTTATCAGCGGTCTTGTGATATGGGGTTGGGGGTGCCGTTTAATATTGCTTCTTATGCGTTGCTGACGCATATTATTGCCTTTGCGACGGGGTTGTCTCCTGGGAAGTTGATTCATACTATGGGGGATGCGCATGTTTATTTGGATCATGTTGATGCCTTGACGGAGCAGATTGCTAGGGAGCCGACGGAGTTTCCGGAATTGAGGATTAAGAGGGATGATAAGGGGAGTGGTGTTGTTGATGGGTGGAAGGAGGATGAGTTTGAGGTCATTGGGTATCAGCCTCATAAGGCGATCAAGATGAAGATGAGCGTCTGAGTTTCCCGTTGCCTGCTTTTCTTGATTTCTAGATCTATCTGCTGAAAGAGAAGAAGAATACAGTGTATTTAAGGTACTACCTAGTTAATAGACCATGACAATTAATGTTAGATTCCCGCTCCAAGAACGCCAATACAAAGAGTATATCTAGGTATCATGGGCCATGCATGCTATGCAAAGATATCCAACCACGTCCCAAAAGAAGTATATAAGTGCAGATGCCAAAAGAAAAGAAAAAAAAAAAAGGAGAAGAAAGATGGAAAACTACGCCTTCCCCAACATCACCCCAGCCCCCCGAAGCAAAACAATCGTATCCCCCTGCTTCACACTCACAGACCCAATCGCATCCGAAAACTCCAAAAACTCCCCACTCTCCACATGAAACAGCCTCAATCGAGCCTCCTCCCCAGCCCGATTATTCACATTCTCCACACGCAACCTCTTCGCCGCATCATCCAACACCCGCCCAACCTTCCACCGCGAATCAAACCAAAAGTCTCCGCGCGGAGGATCCGTCTGCGTCTGCGTCTGCGTCTCCGACGTCCCCACAACATGCAGATAAAGCCGTCTGTCAGCAGGGACGCCAGCATCCCCCTTCGCAGCCCTCTTCAGCGCGTTAACCTGAACGGTCCGCGCGGCCGGGGAGTTCGCTTTCGCCTTGGGTTTGGGTACTAATCCCGCAGCCGCAGCAGATCCCTTATCTTTCCCCCATGTGCGGACGCGCGCGAACATCGACCGGATCGTTTCGTTGGGCGTTGCACCACCAGCGCCGCCGGGTTGACGAGGCGGGGCGATCTTGGCGCAGTCGTGTTCCTCGCGGAGGCGGTGTTTCAGACAATACTCTCTTCTGCAGTTTGGGCAGCGGACGCCCGGGTCTTTGAGGGTGTTGATGAGGGTTTTGCAGCTTATGTGGGCGCATTGCTCGGAGTTGTAAATCGTGGGTTTTTGGGTACTGGTGGTGGTGGTGGTGGTAGAGGAGGCGTTGCGACGGCGCGCCCATTCGCCTTCTTGGGGACAGCGGTGGGCGGTTTCGGTGCGGTGGTCCAGGCAGAAAGTTGCGCGGCATGATTCGCAGCGGAAGGGGAGGAAATCTAGTTGGTTGCAGTATTCGTATTCACAGTGTCGGCCGATGGATTCGAGGTCTCTGTCGGCCATCTGCGTGAAGGAGGAGGATTCCTGGGGGTCGGAGCCGGGGGAACGGCCTTTGCTAATGGAAATCGGGGACATTGTTTGTGCAAAGCGAAAAGAAGGACGGGACGATTTGAGAAAATAGAGGGAGAAAATAGAGAACCCTCTGAATATAGCAAGACGAGTGTCGAGAAGAATGAATGATGCTGATTAGAAACAAGAGCCCGACAGACGCTGCTGGAATCCGCTGGCAACATTGCGGAGGCTGACTCAGCGCCGATCGGTGGCGCTCGTTATCGATATGGGCGTATTCTTTATCGGATAGATGAAGAGTAAATAAAGATGAACGGTAATCTGAATATATGACTTGCATTCAAGATAAAAAGGCTAACTCCAACATAAAGGGGTATATCAAACAGTGAAACATAGAACAAAAGAAAAGAGCTGAGAAATAGACATTCGAAACTCCCAAACTATAAAAGCACCCCACAGCTTCCTACAAAGAGAATCAAATCAAGTAGACGCTCCGGGTTCCCGTTGATTCGCATCCTCCTTGGTCGTATTCGTATTCGACGGCGCAAAGGGAATCGTTCCGTGGGCTGTAAACACCGGAAGCATGTGGTTGGTCATTGCAGCTGACGCCTGGTGTGAGTCCAGCCTTTGCTGGGGAGTTGTAGTGTCGCTCACGGGTGCTGGAGTCAGAGGAGGAGAGACTTCACTAAAACGAGCTTGTGATGAAATGGCGTTAGGTTCACCAGCCAATGTGCTCCAGCCTTGTTCCTGCTTAAGATTCCCGATTTCAGGTCCTCCGGGCTCTATACTTGAAGATATAGGGGAGGAGACAGTTGGAGTCACCAGAGCAGAACTTTGGGGTCTCATATCCCCGAGATCCTCTTCTTTGACGGAGCTCGCTGATGCTGGTGATACCGAGAAAGGAAGAGGGCGGGACTGTGCACCGCCAAGGTCCGGAGACTGGGATTTGGGTTTGATAGCAGAGCTCGATGGGCGTCCTTTGTTAGCCGCTGGCTTTTTGGGAAATCTAGATGTCTTAGATGGGCCCCTGGAGGTCGTACGCCTGCGTTCTTCCGCTGCCTTTTTCTCCCGGGCTGCGTGCTCTTCCGGAGAAGGCACTTTCAGTTTAATGCTCAGCTTGCCAACTCCGGCCGTCAGACTATCCATATCGGGTTGCTCCTGGCGGTCAGTTGCACTAGAAAGAGGCCGCGGCACATCCAATCCCACCGACTGCTCCTCATCTTGGCTCGCTGTTTCGAGGAAGGCCGAGGGAACCCTCGGGACTGGAGGTGCTTTGCGGGGGCTTGCAAAGCGTTTAGGTGTCCCAGACCGCGGCGCATTAGGCTTTCGCACGGTTCCCGAACCCTGCGATGACGGTCTCTGATCGAATTCGTTCTGCTGTTCGGAGGGCGAAGAAGAACTAGTAGTTGTCGGGGTTGAAGAGGCACTCTTCCTACGCGTAGCGCGCATCCCTGGTGACCTAGATGGATCAGGAAGAGCGCTAGGAGAGTCAATAGTGGTTCTCCGGGCGTTCCTGTTGCTCCGCCGCCCCGGTGTCTCAGCCCTGGGGGTACTTGGTAGTGAGGCCTTGGGCTTTCTTATGCGAAGTTTCATCTTATTCTCTTCAGATGCTGTCGCCGTACCGGTCTGAGCGGGTTCCACAATTGCTGTCTGGCGCTCCCTTCTCAACCGTGAGGCTTCGGCATTGAGCTCTTCAGGACGACAGCTGGTGGTCTGCCGATCCGGGATCAAGACCTTGGATAGTTCATGAGTAGCAACTGCCCAGCCGACGGGGGGCAATGGGGGCGGTGCTTCCAAGTCCAAACTCGCCTGAGAACCAGTAGATTTTCGATCTCGAGTTGGCAGAACTACCTTAGCGGTAAAAGACTGTGTCGGAGCAAAGTAGGTTGGAGCTGACTTCTCTCGAGGCTTGATGACAGGAGGAGGGTAAACCAGAGCTTCCAGCTCCTCCAAAAACGGGACAGACCACCATTCACTGTCATAATTGGCTTCATAAACTAAGCGCTGGCTGTGAGACGGAGCGGTGTCCGACAGACCCAGACGGTCAGTCATTTCAGACGCCAGCCGATTGATTTGGTGGTCATCGACCGACTCTGGCCTTTGCCTAACATCCCCTAGTCCAGACAGGTGGCTCAAGACACCAGTAGTCAATGCCCGGTTACTATAACCTCCTTCCAACACACTTATAATCCGTCCATCGACACCCAGTCCTTCCTCCTCCGCCATACGCACAACATCTGCAGTGAATTTGGCGTAAAAATCTGTGGGAACGTTGACCTGGTGTCTTTGCATACCTGCCCCTTCCCATTCACTAGCATCGAAGCCGGCGGAGATAAACACCGCTGCCTTGGGAGGGGGTCCATTGGGTGCACCGGCCAACCGTTCTGTATGCATTCTCAAAAAAGCACGAGCCCTATCGATCAAAACAGTATACTTGCTTGCATAAAGTTGCCAAAACTCCTGTTCATTCTTCCACGGCTCCAAGTGGATATTCCAAATGGACTGTCCATGTGCTTTTTCAATGCACACGCTCGCATTGCGCACTTTGTCCTGTTCGCCCATCTCGCAGGGGTACGAATTGATGTCGTGTAGACTGAAATATCCAATCATGGTCTTCTTGTGCGCCGCCGCATTACGGGCGGCTGTCACTGCCTTTGTGTTCTGTTCCCAAGCAATGTCCTGTGAGCCGTCGCCATGATGAAGATCAAAATCGAGAATTGCCGCATGAGTGAGTCCGTGCGTCATGGCCGCATACGAAATACCCACGTGTACATTATTGATCCAGCAGAATCCAGAGGGATGACCGGACGAACAGTGGTGACCGGGGGGTCGGATACAAACAAACGCACGCCTCGTCGGTCCCGGTCCAAAGACAGTATCTATGCCTTCACAGACTCCCCCTAAAGCCCCTTCAAATGCATTCAACGACTCAGAGCACAGATAGAGATCTCCTTCATGGAATGGAGGTTCGGCAGGAGTCCCCGTATTACTGTCCTTCCCCGAGCTGCGGGGTCTTACCAGCTCCTTGCCGCTCAATGCAAGTCGCGACTCGGCAGCGTCGCACATAGCCTTTAGGTCCTCCATCCATTTCGCCCCATGCACATGAGCGACAGCCGGTGAGTTGACTGCCAGGGTTCGCGACGTCTTTCGGATCTGGAAAGGTGGCACGGGCAGCTGATGTAGGTTGAGATCTGGATGAGGGGCGAACTGACCACCGACGTATCTGCGGGCAAGACGAACATAGGCAGCGGAGATACCTAAAACACAGGCCAGAATACGTTCTGGTCTTTCCACAATAGAGTTTAGGGCAGCTCGAGAAGCCCGGGGACGCGAGAAGCGATGGCCGTAGCACGCATCGTGGACGATCACCTGGGTCTGAGACTGTAAGTCAGTGGACTGGTGCAGATCGACCTCCTTTTTGAAGTGATCTGCTGCTATAGAAGCCGGAGTAGGTAGTAAATTCTCCGTCGACTTTGAAAGAGGAGATTTCTTAGAGGACATCGCGTAGCCGCTGCCGAGTGTGGCGGTTGTGGTAGGGGAGGTCGCGAGCGTGGAAGAGGAACGTCGAGACAGGCTAGGGCGAGGAGAGACAGAACCTCCACTGTTGAGCTGACCAGACCTCAGAGAAGTAGTAGAGGTACGCTTCTTCAAGCTAGGAGTTGATTTGCGGCGTTCATCTCTCAAGGAGCCAGCACTAGGGATGCGCCTGGGGGTCGAATGTGGCGGTTGCGGGCGCGCGGAATGGTCGCCTGGCGATAGCAGCGAGGAAGACGAAAAACCGGACGGAGAAGCGGGCAAAGGTGTCGCCACTGCAGAGGGATAATTCAGACGGTCTGAGGAATTGGCCAAACCGATGGGAGGTGAAGGATGAGGGGGGTGGTTTGAGGCAGTTTTGTTAGGAGTCGCAGTGAATTGCTTGGAGGGGTCCATGACGCAGATGTCAGTCCCATTTAAGGGTCCCTGAAAGAAGAGACGATCAGACTGAAGAAACCGATCAAGACACAGTAAGTAGAAAAGAAGAAAAGAATAATTCGGGAGACAAGAGCTGACAGCAAAGGCATGCTGTGAAAAGGGAGAAACAAGGAGGAGAAAGAGGGTTAGTTGTATGGACGAAATAGATCATAACAAGCATAATTTTAATAATAACAACAGGAGGCTAATTTAGAACAGGGGCAGGCGATCATCCCTTCTTCATCTCCTCTGGATTTTATATTCTTTCAGTCTGATTCTTCTGTGATGCTGGACTTGATTTTCCACTAATACACTGACTAACTGTTATGACCTGCCTGCCCTTGGATTGTTGATTCTTGATGTTTTACAGCGACCCGTGGACTACTGCTACTCCTATACAGGAATGATTGAACTGAATCCATTCAGAGAATACCCAGCATGCTCTATGTATATCATAACTCATGAGTCATTTCAGCCACATTATCATCAGGCTGTGAACCCAAAAAAGAAAAGAAAAGAAAAGAGACGAATTAATATCCTATACAACGCCCCTCCCAATCCCCCGGAATGCACCAATACCAAAACACCTTGTGTCCAGGACCCAAAAGGAGAGGAACGAGCAGCCGGAGAAATAACCAAAAAAAAAGAAAAAAAAAAAAAAAAAAAAACAGAGAAGAGAAGAGAGTCTTCAGATGTGGATAGACTTAAAGCGACCGCGACCACATTCGAAACCATCTCCTCCGCAACGACGGTGTCTGGGACGCCTTCTCTTCCAGACTGCTGTCGGAGTAGCGTGAGTCGCGGGACGATTCAGATGACTGTGAGAGTCGGGAAGAGCGATTATTCTTCTTCTTCATTTTCTTCTGGGACTGTTTCTCTGTTGTGAATCCCTTTGTTGCGTGCAAGTTGCAGAAACATTGCATATGCACAGTCTCGACGGAGATGCCGGCACAGCTATTTTGCTTGCGGGTGCTGCATGCCTGGTAGCCGGCGTCCTGCTCGCACTGACACCAGGAGTATAGAGTAAGGTACTGGCGGCACATCGCAGAGGTAGTATTTTTTTTGGCTTTTTAATTTAAGCTGCTTTCTTCTCGATTTCGGTATGAGATCCTTTACAACGTCTGGGAGCACCTCCGACGTTATATAGCGAATGGGTAAGCGATGATGTGATAAAACTCCGCCAGCTTCCGGTTGACAATCCAGGGTATCCGGAAGGCCCGTCGACTTGAGACGAACTCTATGCTGGTATTATTGACTGAATGGGGTCAAGACTGTCTGTTCCGTTCTGGAATTACTTGAAATCCCCAGCAGTCGAGATGTAGTAGTAGTAGTAGTAGTAGTAGTAGTAGTATATGTAGTAGTATATTCCCGAGGCTGTATCTGATCGGGATGCCGAACCAGTGTGTTCAGAGTCCAGACGAATGTATCGACAAAGATCAACGAGTATAGTAATATTTTGGATTCTAAGATGAATAGGAATTTTTTCCCTTTTAATAATCCACCTTTGTGAAGTAATATGTTCAGAGGAGCCAGGTCGAGGAAGAGAGGAGGCCTGCTGACGGCACAGGAATATTTAAGAGAGACAACACCTCGACAAAGCGAAGCAAAGCAAGCAGCGGGCGCAGCGACAAGAGAGAAGAAATAATGATGATGACCACATCCAACATCCAGAGGGGTCTTTGAGCCCTCCGGTCCTACGCTATATAAATGAAAGGCCATGGGAGCGTGGAGTGTTTGACGTCAGCACCGGCAAACAACGAAGCGCTGCAGTGGAGTCTCTGGCGTCAAAGAACCGATCAGTACAACAGTATGACTTTCAGGATCTAGGCTTTTTTTCCTTTCATTGGGCCGTCCAATCCCCTCTTGTCGTTGCGCTTGAGAGTCTAGATCTGAGGGCTTTGTAGGCGCCACTCAATGAATGGCTCTGCGGCTCTCGTTTTACGTTTCGCCAGCCGCCGTTTTTGGCTGACTGGAGACGAAGTAGTAAGTAGTAGTTACTCAGAGTAAAAGAACTCCATACAGGCGCTAAAAAAGAAACATTTCGAAACGCAGCTATGTTAGGGCACAAAGGTGACCGATTCTTTATCCTGTTGGGGGAGTAGTAGACGAACAGATTGGATGCTTGGAACTGAGGGGAGGGGCAGTACAGCTGGATTTGCAGACCATCATTAACTCATTTGGATGTGGAAAAAAGAAACGAGGATAACCATGGATGACGATGACGATGATGACGATGAATCGTCGATGGAGCGATGATGCTACCCACGTGAGCCACCTTATCCAGGCGTATTATTATGTAATCGTTCATTGCATCGCCGGAAATGGCATAGTGCAGTCTAGCCCCTTTCGGCTAGCGCGATCTTGAGTCGATCTGTATATCACGTGTCACGTCCAGGTCCCTCATTCAGGCAATCAGGCATTCGACCCAGCAGTTTGGACGACAGAGCACTTTTTATGTAGAAAGAGTAGAGTGTTGAGTAGAGTATTGAGTAGAGCATTTCAAGCTGCTTCTCATTAGATTACTCTGCGGGCTGCATTTGCGGCCACAGTGGTAAGTCTGCGTCAATGCACCAACCTCTGCTTTTCGAAAGAGTACTAAGATAAACCCTGCAGAAAGCTCCCTTGCAATTATCTACTACGTATAGTCGAGACCATAATATTTATTTTATTTTATCCCTTTCCATACCTTCTTTTGACAGCAAGAAATCATAAAATAAAATGAGCGTGTCTGCTGTAGAACATCGCGAGAAGATAGTACATACATAAATACCTTAGTTGTCTTGGCTTCCAAAGTTTTCCTTTTTCTCTCCTCCACCCAAACCACTTCAACACAACCACCCAAGCCAGCAACCAGCTTCAAATAGAACGCAAAAGAAGCCAAAACAAAAGAAAGATAAGAGAAGAAAAGAAGAGAAGAGAGAGAAGAAAACCTGGCTATGACAACCCCCCACCCCCCAACAATCATGCCCGCCTCCCCAACACGAACCGCAACCCTCCTCTCAAACCTTACAACCGTAACCTCCCGCATAACCAAAGCCTCCGCATCAACCAAAACCCCCAAACCCGTGCGCCTGGTCGCCGTCTCAAAACTCAAGCCTGCGTCTGACATCCTCGCCCTCCACAACCCACCCACACCCTCATCGACAGACACATCCACAGCAACAGCTACAAGTACAGCTACAGCTACAGCTACAGCTACAGCTACAGACAAGCCAGGACACATCCACTTCGGCGAAAACTACCTCCAAGAACTCCAAGAAAAGGCCCGCCTCCTCCCGCCCACAATCCGCTGGCACTTCATCGGCGGCCTCCAATCGAACAAATGCGTGTCTCTCGCACGGGATACGCGCGCGCTCTGGGCCGTCGAGAGCGTGGATACGCAGAAGAAGGCCTCGCTGTTGAATAAAGGGTGGGGGGAGCGGAGTGCGGCGTTGCGGGACGAGGATGGCTCCGAGGAGAGACTGAGGGTTTTTGTGCAGGTGAATACCTCTGGGGAGGAGAGTAAGGCTGGGGTTGAGCCTGGGTTTGTACCCGGTACTGGTACTGGTACTGGTACTGCTGCTTCTGGTACTGGTGGTGGTGGTGGTGGTGAAGGCGGGGTTGTGGGCTTGTGTGCGTACATCAGGGACAAGTGTCCGCGGTTGAAGTTGCAGGGGTTGATGACTATTGGGGCGATTGCGAGGTCGAGGGCGACGACAGCGGAGAATGAGAATGAGGATTTTGTGTGTTTGCGGGAGGCGCGGGATCGGGTTGTGAGGGAGTTGGGGTTGAAGGAGGAGGAAGGGGAGGGGTTGGAGTTGAGTATGGGGATGAGTGAGGATTTTGAGGGGGCGATTGTCATGGGGAGTGACCAGGTGCGTGTTGGGACGACGATCTTTGGGAATCGGCCGCCTAAAGACCAGGCGAAGGTGGTTTAAGGGTGTTCTATCACTATGAATAGATAGATACGAACTGCATTGGCATGGATGTTCCAGGTGTTCCAGGTCATGGATGGAGGATGCACAGTGTTGTAGAATTCTCATGCAGTGACATAACATGCTTCAAAAATATATATACTTTAATCGATATCAGTAAAAATACATCCCCAAACTACCTCGCTGTGCTTGTGTAGTAGCAAAGTTCGAAAGAAAGTGGAATGAGGAAAAAAAGGTAGAAGAAATGAGAAAAAGTGATTTTTAAACATCCTTAATAGACCTTGTCCGGCTTCGCATTATATCAACATGCTGCTTTTGCTTTCCGTGGACTGCCTGACTGACTGTTTATACATCCCATCCGACAGACGCCGGCCCCTGGGACAGCTTCTGCTCCATCTGTCGAGCCAGCGCCTGGGGCACGGCTTCTTGTGTCGCTCGAATTGTAACTCGGTACATCTACATAAACTGTCAGTCAGCATTGTTCTTCAAAAGGCCTGATTGACTAGTTTAGACTAGGCTCACCTTGCGTTCATAGTTGGGTTCCAGCCGGAGAAGACATCCCGTCTTTCCTGTTGCAAACTGGTACACAGCGCAGCCCACAATATTGGTCGAGTTGGGATCAACCCCATCCAATATCTTCCAACCCAATCCTTCCACAAGCCGTCGGGTGAAGGACTCATTGACGCTTCCGGCCTTCGCCACGACCCCAAATGTGTTCTGTGCCTCCAGTGGACCACCGCCGATCTGCCGCCATCGCTTAAAGAAGTCTTCGGCCGACAGATTCGAAGCCTCCATGTATCGATGCATCAGGATCGGAAGCTGCAGGGTATAGGCTTGGAGCGCACCAGCAAGATACGAAATGCGGATGGTAGGGGCGTCGGAAAACGGGCCCTTGGCCTCGAAGAAAAGAGTCTGCTGTGTTTGGCCAGCTGCCGAAACCGAGGGCTCGGGGAGACTCTTGGAATCTATCTTCAGATTCGGGGCAGCGCGGTTGTCCAGAGTGGTTGTTAGTGATCCGATTGAAAAGGATGACTTGTTCGTTATGTAGAGTTTCACCACGCCCATATGCGCCCTGAACTCTGACCGCAAGCCAACTTGGATCTGGGCGTCCTCGAACAGCACGCCTTCCTCGGAGAAATAAAGCCTGTTGTACCCAATATCCCAGTCTGGAGTGAGGTGGGCAGCGCTGGCCATGTTTGGAGCCGGCGCTGACGGCGTGGACGCACTCAGGTCCAGTCCTGCTAAGTCTCCTGATGCGCTCGACGCAGCATTATTCCCATTCGTTCCCGTCCTCGTACCATTGACAATCGTCGTGAACGTTCGCTTGAGCCCTGTGTTCTGCGCCATCAATATCTCTTTCCCGTCTGCGTTGGCGTCCTTGCCACCCACAACCCACGTCTTCTTGTCGGTTGTACCGGCGGTCTTCTGATGAAGGCGCGACAGCAGAATCGAAGCCCTCTCCGAGAACGGGGGCATTTCATCACACACCGTCCGCAGAAGATCATCGGTGGGGAGTGTCGCCAGCGACAGATATTCAAAAGCACGTTGCTGCAACTCGGAATCCGGAGAATAGCTGTATAACCGGAATATGTGCAGTAGCTGGGGTTTGATTTCAGGGAAAAGGTTTACGAATTTGACAAAGGCAGACAGAATCATCGCACGTGTATTGTCAGTGCTTGTGATCATCTTGGCCTGCAAAGCCAGGAACTGCTCAATAGGACTAGAGCCTTGGTTGTCGGCAATCAGATGCCCAAACTCTCCCAGGACATAACAGCCAATCTTGACCAAGCTCTCGTGGCAATCGCTCTTCATATAGGTGAGAAGCGTCTGCGCCGCATAAGCCTGTAGTTCCTCATTATTCGTCACAATCTGAATCACACGCTGCCACACTTCGTCATTGACATGATCACCAGCTAGAGACAGAAGCTTCAAGGTGATATCAATGTACCACTGGGCATCAGTCGCGTATTTCTCCGTAAGGATGGCAACCTTCAAGACCATCTCCTCCCTAATTGCGTAGTCGGCTGTCTGGAGGTACCGCAATAGCTCGTTCACAATGGGAGCAGCATTCGTAGTATCGCACATGCTGTAGACCAAGTCTAATCCCTTACGGCGAACGCTGATATCCCGGTCCCGGAGTGACCCTAGGATAATATTCTGATGCTTCTTGATAGGATCAAGAGTCTCGGCTCGGGCGGCGAAGTGAGTCATGGCCTCTAGACCTAGGTAGCGGACATTGGTCTCCCTCGACTGAATGTACTTCCCCAGCCGAGTAGATATTTGCATCATCAGTGTATGTTCGGTGTCGAGGTGGATAAGAAGGTTGATTGCCTCGAAGAGCACCGCGTTCTGAGCATTGTTCTGTTGGACATTTTTCGGGGTCTCCATAGCAATCTGCATAATCTGCGCCAGAGATTCGCGTATAATCTCACGGACATGACTGTCCTCTGGGCTGCGTTAGCCAACACTGGCAGGTGCAGGGGAAGAGAGATAAACTTAAAATACCTGATGGAGGGTAGTACTGCAATAAGCGCAGTAACTTGACCTGAATCCAAGGACAAGGAACGCGATAGTAAAGATAGTCAGCCGCAATCTCATTGTCCACAACGATCCTCTTTAGACGTTGAGCAGCCTTGACGTAGCTCCCTCGGTACTCGTCCGGCTTGTCCTGTGCTAGTGCCATCACCAAAGACGTCACAGACAAGGTAACGCCCATGTCCGGGTCATCCATCAACGATATAATCCGCTCAGCCCATTCGTTCTGTACAATGCCAGGGTATTTCCTGTACAACCGGAGGAGGGTAAGGGCGGCCTTTTTCTTCACAAACGCCTTGGAGGTCCTATACCCGACATCATCAACAACGTCCACACACAGAAACGTACACAAAAGTAAAAGTTTTCTCCTTATAAAGAAAGGAAAGAAGAAAAGAAAACTCACGGAGAAATAAGCAACCTATGCACATCCATCGAGAGTGCCTCCCCCATCTCCCTACTACCCACATTCGCAACCGCATGCAAAGCCAAACAGTTGTTCAATTCATTATGATCCAGCAAGTCCTTCCGAATACTATTCACAACAAGGTGCAGCAGTTCATGCTCCTCATGCAGAAACAGCGTGACAGCCAAGTACCCAATCTGCTTCTCGGAGTACTTGTTCGAAGAAATCAAGTTGACGGCCTCCAAATGGCCAAAGTCAACATCATAGCCCTGGATATAGACATAGAGCAGCTTGCACACGTATTTCTTCTTCTGGTATCCGTTCAGACTGCCGGACTTGAATTTCTGTCGGATATTTGCTAATTCCTTGTTCACCCGCTTCTCCTCCAGCTCGCGCGCCCTTGCATTTCGCAAGTCGGCGATGAACTGGACCAAGCCTCGCATGGACGACATTTCTTTTTCTTTTTTTTTTCCTTTCCCGGGAGATTATATCATAGGCGTTGGTAGATGTTAGGGGAAACGGAGAGGTCGATTTCCGATGTGAGGGATGGTAGGTTGAGCGCGATGGTGGGTGGGATGGACGGGATGCGCGCACTCTGGAGAGGAGAGGATGCGGGGGTGGAAAGTGCTGTTTTGGAATCTTCCTCGTGCTGTTTTTTCGAGGTGTCAACGCCGATCCAGGCGAGGGATATGTAGACTTCCTAGGTAGAACTTGTATTCCTGGTGTTCCGGGGTGTTGGTTTCGCTTGAGCTAGCCGTTTACGCCGTAAAGAACATGGCGCAGAATTAAAGGAGTGAACGGCGTTCCCCAGCACAGACAGATTCAGATAAGCAGGGGGAAGGTGGCAGATACAGGATCGAAGGAACTCCGCTAATCAACAAAATAAAAGAGGGAAAGAAGAAAGTCGAGCAAAGGAAAAAGCAAAAGGCTGGATGAGGGTCGGGGAATAATCGAACATGCTTACAGAATCCAGAGTATACGAACTGCAGCTGTTCAGGAGCGTCTCTTCCGTTGTCGGTGCTGAGCCACTTCCGCAGCCGATCCGGCGGAGATCGCGAGTCGGATTAATGTTGACGCGATGTGGCGGTGTACAACTATATTTCCAGTGACTCTGGAAAGCTACAACTATATATACAGTACTAGCTACAAGCTATAAGGCCAGGTAGATGGGCTTAATCATACCGTAGTGTATATTATTTATACTTCGCAAGCCGTAACTGACATCTTTCACTCATTAGCTGCCACCTGCAGGTAGCAATGCAACCCATTCCAAACCCATCAGACCATGAGAAACTCCACTATAAACGCCGATCCCAAAATAATACACGTAGGAATGCTATCAGGTACGAAATGCTCAAGCACGAGTCGTGAAATCCGTCTCAAGAGGCTCAACAGCTGCATCCACGGCACTCGCCTTCTCGCAGGTACAAGAGGCTTAAAAAAAAGGCAAATTAGCTGCCATCCACACCAGCAATAATTAAGAGATAATTAAGAGATGAAAAGTTGGGAACTCACTAGCAGGTCGTTGGCCGCAGGCGCAGGCATCGCCAGCTACGGGGTGGTTCTCGCTGATGGCACGCTCACAGGTGCATTGTCCGGCGGGGCGAGCTCCTGCATGTGAGGTGTTAATTAAGGATTAGATTACTGCATTGATATGGGGCTGGACGTACGGCATGAACATCTTGGGCCGGAAGTCTTGTTCTCGGTTGAGGCCTTGTTGCAGGTGCAGTGGAGGGCGTTCTCCTTGCCACAGGAGCACTTTGCCTGGGCGGCGCAGACGCAGCCTCCGCTGGGGTTGGTCTTGCAGCAGGTGGAAGTAGGGTGAACCATTTTTGCGGTGTTAAATGTGAGGATTTGAGTAGGTAGGAAGTATTTCGAGTCGAAGATATGACGTCAGGTTCAAGCGGATTGCTGCTTGATCAGGTGGTCGGATTTGGTTTTCGAACTGACTGGGAACAACAGAGATATTCCAACTGGAAGTTATTGAGCAAGATGGAGAGCTTTAATAAACTTGTAAAAGACTTCTGAGTGCTTTGCAATGATAGAAAAGAACAGCTATATCAACGTGGCCGTCCCATGTATTTATACCTCGCAAACGTCGTTCTCCGTCCAGTCATCGTCCAGCAAGATTAGCAATCTCGAGTCGCTGATTGGCTCGAAGGCGCAAGATCCCGTGACCAAGGCTGTACCTGAAAACTATTAGGCCACCTCTGATTGGCGTACGTGAGTGACATCGATTGAAAATTGGTAATTGCTCGCATTTCAGTGGACGATTTCATCTGAACGGAATGTCATCTTGCACGTATGATGTACTACCTCCTTCCCTCAGTATTATGATGATGATGATGGTGGTGGACGGTGGATGGTACCTGCAGTGGCGAGAAGTCCCTGGATTCGGTATAAGCAGGTCCAACCATTGGGTCGCCTACTACCTAGGTACCTAGGTACCTAAGTCGTACACACTTGGATTCACACCATAATTATATTCACCCCATCTGAGACTAGAAAACAGAAGTAATTTCTCCCGTAGGTGTTGCGGTTCATATGTGACATCTTAGGTACCTTCCTAGGTTGAGCGCAAATATACCTAAAAGCCACTCTAGGGCCTAGCAGAGTACCGTACATGAATTACCTAATTAGGTACTACCTACCTTCCTACTCCAGTGCTTAGTGACTTTCTCAAATCCTACAGGCTACCATTGCTGGCTGGGTCCATGGCGATCCCTAAACATAATAGGTAATAAGGTACTCGGGAGCGTTGGAGGTCCTGCGCCACCTGCGAATTAAGCTCGGTACCTACTACCTACCTACCTAGTAGTACGGGGAACTGCCGTTATGCAAGGTGTTGAGATATATGAATGGTCATGGTTCCAGCCCTATGATATATAAAGTACCTATACCACCCACCCGATATGCGTTTTTTTCAATGTCTATCATATAATCTGTCTAGCTTAATCTCTTTAATGTCTACAGAGAACAGGGAAAACGGAATCTAATGAGCAGATAAAGGCGATGACAGCGCTAAGATACTTCGTCATTGACCATATATATATAGGGTTCAAGTCAATGATTAAAGAAGTAAAAAAAAGACGTAAGGTTGATTATACATCAGGTAGAATTTCCCGAAAAACCAACAACAAAAGGAGCAGGGAGAAAGACGGAAGATATCAAGAGAACAATCAATAATTGGAAAGCGAACACCCAGACGCCAAATGCCTCCAACTCCGATTAACGCGCAAGCAAAAGAAACCAGACTTCCACCATATAAACAATAATTGATAAAAAACATTAGATAGAAAGGAATAAAAAACAGCTCTTAGTTGATAGAAGATAAAGGTGGAGTATGTCCAATGAGGCAACATATGTACCGGAAAGAGAAGATAGACAGAGGGAGCTGAAAGGTTTTTCGACTGATAAAACATGGACCCGTAACAGGCCAGCTATGCGATGCAGTTGGTGCTGCGGGATGGAGGGAGGAGTAGATAGAAGTGAGAATGCAGTCAGTACGCTATCAGAGAAATTTTATGTCCGCGAGTCGTTATAGGTAATTCGCATATTCATAGGCTTGGTTGCCGAATTTTGCCCTCAGTGGGTCTAGGACATGCGGAGGATTGCTCATTCGCCCTTCTGGTGAACTTCCAATAGGTCCCTGTGAGACATGTCCCGTATCAGAGGGAAAGGACGCTGGGAGACTTAAGCTCGATGCATTTGCTTGGGTGTAAGGTATTCCCGTATTCATACTATATGGGTGGTGGTCATATGAGTAGGAGCGGTAATCAGGAGCATCTGAGACTGGGATATGTTGTAAGGAGGACAAAGTCCTCCCATGAGGTTGCATGTGCGAGTTCATTTCCATTGCGCTATAAGCTTTTGGTGCGGGCATAGAAAGGGAATGATGGTAGTTATGTACTTGTTGTTGGTCTATCCCGCAGATTTTTTGATTAGTACCACCCGTGATGATATACCAGAAGAAAGGGGGAGCAGCGGTCTTACTGGTATTATCCACACCATACGGCATTTGCTGGTCTGGCTGACCAGTAGGTGATACAGAACCTTCAATTGGGCGATGCTGATTATACCCCATCATAATACCGGTAGCGGACCGATTTATTGAGTAGTCCATCGGGCGTCGTGGATAGGGAATGCCGGGATGGCCCATCGCCTCCGCTCCTGGCCTCGAGAAACGACCGGGGAATTGAAGGCCTGTATTGAAAGAAGACTCAGAGAAGCTACTCGATCTTGGGAAAGGAAAGGTGCCACGAGGATGTCTTTGCAGGTCTGGAACAGGCCCGCCTCGATTCGCAATGTTTCCGGAATGGGGGTAGCTGTCGATGCTCCTATCTGAAGTAGCAGAGGGAAAGCCAGCGCCAGTTGTTGAGGCTGAACTCAATGGGGATATAACATAATCGTCGTCTGTAAGCCGTGGTAACCCATCGGTAAGAAGCACCTGAGGGAAATGTAAAGGTTAGATTCATATCCAAGAAGCCTAGTAAGCCTGGGGAAAGACTCAACTGGTCCTTCTGTAGAGCCTTTGCTGCTAAACGGGGTGCGTAGAACTTGAGTGGTATCAAAGTCATCGGGGAGGGCTCTAGATTTTAGCATGCGCTCTCGATCATTGCTAGTGAGTCGCTTGAGTTTTGCACGTCTGTCAGGGGTTGTCAGAACTGAAACTATGAATTGCTGCATGGACACCACAATGCCCGTGGGGATAGACTGGACGTATTTAAGATGGGGACAATACCTATTCTGGAACCAGACTTGGACTTGGCGTGGCGTCAAGCCGGGAATCTCCCTTGACAGTCGTTCACGATGTGCTGCATCAGGATGCGCCTGACGAGTAAATTCACTCATTAAGAAACGTGTTTGATTATGTGTAAGACTTGAGAAATGCATTAGTGGGGGTTATCCCAGCACTGCTTGTTCAGTCGTTGATCGGCCACTTACCGGAACCGCTTCATCTTCTTCTTATCTGACTTGGAATCAGGCGACTTTTTCTCTCCAGCAATTGACGATCCTGCCCCTTCGTCTGAAGAAGCTACAGTTACATCGCCGTTGTCCCTTTCGTCCTCTAGTAATTCATCTGAATCCGCACTTTTGATCTTGGGTGATAATTCTCCGTTCATCTGAGCAATGCTTGCCTTCTGGGTGTCGATAAGTAGCGGCTCACGGTGGTTGAGTTTTTCTAGCTTCATTCGAGCCAGTGCGTCACCGTAAGCGTTCGTCTCTTGGACGCCCGACCCGTTCAGAGATAGCGCTCCCGCAGAATATTGCGCTGGATGGGAGGGTCCTGCAGCGGCCGGAGCTGGAAAGGCATTCTCAGCCCTGACCCCAGCTGGCTGCATATCGACAGAGGAAGCTTTTGCCAGCTCACTTTCTTTCTCTCCCGACCCAGACAATGTTGACAAATTTAACCTCGCTTTCGATGAGCCTAGCTCGCTATTCCAGGAGACTGCTGGCCAGGTATTTGGGATTGCAGGCGAATGAGAAGTAGTTGGTGGCGGCACAGAGGACACCCAGGCACAAGGGCCACTGACTGACATGTCGTACTTGCCTCCTCTCTACTCCATGTAGATTGCGGAAGGGAAAATATTGCAACGTGGATGCAGCGAGCTACAAAGACTCAGCGCACGCACGAAATCATATACTGAGAAAAGCTCCAAGAACGGGTCACTGACGGCACAGGATGAAGTGGGTCTGTGAGATTTGTCGGAGGCTCCTAGACTCCGAGGTCTTCTAGCGGAGGCCCAGGGTCTCCAGGCTGCTGGCCTAAGGGGAGAAGGGGGAGGGGGAATGAAGGTAAAGGGGCAGGAGAGAGAGAGAGGAAAATAAGTGATTGATAGTTTGTTGCTCCTCCAAGAGTCCCAGAAATCCCAAGTACTCGGATGGTCGTCTCGGGTATAGTGGTGGACAAAACAAGAAGTGGCCCAACCACGCTACTTGTTCTTCTTCCTCTGCGAAGGTTTCCTCCTCAAACGATATATAATTTTTTTTATAAAAAAATAGGAGAATCCAAGTCTCAGCGCTGGAACCGCTAGGAGTCAGCAATAAGAAATGAAGGTCGATCCGCCTGGATCCTGAATACGGCAGGGGAGTTTGCTGGCGCGTGAGTAAGAGAGCAGGAAAGCGAAGAGATTAAACAGTGCTTAGCCAAGCGGGTCACAAGTTCACAACCAGGAGATCAAGGCAGTGGAAATAGTCCCAGCCAGGAAGACCCGGGCGGCTAGGCCAAGGGCTGTGATCAAAGTCCGAGAAAATGATCCACCGGATCTATCACTTGGGCCACTGAAGGAGAGGATGTCAAAGACGAAGATGGGTGTAGACTTGCGGGAATTGGAGACAAATAGGATTGCTATGCTCAATGCAGGGGGGCGATTTCAAACGATAGGTATAGATGATGCTAATACGGAGAGCCAACTTAAAAGGCCAAAAAAAAGGGCCAGCAGGAAAGAGAAGTGAAGGTGAAGGACTGGAGCACAGATATCTCATACAAGGCGACCTACCAGGTGTTGAGGAACCATGCGATTCCAAAGTAGTATCACTGTATCAGAGACTTCCAACGAATCTCACAGGGCTAACGGAGACGATGGAGGAAAACAATGAAAAAGGTGGGTAGTGACTTGGAGGCCCGCACCTGGGGAGAAGGAATGGGAGAGGAGGAGGAGGAAGAGGGGGGGAGGGATGATATTTCCAGACAAGACAAGTTCCAGTCCAGTGTAGCAGCAGCAGCAGCAGCAGCAGCAGTAGGTACTCAGTAAGAGGAGTGATATTGGAGTGTAGAAGGAGTAGTAGACTATTACCTGTTTGGCGGAACTACTACTGCTGCTTCCATGGACAATGCTAATGATAATAATAATAATGATAATAATAATAATAATAATAATACTAAGGATATGAAGGTTCGTTGCAACACGTTTTCACCAGACTAGGAACCTTAAAACAAGTGGATGCTTTCTCCTTGATTTGGGGGGGGGGATAGAGTAATAATAAGAAGCAAATAACTGAAGAAAGGGAACTTTTGGGAAATTAAAGGTGAAGAAAGGAAACCATAATACATGATAAAGCAGAATAACACTAATGATGCCTTCAAGATACGACGGTCATCATGGATACCTCGTAGTTGCCATGAAAGAAGCGACGGTGGCGAAGACAGAAATCTCGCAAGCTCCAGACTAGTTGTACAACGGCAACGCTGTGGAAAAAAAGTATAACGGTGCGTGGCTCACGATCGAGAAGACTTCGTTTCTTTTGACTGTAATGCTGATTGGAGCTCTGGAGTCTTTACTTGTTCTCCGGTTCTGTATCCGGAGATTCTAGAAGGAGGGGGGAATTTCCCATCTGGATAGAGTCTTCAGAGGAGGAGACAAGCGTTGGCCGTTCGTGAGAGTCTTGATTTATTCAGAATAGTGTACCAAATGTAGTCCATAATATTTGCACTTTTAGGATCCCAAGATGCCAACCTAGGATGATTGATTATTATTCTATATTATTATTATTATTATTATTATTGCATAGTTGTGGGTCAGAGCTGGGACAGTCTTGATACCCACTGGCCTGTCCTTTTTGCCAGCCAACGGTTGTTTGAGGGGGAAATAGTTAGTTAGTTGGTACTGAATAGCAAGTAGTCGGAGCTCATCCTGGCTTATCCAACATCTTCGGGAATATTATTATTGTCTTTGGAATGGAGGTGATGGCACGCCATGTGGGAGGTCAACCGAGAGAGCTACTCCGTAGTACTAGTAGACTAGCAGTAGTCGCGATGCTGAGTTGGCTCTAGACTCCGCTCGACACCGAACCTGCATCGAGACAAGCGGTTCTTTAGTTCAAAGAGTAAGTAGTTAGCGCCCTGCCAGCCACCAATTCGGCTAAGAAGAGACATCCTAGACTCCCAGTGACATGAACAGAAAGGACACGAAGGAATGAAACCAACGGAGAGCCCACATATCCCCTCCCACGGGAAGGGGGGTGGTTTTAGTAAAATAATAATAATAATATGAATACATCAATAATAAATAGTCATCACAATTATAGTGACCCCCGGATGGAGATCACAGACAAACCTCTTCGAGTATAAAGCCCAGCTCTACTACATCTACTACCTAAGGTAGTAAACTGTCTCTCAACACACGCGATAGAGAAGGGTTGAACATGCTGTCTCTGCCCATTCCACGGTTCACATCCGAAAAACACAAAACATGACAACTTACACAGTACTGCTTTGCCATGGTACGTACAGAGTACAGATTCCACCGAATAATCCATGTTAAACCTCCTTGCCCGTCTGAGACTAGCGAGTCAGACGCTAGGTAGTCAGGGTTTACGGAGAAACTGGACAGTACTTCTGCTGCCAGCTTTTTGAGCTTCCTCGACAGAGAAATGGTAAATAGGGAATCGTAAGGAATAAACTGATAAAATGAAGAATTATATATAATCTTTATAATTTTTTCACAAATCATTATGATTCCCTGTGGTAATAATAATACTGATACCAAATCTTCTATTCTACATGGAATACCTACTCTGTGCACTACAGAGTACCCAGTAGAGGCTGGTCCAAGGAACGGAGCGTAGCGTGCAGGACCACTTAATGCACCATGCACTGAGTAACCAGAACGGCCTCACAACCGAGTGAGACGCTAAAATCAAGTCATCAACGGTTGCTGAGTCCGTTGACCACCGGCGGAGCTCGTACGTTCCCCACCTATTATTGGAGGAGGTAGGCGAAGGAAGACCGTACCTACAGGTACCTAGGTCTGAGAGGGTCAGAGGAGGGGGGTAGGCTCCACCTGAAAGCACCTGCATGAAACGGTTTGGGTCGGATTTAAGAAGCGAAGAGTTGAGAAAGTAATAATAATGATAATAATAACGATAATGGGAAGTAGGAGGAAGAGCCTGGAGTAGCCTTGGAAGATGAAGAAAGAGGAGATGGATGAATAGGAGACTTTACCGAAGACCGAACTCTGGCGGGGAATGAGCGTCTAGAATAGAGTCAGTTAACCAATGGTGAGAAAGCATAGATAGGAAAAATTAGCAGGATTACAGTCAGGTAGTTACTACTCGGCATACTAAATTGCAGGTATCATCCTCATAATTTCTTTTCTGCAGGGCAGAGATAAAAAAAAATAGTAATTAATCAATAAGAACTGATGGAGAGGGGAAAGGAAAAAACAAAAACGTGCTGCTGACCCGGACTCTCAGGCAGTGGCATGAATCAGAGTGGGGACTGCTATGCGGGCTGCAGCCCCAGGCACACAGGAGCAGTTACCGAGTCCTCCGCTGGTACTTCTGAGTTACTACTTACCTGTATGAAGAGATGCTGTCAAATATGAGGGGTTAATATATTTGCAGAATTCAGAGAAATCAGCGCTGATGTGTGGTGCAAAAAGAGCAGTCACTCATCGACTCAAGTAAATAACTGATATTCAGAATTCAATTGAGGACGGATTAGGATGATACGCATCTGAGCGTGTGTCCAAGATGAGAAATATCCAGTGTCTAGGGAACTTGAACCTACTATACTTCAGAGTAGGTAGGATCAGAAGCAAAAGGAACAGGCAGAAGCAAAAAAGAACCGAGGTTCGCTCCAGATGGAAGAAACTGATGGAAGCTGTGGATGTTCTTCTTTGCTTCCTCCGGAGAATTCCTGACCAGTGATCAGTGCCTTCCTAGCCCATATTGGGTATATTCCATGGCATTTTTTTTTAAAAGAAACAAAAGAGTACTAATAGGGAGTCTCCGTCCTCCGTGTCGGTCGCTGTCACTGTCGCTGTCCGTAAGCGTACTCCCAGCTGAGCCCGCCCGGGAAGCTTCCTAGATGCCGCCCAGATAGGAAAGGTTAGAGGCGAAATCTCGGTGCTGTCGAGGTGAGATCCCGGCTAAATAGTGTTTAGTATTTACAGAGCGCTCTGTAGGAACGGATTACTGTGGACCTGGTCTTTCATTTCTTTTTTTTGCGCTCTCATACACAATAGTGGGAGTGCGTGTGCATAGGACGTCCGTGTGGATAGTGGATACTCGTCCCTGCTTAGTCGTACCCCTACCCAGACACTCCGTAAGTGTAGGTGGTGTGTAAGTGTACTCCTTGAGTTCTATTCCTTGAGGAACTTAGTTTGGAATTGGTTGAGTCAGTTTGACCCGCGGAGTGGATAGGGGTTGTGGCCTGATTTCAGCAGAAAAGGGCCATATGATATGGCATGTACTCAGTATTTTGTATCTCAGAGTCTCAGAATATGTATAAAAAAATCCCTTACCATGCAGATCGATAGACAATCACAGCAGAGCGACAATCGGGCAATCCCGTCGCATCTCAATCGTCGTGTACCTATACTACTACTATAAGTAACGGTGCGGGGAAAGACGATCCAAGGCAAATAGTGGGAAGAGAGATTGGAGACCACCAACTCTATTCTTCCAAGGCCCGAAGTCGTGTTGTGCCAAGATGGATATCCGGCCTCCTCCAATTTTACCACTGCAAAATATGAGAGACGATCGATCGAGCCAGAAAAAAAAGAAAAGTGTCAGGCAAGCAAGCCTTGTTATTCATTAATTAATTCCCCGAAGTTTCCTTCCAACGCTCTTCGACTCTCGAGTTTTGGTCCACAGCGAAATTGAGCCAATGGGCCATACCCAATGATGAAGAATCCATGAGTCGTGCATAGGTATCGCTCAGTAGAGTCCGCGGTATATACCTGCAACTGTAAACAAAAGAACAGCACGTCGCGACGATTGACATTGTTATCTCAAGTTCAACTTCAGCACCATGACTTTAACTAATGCCGGCTCTTCTAGTGTGTCTGGTCTGTGCGGGTCATCATCGGCCAAGATGAAACGTCGACTATAACCCAAAACTATGGCCTGTCCATTAATCCCCCTGCGTCAAATGAAATATTTGGACCTGTCTACTGCTATGCTCACCAGCCAAGGAATGTCAATTTGAAAGCTATACTGTACGTACGTACTAGATAAGGTACTGTATAGGGGGTAATTCGACCAACACAGTCAAGCTTGAGTTGGACGTGGACGAAATAAGAAGAAGCAGGATTATCCGAGTTGTTACTGTGAGGATAGCTGGAGCTGGAGGACACTACTATATTGAAAAGAGGCCAATCATGATAGACCTTGATGAGGATCATGGAGATTATGATCTCATTCAATTAGGGTAGATCAATGAGCAACAGCTTGTTCATGCCTTGAGTACCAATTCAGAGATATCTTGGATTACACAAGGGACAGCCAGTATTCCCCCCCTGGAAAAAGCACGGCATTGACTGCGCGAGCAGCGAGGTAATACAAAATAATACGTGAGTAAAGGCAAATAATCAAAGTAATAAAAGACAGGAGCTCTGACAGCCTTCAGCCATCCTGGCGTTAGACTTAACTCATTTTATTATTTTACCAATGGTTACCTACTGGTGGATGCTGAAACATGGCGTATCACACTCTCGGTTCCAGCCATGACACTTTTAATCTCACATACACAGTATCTAGTGACAGGTAACTCTGTAGTCGGACTAGTAGTCACTAGTCAGGAGGACTGAGGTCTGAGGCATTTGCTCTCCCCACAATCCTGTTCGGTGGGTTTATCATCATTATTATTATTTCATTATCACTGCACAAAAGTACCACTGGTTTTATAACAACTTTTATGCAGTAACTATTTCTGTATTTAAAGTTGCTGATCGTCGATATAGACTGGCTCCTCGCCCATAGCTTATCCATCTGAATCGGAGAAGAGGGGAATATCAATCGTCTGACGACTTGGTCGTCCTTCATTTACGCCAAATCACTTGGATTTAGTCGCACACAGAGATAATAACCTCCCTTGCTCCCGAGTTCTTCAAGACAGACAAGGAAGCAAAAAAAGGGGAAACCTCCATTTGGACCGGAGGAGTTCCATCATCCGTTCAAGGGTGTGATCCTGTCGAGACATTCCTGTCCTCCTCCTCCAACCATTAGCCGCCCAAGACTGACCTAATATCCTTTGGAAGGCACTAAGGACGCTGTAGTATGCAGACATCACCAAACACACAGACTTTCTGTAAATGTTCCCATTCTGCAGGGTACAAAGGCGGGGAAGTATGTATTCTGGCTCTAATGAGGTCACAAATACTTGTTCGGCTTGCATTAGTCGTAAGAAAGCCGTATAAGACAAGCTGATGATGACAAGATCAGCCGTGTCAGAAATTCTCGTCATCTCTCCCGTGTCCTTGCTAGTTGCTCAGCTCGTGATATCCTCGCCCAAGTCCGTCCGAAAGAATGCATTAATACCGCATTGGCTCGTCTCTAGCTCTTTTTTTTTGTGACTTTTCGGCGAGCCGCAGTTATTGTTGTAGAGCATGGATGTCTGTATCTCCAGCAGAACAAACCTGGGCCAATGCCACACCAGAGATATCAGCTCAGTGGGCGCTAATTGGAGCCAATTAAGACACCTATATTCCAGTCCCGGTGCTTGCCGCAAAAAGGAGAATTCTTATGTCTCCGGTGTGGCGATGGTCACTGCATCCTTCACATCGTCAACCTTGTTTTCAACAGCTATGGTAGTAGCTTCGTTTTCAGCGTTGTCTCCAGGGGCTTGTACTGTGTCATTATTGGGCTCAGTATCAGTAGAGGACTTTGCTACCGGCTCCACAGCCTGTGGAGTACCTCCAGTGTTATGAGTAGTGGTCTCAGAGGGTTGGGGAACCTCGAATAGGACTTTGAGGTTTTTGCCATCCTCAATTTTGTCGAAGGATGCAAGCTTGCTTTTCGCTGAAAGCCGCAGTACGCGCCAGGTCTTGCTCGCTTTTGCTTGAACTGCATTCTCTTTATCCTCCTTGGTCCTTGCCATATCGATATCGAAATCATCTTCTTCAATTGCCCGCATTAGTGAATCTGACGCAGGGACAGTGAACCTGAGCTTCCGTTAGTCAATATTTCAAAGAATTTCAGATGTTTCCTCACCTTTCTGACTCCTTAAGTCTCTCAATACCAGCCAATGACTCGTTTTCGGAGAGAAAGTTTAAGTTCAGTGATCCCATTGGAGAGGGTCGGAGGCGTTTGTTGGCGTATGTTTTTGTTGCATGTTCACGGGCACCAAGATATTCTGTCACCGAGACTGCTGCCCGCTCGATGAGGGGGCAACCTTCTGCTTTCCAGCGTACCCAGTTTTTGTCTCTTGAAAGAACAGTGTCCACCATTCGATAATAGAATTTACCTCCCACCCCTTCCTGGAGATACTCTTCGATAGACTTCCTCATCTTAGCGGCCCATTTTGCCTAGGGCTGTCAACACTCATTCAGAAACTAAGTAGGGATTGAAAGGAGTCTTACATCCTCGTCATTGAGGGCAAACCCGTAGAGGACAGATTTATTAGTTAAATCAGCCAGTTTTGCTTTTGATTTTGGTGAAAGAGAGAGCATGAAATCAAGTAGGATAAGTGCCTGAACGAGAACATGTCTGCGGAACGCTGTATCGTTGACCTTTACAAAAATGTCAGAATACTTGGATCAGGCCAAACAATTAGACTACATACCTCAAGGCCGAAAAGGTCCCGGCTTGTTAGGTACTTGGGATTAAAGCTGCTTGCGATTTCTTGACCATCCGCAGTTCGTTTTCGTTTGTTCGACTTTCGGATTTCCTCTGACGTCTTGCTATTACTCGAGTTCTCAAGGTCTGTGTTGACATTTTTAAAAGTTGAAAGAGTGACTTCAAGCCCACTTTTGAATATGGAAAAATGCTGGGCATCAAAGACTTTTGTTGGTGCTGAGAAATAAGCCTGCAGACCCCAAAAAATTGGGTAAAGTGCGTCCAAATCAACTGGTTTCTCTCCATTTTGGCCCTGGGGTTGGGAAACAGTCGACTTGGGAGTCCTTGGAAGCTCGTGTACTGTTGGCTTGTCGTCTTTATCGGCAGAGAGCTGGTTTTCGTTTTCTTGCTTCTGGTCATCGAGCAGTACAGCAGGCTCTTTCGCATCGGGCATATCCACGTCCATCCCATCAACTTCGCCGGCATTCGCTGGTATATCCTCATCAAAAGTAGTAACATTTTCGGTGTGATATTCGCCTCGAAGATTAACAGCACTTTTATCTCCCAAGGGGAAGCTTTGGAAAAGAAAGATGAATACGCGGCCACAAAACACTGTATCTTCCGCGCGTGAGAGTCGTCGTAACAATTCGTTGCAAGATCGTAAGATGATCAAATTTTTCTGCTTAAAATGCTTCTTTAAGGGCGTTAGGAAAGGTGCGCTTGACATATATGAGCATAGGGCTAGTGTACCTTGGTGTTGCGTTCTCTTCGGGACTCCAGATAATCAAAGACCTTGCGACAGCCATCGATTGTCTGGCTATCCAAAAGCTCCTCAATTAACCAGAAGATTAGACCGGGTTCGCATTGCTCTGGAGGTCCATTAGGTTGCTGTCGAACAAAGGAGTTGGGAGGAACAATGTACCGTTGTCGGAGAAAATGCAGATTATATCGAGCAGATTCCATATTCGAATAAATTCAGGATCGTCGATTGGGGTCGAAGCCTGGTGAGTCCGTACTTAGCAACAACAGATTCAGGTTCGCCCGTCACACGGGGTGAGGGTCGGATGAAAGGAATTCGTACAAGAAGGCTGTAAAATTTCTCCCGAAACGCAATCTCGACAGCTGCAAACTGGGTCTGCTGGCCCAAAAGTCTTGTAGTTGCCTCATCCTCTCCATGGACGACCCAGATAGAATCTCCAAGTTGCGTTTCTGTCAGCGGAGGCTCGATCTCCTTGCCAGGTTTGACCTGCTCTGCCTTGATCAGAAGATCGTCGATCAATCTCCTGTAGACGTGAATCACATCGACATCCGCATCCGCCATTTTTTCCTCAATTCGTAAGAAGGGCGGTTGCGGTTGTTGGGTGACAAGCTGTCGCGTGAAGGTACTTCAGGTCGTTGGTGTTCTTGAAGGGAAAGCCGTAGCTACGGCTCCATTTATTATTAGCGGCGCCAAACCGTAAACTGCGCTAAACGCGCGCCTGAAGCTTCCTGGTCAATCGGGCATTCCGCCACAACGGACCAGTTGCGCAGATATCAATCATTTATTATCCGACCCGCGCTCGAAGTGCGTTTGGGCAATTCTAACGTCGAGGAATGGGCCTCCAGACACAGAATGCCATGGCGCACAGCGTTGATTCCAGACCGACTGTGGACGACTTTCGTGACGACAGCTCGTGGGTGAAATTGGCCAAAACCAACTGGCTTCAGGCATCGAACGTCCGTAAAGTGAAACACGATGTTCTCAAGAAAGATATCTGGGACCCTCTAGAGGCCGAGAACTTCAGTTTCCGTTCGCTTCTTACTCTGGAGAACTTGAATATACTGGAAAAGTGCGCGCGAGCCCTCTTCGATTGGTTTCTTATTTGTCTCAATCCGGCTAACTTGCCAATAGGTTTCTTTGGCCGACCTACTCGGAGGACGCCTCAAATTATCACGTCTTACTAGTAGCATTGATTGTGAGCGTCAAACAGCGAGAGCATTTACCAATATGGAGTAGGTCTTGTCGGGCCAGGAGTATGTTGTATGCAATGCTAATAGTTTGCAGGCATTTTTTCAGATCGACCCGACGATTTTTCGACCCTTTTCCACCGAATACTTTCCATGAGTATCGATCAATCGCTCCCAACGTTCTCTCGTTTGTCAATAATGTCTTTTATGATCAGCGCCTTTCAATCCCTCGAGAATTCTTTGATCCGAAAGGAGTGCGCCCCTCTTGTCTCGATATCCATTTGGCATAATCTTCACAGCGAGGAAGCTAGAGAACGTGTGCTTTCGAAAGCCCCAACCTTGAAGAAGGCATGGAGAGCTTCCGGGAAACGATACGATGCAGGAGATGAAAGTTCCAAAGCGAAAATGCGATTTGAGCGATCGTGGCTGTACACAATGCTGTTGGATTTTCTACGACGATTAAACAGCTCTGAGAAGGATCAGGCTGATAATCTGCGATATTGTGAACGATTTCTTGAATTCCTTGTCGATTTGGAAAGCCAGCTTCCAACGAGACGCTACGTCAACACATTGCTGAAGGATCTTAATCTCCTCCCCATCATCCGACTGTCGCAGATATATCGTACAGCGGAGAGTGCACTCTTCCGTGACTTTTATAACCTCTTGAAGCATTTTTCCGGGTTTG
The DNA here is from genome assembly GCA_027569145.1 of Aspergillus funiculosus. Lineage (NCBI taxonomy): Eukaryota > Fungi > Ascomycota > Eurotiomycetes > Eurotiales > Aspergillaceae > Aspergillus > Aspergillus funiculosus. The sequence goes on from JAPDEN010000006.1 coordinate 651,058, forward strand.
CAATCGACGATTATACAGGCGAGGCCCTATCATCCCAGGCAATTTATGATACCCACTGTCATGATCTGGCGCAGCTCCAGAGAACATCTATGAAATTCTTCAAGGATAAATTAATGATCCTAGCTTTATCAAACTATGGCTCCATTGAACAGCGTTCCGAGCTTGAAGGACAGTTATCTTCCTTGGATGAGGTCGAACTGCAAAGTTTGTGTACACATTTGGGATTTCGGACCACTTACCCCAAACAATCGAACGTCACGTCCGATCACCATCTTTATCTGGAGGTGCTACTATCATTTTACGAACGGGCAGTGCCGTTTCAAGAAGCTGCGTCGCATCTCAGTATCGTACCTACGGAGGAGGACCTTTACGATCCATCATTACTCCGAAATGAGATGTATGACGGATCAAGGCCACTTGCAATCCCTAAACTAAACCTCCAATATCTGAGTCTTGGTGATTTTCTTTGGCGCTCGTTTCTGTTATATCGCTCAGAGGCATTCTTCCAAATTCGCAAGGACATGGAGTCAATTATCAAGCGGATGCAACCTAGATCTAGCCAGGACGGGAAAACTCTGAATTTCGAAGGCTTTTCTCGTATGGCCATCCCAATTTCGCAGCCGGCCATAATCGAGGTTGCGCCCCCAAAGGTTGGCTCGGCCAAACCCGCATTTGTGAGGGCAGAGATCACCATCGAAGTGGGCAGACTGGCCGATCATGTTCGATCGGAATGGGACTCTCTCCGTCCTGATGATGTCGTCTTTCTTTTAGCCGTGCAGCCTGGCAATACAGGTAGGCTTGGATTGAAAGACCTAGCCGCAACTCAGACTCCAGGTATTAGGCATGTTAGAGCTGCAGAGATTGTGCAGGTTCTCGATGAGAACGGTCGCCCACTGCGGGAGCCGGTATCAGGCCAGACGAATGGTTACAAATCTCGACCTCGCATTAGAAGACTGTTAGTCAATCTTGACCCCGCTGCGTTCAAGGCAGACAAGGATCGCAATATGCAAGGGAAGCCAGATATATACCCTCTGATCAATGTGATCGCAAGAAGGAAAGGAAGGGAGAACAATTTTAAATCTATCCTTGAGACTATGCAAAGGCTTATCGTCTCAGATATTACTCTTCCTCCCTGGATCCAGGATATTTTCCTGGGATATGGGGATCCTGCTGGAGCTCGATACACCGAGTTGCCAAACCGGCTTAAATCCGTGGATTTTCGGGATACATTCTTGGATTGGCAGCACTTGGTTGAAAGTTTCCCGGGCTTGACAATTGAGCCTTCGGGTGATGCTACGTCGAGCTTCCAACCACCGTACGTTCTTGAATACCTCGAGGAATCCCCGCAGCCGCCGACTACGAGTACATCGAAGAAGCGACGAAGGAACCAGGTAGGCGAAGGGAAACCGGCATCCAAGTCACTACGCGTATCCACATACAAGCAGCCAAACCCCGGACCGTATCCAGTCGATGCCCCGAAACTTAACACCGTCCGTTTCACACCAGCTCAGATCGAAGCGATTGCGTCCGGAACACAACCGGGGCTGACGGTCATTGTCGGGCCTCCGGGAACGGGAAAAACCGACGTTGCAACCCAGATTATCAACAATATCTACCATGACTTCCCCAATGAGCGTACATTGCTCATCGCCCATAGCAATCAAGCTTTGAACCAGCTTTTCCAGAAGATCGTTGCACTAGATATCGATGAACGCCATCTCCTGCGTCTAGGCCATGGCGAGGAGGAATTAGAAACTGAATCGAGCTACAGCAAATACGGCCGTGTTGAGTCATTCCTCGATAATCGAAATTATTTCCTTGCGGAAGTCAGTCGTTTAGCAGCGTCAATTGCAGCACAAGGCGCACACGGCAATTCCTGCGAGACCGCGGGGTACTTTAATATGGTCTATATCAAGCCTGCATGGGCGAAATTTTGGGACCATGCCCGTGCCGACAACGTGTCAACAGAAGACATCATTGCGGCTTTCCCGTTCCACGATTATTTCTCAAATGCGCCACAACCCTTATTTGATCCTTCAGCTTCGAAGGAAGCATTGATTGATGTGGCAGAAGGCTGCCAACGCCATATCAGCAAAATTTTCTCCGAGCTAGAGGATATTCGCCCTTTTGAAATCCTACGACAACCCAAGGACAAGGCCAACTATCTTCTGGTGAAGGAGGCAAGGATAATTGCGATGACAAGCACACATGCAGCTATGCGCCGGCAGGAAATTGCCGCTCTCGGATTCCACTATGACAACGTCGTAATGGAGGAAGCTGCCCAGATTACTGAAGTCGAAAGTTTTATCCCAACCGCTTTGCAAAACATGAAGGAAGGCCACCTCCCACTAAAGCGAGTGGTGCTATGTGGAGATCACCTCCAGAACTCTCCCATAATCCAGAATTTAGCATTTCGACAGTATGCTCATTTTGAGCAAAGTCTCTTCCTCCGTTTGGTAAGACTTGGTGTCCCCGTCATTACCCTTGATCAACAGGGACGTGCAAGACCTAGCATTTCGGAGCTTTTCCGATGGCGCTATCAGAATCTCGGAAACCTCCCCATTGTTGAAAAGTCGTTTGAATTTAAGCAAGCGAATGCTGGATTCCAATTTGAGTACCAATTCATCAATGTCCCAGACTATCAGGGCACGGGAGAACGAGAACCAAGTCCTCATTTCATCCAGAACCTGGGGGAAGCAGAATACGCGGTGGCCATTTTCCAGTACATGCGACTTCTTGGTTATCCTGCTTCAAAGATCTCGATACTCGCTACCTACGCAGGACAGACCGCATTGATTAAGGATGTTTTGAATCACCGGTGTGCTAAGAACAATTTATTTGGCATGCCTAAAATCGTTACAACTGTAGACAAATATCAAGGAGAGCAGAATGATTGTAAGTCCCAGTTTCCCCTCTTCTCCATTTACCTCTTTCTAGTACGGCACTATTTTTGACTGGAGTACTAACCAACTATACTATAGATGTCATTCTTTCGCTTACGCGGACACGCACAGTCGGGTATCTTCGTGACGTGCGCCGCCTTACGGTGGCGTTATCTCGCGCTCGCCTTGGCCTTTATATTCTCGGCCGTCGCGAAGTTTTCGAGTCGTGCTATGAATTGAAGCCGGCGTTTGATCTGCTACTTCAACGCCCGGACAAGCTCATGCTTGCCACAGGAGAAATGTTCCCTACCACCCGATCTTTGGATGACCCAGTCCAAGGTTCCGCTATGGAAGGCGTCGAACACCTTGGTCAGTATGTCTTTGAGATGACCCAAGCAAAGATCAAAGCTATGGATGGGCAGGATGTCATTGCGGACGAGGCGATGCCGGATGGTCAAGGCGATCTTGTAGCGGATGATGAGGATGAGGTCATGCTCGGGGCTGGTGAAAGGCCAGATGAAGATCCGTTACATGAGCATGCATTCTCCTGAACAATAAAAGCAAAGCATGGGCTCTGAGATATACTATCCGTGGAGGCCCAGCTTGGTTATTTGGTGTTTGTAATTGCATGAAGGGCCTGTTTTTATCAATATATCTGGCGAGTAATGGTCTCCTATATTTTGTGGTTACTATTTCTATATGAGAAAAAAAAAGGTCTTAGGACTTGATTGCACGCCTCTTTTGGTGGTACTGTTAATCGTGAAGCTAAAAAGATTTTATTTTCCTCTCTGGATTTGTCTAAATGTGGATAAGTCGATGAAAGTGAGCACAATGAATATCAACTTTGCCGTGACTGGGAATCCCAAGCGACGATGTATTTGCCGGTATATACAAGAGTCGGCTCTAAGATGACTTGCGTCCACCGAGTTCCTCAACAATATTCTGTGGATCTTTCCATGCAAGCGCAATATATCTATTGGAATGTCAGTAATAAGGAACCATAGTCGCATTTGAAAAATACCTACTTAGTATGGCTTCCTCTGGCAACAATTTCACCCTTGCTATTAGTGAACTTGATGGAGGTGTATGCGAGAGTCTTGCCGACTGCAAATTTGTCAGAGGAGAGGGTATTCATGTCATAGTAGAAATGGATGAGCAGGTATTGACTGGACGGTACCAGCGTGGGACTTCAAGGGACATACATTTATCACAAGTTACTTCCTGTGATATGATTAGCGCTAGCCCTTCTAAGAGGTAATATGCAAGTCATTGACAACATACCGCCAGAATTTTGTCACCTATTTTGCCACCAGAGCTAAGATATGTGACTAAATCACAGAGAGATTAGTTAGGTACTATACTGGGTCATTGGCACATCCGGCTTATATGCTTACCATTCAGATCTGTTGAGACACCGGTAGCAAACAATCCACGAGATGCAACAGCGAGGGAGCCACCGAGGTCCACTAGAGGTCATGACAAGTCAGCGACAAACGAAATTAGAGAGCATGATACCTTGTTATCGCTAACTTACCCATGCTGGCGATGGTGCCGCCATGAAGGATATTCAGACGGTTCTAACGGCATTTCGGATTAACCACAGTGATATTATATAAGACGGAGAGCTTACAGTGTGCTCCTTTTGGATGTCAAGCTCGAAATTGACCTGTCCAGGCCTGGCAGCCGTCACCCGAAGCTGGAAGGACTTCAATCAGCACATTTCCGATGCAGATAGCCGACGGGCGAGCAAGGGAATTTGAGAGGGCCATGCAAGAAGAAGAGCCCGTGAAATGCTTCAAAAACGGTAAGGCTCACATTATCTAGTAGCCTTTACCACCCCAATCAGTCTCCTGTCAGCAAATACATGCCTCTCGACTGTAATAGACTCGTTTCTGAGCACTTACCGAGGCTCCAGCCCAGAATTGGCCCGAAAGGACTCCCAAACCTAGGGAAGTTGTCAGGAGAGACGAGGATATAGACAAGGAGGCAGAGGGACTCGAACTTACAGATCTGACGAATCGCAGGGCCGTCATCTTCGAAAACTAAGTAGGACTAGATGAGAAGCGTACGTCTCGAAGTATGCAGCCATCGCGATCACCGCGGACTGCGCTTCGGGCCGTCTGGGCCGCCGGAGTAAATATGCGTCCTTGGTTGAGCCTCATCTTCATCTGCGTTTTCCCTCGTCTGCACTTCGTGTCTCCCTCTTGTTGGGTCACATCATGATAAAGAGGTGGTAAATCACCTCCTTTCCTGAAGGCAAGATGGCTGCCGCTCCATCTCGCCCGTTCGACTACCTCGAAAGCCTTCCCGGAACAGTCTTCTTCAAACTCTACCAACAACCTTCCACAGCGCTTGCTATTTTCAGGCGCATGCTGCCTGATCTGGGTATGTAGTTATTCAATGGTTTGCGGATTTACTTTGGTCATAGCTGACGGTTTGCCCGCAATTATAGCAAAATGCTTCGTAATGGCACTTTTGTACTTGAAAGACCCGCTCCCAGCGGCAGATCTGGAGATTTGGGTCAAGTCTGAGAGCTTGAAGTGAGTGGCTTTCCAGTTTAGTTGCTGTGCTCTTAGCATGCGATCAGATCTCTGATTAATTCTTGTTTTGTATTTAGGGAACGTGATAGTGCACTGTCAATCCTCGGAAGACTCCATATCCTCTCGAATACGACAACAGCGAACAACGTTCGTGCTTATATGGTCACCAATCCATTTGCGGCGTCTCTTCGTCAAGCCCTGACAGGCGCCGAACAGACGCGGTCCTTTGGTGTGCTTTCTCAGGTATCCGATGACCAAGGTGTCTCTATAGCAGATCTCGACGAGTATGCGCGACGACAATGGGAAGGGGTTTTAGGATACATGGTTGGAACCAGCGGCCTAGGAGTCCAGAGGGACGTGAACCTGAGCAAAGGCGTGAAGGAGCTTTTGCAAGCGGGGCATCTCGTTGAAATACGAGACCGTCGCGTTGAGATCACTCAGGACGGTTTCGCATTTGTTCTTCATGACGTCGGCACACAGGTCTGGCATATTTTAATTCTCTATGTTGTGAACTCGGAAGCCATTGGGATGGACAGTGTGGAGGTTCTTTCCTTCATATTCCTTCTAAGCAGTCTGGAGCTTGGAAAATCTTATGAAAAGAAGCATCTGACTTCAAATCAACTTCGCACCCTGACCGATTTGGCCGACTTTGGCATTGTGTACCAAGACGCTCCCGAAGCAGGACATTTCTATCCTACCCGTCTTGCAACTACCCTTACCTCCGATTCAAGCGCACTCAGCAACCCCATCTCAGGCTCTCACGCTGGCCCTGACAATGGCGACTCTAGTAAACCTGGTTCCGGCTTTATCATTATTGAAACCAACTACCGACTATACGCATACACGTCCTCCCCACTGCAGATATCTCTCATTGCCCTTTTTACCACTCTCAAATACCGCTTCCCTAACCTCATTACCGGCAAAATCACCCGCCAGTCCGTTCGCCGAGCGATCGAAATGGGTATCACGGCAGATCAGATCATCTCGTATCTTGCAAACCACGCACACCCGCAAATGCGCAAACACAATGCGTCTCGCTCCACATCCAACCAGGCTGGGATGCCGCCATCAGTCCTCCCACCGACTGTTGTTGACCAAATCCGTCTCTGGCAACTTGAACGAGACCGCGTTAAAGCCACCGCAGGCTTTTTGTTCAAGGACTTTGTCAGTCTCGCTGAATACGAGGCCCCATGCCGGTATGCCGAGGAGATTGGGGTCCTGATTTGGAAATCAGACCGCAAGAGGATGTTCTTTGTGACCAGACACGAGCAGGTTGCGGCTTTCTTGCGAAGCAGGAAATGAGAAGCTTTGACGCAATGTTTTTACCTTTACTAACGCAAATTTTGTTGATACCACATGTTTCATATTTTTTTTTTCATGACCAAGGATGGGCGTTCTGGGACCCTTTCATCTTTTTGGAAATATTTACGAAATAATGATTTTGGCCTCCCTGCAGATCAAGGGGCAGGTGGTAGTACCTAAAGGCGACTTTGAAGAAGATATAATAACAGAAACTATGAAACCTGGAAATAATCCAACCATCTACAAACTACAAAGAACACTGCTTTGCGGTTTTTCTCAGCTGTGATTCCAGTCTCAACATCATATACTAAACCTTTTCAACAGCCATAATAAACATGAACGCCCCTGTACAGTACTATTGCAAGTGTGACTGTGCGTTATTGATCTAGCTAGACCATCCATCGGTCTCCAAACCGCTTGGTATAGCTATTTCGAAACTCCCGAAGACTTGTACTTGCCTCCTCCGTCACACAAACATTTTCAAGCACCATGAAGGCTCGTTTCGCACGGTAACTCGCGCGATCATTGGCTGAATGTTGAAACGGACGAGAATAGCTAGAGGGCATCTCAAATCCAGACGCAATATCCGGCTCGTTAAAGGAGTCCTCATAGTGGAAGGCATTAGTGAGGGTAACAAAGCGACCAAGCCAGTATTGTCGAGGCATGGCTTTTTCAACCTGTGGGTGAGGAAATGGCATGGCCTGTTAGCGCAGTTCTTGCCCTATAACTATAGCAGGGGATCGGAGTAAATAGATTCGGTTTGGTTACCATTCTCTTTGTTTGGTCGCTGCGTCTGGCATTCAACTGTGGTAATTGGGATTCGGGGTACTTCAAACATGCTCCTTGTTGGCTCTGCCCTTTCTCTTTGATATTCGAAGCCTCATGTGGTTGATTGTTGAAATGTGCTTTGGGAGTGTTGTTTTCCTTTTGCTTGGATGGTTCCTTCTTTTGCGGTCTTCGATACTCGGGTCTGGGTCTAAGGTTTCCTGGCTGTGTGGACTGCTTGGGCCGTGACCTATCTTGCGCTTTGAGGTTCTCAAAGCCCTTGGTCAATCTGACGCGCTTTGGCGACGACATGTTGCTTGGGTTCATGGATGGGTTGTCCATTGGGTTTAGAGCGTGGTCATTTACCTGGTAGAATCGGTGCAGAAGGAGCTGGCTATTTATGTTAGCTCGCTCTTTCCCAATTGATATCCTGTCCACAGGCAGAGGAGTTGCTTCATTTATCGCGATTCTATGCTGGGTAGTCAGCGCGTCTAGGGCATTCGTCTCTCCTCTCGAGAGTAAGTCTCTTCCGGCACATCGAGCAGCCGGATGCCTCACGACAACCACCGGTATAGTTTGGTGCTGAGGGTTATATAAGGGTGGGTTTGATGTAAATGTGGGCGTCTGCCCTAGTAGTCCCCTCACAGAAGATTCATCCATTCGACCACGATCATCCCGTATAGCCAATCTCTCACCTCTTCCTTCCTCGAGAGCGAGGCTGCGTTGATTGCCTTTATCTGCCCTTTTCACCGTGCCAGTACATCGTTTCCCCAAAGAAGATAGTACACTCCGCCTCCCCTCCCGCTGGTACACCGTGTGCGAATACAGCTCCCCCCTTGGTGGCTCAGACGGCGTAGGAAGTCTCGAGTAGACAGGCCTACGACTCACACCAACGGCTGTTTGGCTGCGCGGTAGGAGCAAGTCAGGCCTCAGATGAGAGGTCAATCGCCGCACACGAATTGTCTTGTCTTTGCGAGGTACATCGGGGTTGCATCCATCACGATCCACTTCTTCGTCAGTATCGACGGGGGGGTGGTCAGTAGTCGCGGGGGCTGAGACCTTGCGAAGGGCATGTTGTTGATTTCCGTTGTGCATCAGAGTGTCTGGTTTGGGTGGTGTGCTGGGTGCTGAGCTATTCTGTCGATTTACTATAGTCGAGTCAAGAGACGAATTGCGTCCGAATCTGCAGGCTTTTGTATAGCGGAGATGCTGCTCGTGGTGCTTTTCGAGACTCTGTCTTCCGCTGAGAGCACTCTTGATTGCATGGAATGATCCTGATAGGGAGGACCTGCGGTTCTGGGTTTCAGTCATGATGGAATGTCGTTGTTTGCATGATGTATAGTTAGGCAAGGTTCAGGGATGGAGGGGAGGAATAGAATGTTGAAAGCCATGGAGGGCTGTAGAGGGAAGTTGACTAGGAGTTGGTTGTTAGAAGTTCTGGGTCAGGATGGGCAGATTCATAGGATATCAGGAGCTTCTCAGTGAATCTATGTAGACCTTTCCTGCAAAAGCCCTCGAGTGAATAGCAAAGTCACTTTTATTGGCAGAGGATCCTATTATAGTATCTTTTCTGATTTCCAAGTATCCCGAGTTCATGTTCATAAGCAAAAAGGTATATATGTATGTTCACCTCTCAAGCCAATGGCTCACAGAGCTCACTCTTCAGGAACCACAATCTGTCCCTCAGACACCTTCACAGCACTCCCCTTTAGCAATAGACTGTCAATCTTGCCCACCTCCTTCACAACCACCTCGACTCCAATGTCGCTGCGTCTCCCCATCTCCACACCCTGCACAATGTCATACTTGAAATGTCCAGGCTTCCCCTCCAACAGAGAGAGGTAGGACACCAACCCACTGGCCGCACTCCCTGTAGCAGGATCCTCAAGATTCCCGAGAACCATTCGAGTCCGAATAACCTTCCTTCCCAGGGTCGCATCCTCCACATCCTTGACGAAGAAGTAGCTCGCGATCCTGCCCTCACGCCACCCCTCATCCAGATACTCCACGGGGATATTCTCGCCCCCAGAAGCAGTGGTCACAGCCCCGAGAGCCTCCAACGACGGCAGCTCAACAAAAAGCTGGTTCATACCCTTCACAACCGAGAACAGGGGCAGGGCGCCGCCATCTGCTGCGGCGGCAGCGGTAGTGGGGAAGTAAGGCGTCATAGACGGATACAGCCGCACCAGCTCGTTGAGGGGGAATCCATTCGCGTGGATGTGCACATTATGCGCCACGCGAGCTGCCACTGCATTGGGCGCCTGGGGGTCAGGCTGTCGCGCTATGGGGATTTCCCCAGCCTTCGTGAGGAGTTTCTGGACAACCTCTTTCTCATTCTCGTCTGTGTTGGGGGAGTGACAGAGGAACCATGATGCGGCGCCAATAGTCGGGTGTCCTGCAAAGGGGATCTCAGAACTGACGGTGAAGATGTCGATGGTTCGTTCGCTGCCTGTTCCGGCGTGGACGAAGATCGTCTCGGACAGGTTGAATTCAAAGGCGATGGTCTGTTTTTGGCGTTGGGTTAAGCTGGGCTGGCTGGAGTCTGGGAGGAAGACGACTGCCAGAGGGTTGCCCTGGTAAGTCTTGGTCGTGAAGACGTCCAAGGTGACGAATCGGAGTTGGCGAGTCATGGAGGGTGTTTCTTCCTTTCTTCTTTTCTTCCTTGTCTCTTGGTAGTGATGGGGTTGATTCAAGCTGCAGGAATGTTCTGGCAGAAGTTCTACAGAGCAAAACGAAGGTATAGGCGTTGATGCCTTTTATATAAGGCCTCCCGCGCCCTTTCTCCACCTTTTGATGCCAGTTGACTCATCGCCAAATTGAAGTTGATGCTTTTGAGTCACTTAAAGGAGGGCCCCTCTTTTGTAGATCATGTAAGAAGTCGTTTAGAGTTTGAAATACGATGCTGCCATTCCCTATACTTGGTTAGAATTGATGACGGTAACCTTCATGAAGATATATAGATAGATATATGTATGTACATCCCAAACTCCTCATCAGGTCATTATTACTAGTCCATGGTCTAAAGCACACGCCTCATTATTCTGAATCACTGTCCACAACAAATCCTGCCCGCATGCGCCTGCGTCCTGGGGCTGCCACAGGTGCATCCTCGTCTTCGTCGTCCACTGCTTTGGGGCTGCTCGAGGTGTGGTTATCATCGCGGAGGTCAAAATCCAGTTCCTTCTCACGATTCCGATTGAACGCTAGATTGTCATCGAAATAGAACGCATCATCTGCTGATTTTTCCTGGTCATCGTCGAGGTTAGATGAAGCTTCTCTGGAAGCGTGGGTTGGTGTGCCAGGCTCGCTCATGAGAATATCGTCGTCCTCTTCGTCAAGCTCACTAGAATCGCGACCCCGTCCTTGCTGTTTGCTGCTATCTTCACCCTCGCGGTGGGTACTGGAGTCGTTTGAACGCTTTGAACGCCTTGCTCGTTTTTTGTTCGATGCCTCACCGACGTCCTCGGTAGTCCCATGAAGCAGTGCTCTCTTAACCCGCGCAGCCTGGTCTTTTCGTGTCTCTTCCTCAAGACGAAAGAACTCTCTGTCCGCCTCTTCGTCGGATTCCTCATCGCTAGAGTGCACATACAGATCGCTCTTAATCTTAGCTAGACGCGCTTTTGTATTTTCCAGTCGCGCTTGACGACGCTCTTCCAATATCTCCTCATCTATCGGATCCCTTTCGTCTTGATCTTGACGCTTCTTGCGCTTTTTCTTCAGTTCACTCAGAACATTGGCCTTCGATCGAGGATTTGCGGGGAATAGAGGTCCGTCTGGAACGTTGTCCTCTCCTTCGGAGTCCGACCCAAAGTTGACATCGAGAATCGTTTGGTCGACACCTCCTCCCTTGGCCTCCTTACCGTACTTTCGTCGCAGAAGTTCGCGGGGATCACGTTCATCTGTACTTCCGATAACAAGAGCTCTATCAATGACAGACTTCGCTTCACGTAGCTCTGTATATTCAAGAGAGGATGGAACAATCCAGGAGGCACCCTCCACGTCTTCCTGTCCAAGTCGTTCAAACTTGATCAGTGTCATGAGCAGCCTGAGCTTAGCATTTAAGAACATGGATTTTCGATGCGAGTCATCGCGAGGCTTGACAGCTATTATATGTTAGACCAGAACGTTGTTCGACATAGGTGAGCGGGACATACCAATAATAGGGTTAGGGGACACCTCGGTACCTAAAGTCCCATCCTCTTGAGCTTTATTTTGCGTCTCCCATGTCTCTCTCTCGTCTGCCGCTGACCCCAAAACCTCACTAATCCACTTGACCAACTCACTCTGCTCGTCCTTGACCAAAGCAGCCACCACAATGTTAAGCTTCTCTTCAGTTGTCGATGCTTCTTTAGGATCGACTTCGAGCTCGGCAGGAGCCCTTCTGGTGGTGCTTATGGTCTGTTTCTCATACCCGTACTCGAGATAGAAAGCAGTTGAGTTGATCTTGCTGAAGAGGAGTTCGGTGATCAAAGCAGGACGCTGGTCAAGCTTTTTGACGAGTCGCCTGACAATCTGTCGAACCAGCTCTTCCCACTCCCTGAAAATTGGTTTGCTCGAATCCAGTCCACCCGGTCCTTTGATTATTCTGTAGAAGAGGTTGAGAATATCAACACGGAACAACAAAACACTCATCTCTTGCTTGAAAGCTATTCGATAAAAATAACGATGAGCACGTTTCAACTGGTCCGTATTCAATTCTCTGTAATATTTGGTGAAGATCACAAATGTGTCAACACATTTTTGCGTGCAGAACCTAGCAGAGAAGCGAGTAAAATCGAACTTGCGTTCCTTTGACTCCCTTTCGGCTTCTGCATAATCTTCATCTTCCGACACCTGCTCTTCACCATTGCCTCCCTCTTCTTCTTCTCCCTCTTCCTGCCGCTTGGTCTCTTTATTTTTTTGTCTAGCCCGCCTCTTTGATCGTACTTGCATATCGATATTTTCCTTGGAGTAGCGCTCCAGCATTCGCAAGAACACATGGGATAGCTCAGTGCAGGCATCCAAGTAGCCAAACCCTTGGTCGGTATATCCACGGATGATGGCAAGGATGCGGTCATGGGTTGTTTCCTCGTAGAAAATCCTGCTTTGAATGTTTTCGGCAATCTCCTGGTCCTCTTCGATTCGCGATTGGGCCATTTCTTGTACTGTCAACAGAATCTGCGTAAAACAGCGCATTTCAGCACTAAGATCCTCCCACTCTTTGTTGTCAAGGCTGTACTGCATTGATCTATTCAGGAATATAAAAGTTTCCTGGTTAAGAACCCCAGCAACCAATCCAAAGCTATCTGGTTCAATTTCCTTTCCTGGCTTTTCATTCTGAGACCTCTTCTCGCGCTGGCGGAGTCGTCGTGCGCGTTCCGTCTCCAGAAACCAGGCGACAGTATAAAAATAGTGGCGTTTGTTTATTGGAAGTACACGAACCGACTCGCGCTCAATAGCCTTCCGGACATGTGTGAAAAGAGGGTTAAAGCCCGAGTCCAGGAATTCCTCGACGAACATCCGCAGGTTCTTTGAGGCATCATGGTTGAGATGTACTGGTGTGCTGAAGTCGTTGTTTATATTCAAGTCCTGTTGCCGTCTTCGATGCTGCGGTTTGTTCCACAGTTTGCTTTGATCCATCTTATATAGTGTCGCCTGGCCATCTTTGAGCACATTTTGTCCCGAGACAGTCGAGACCTTGGCATCATCGCGCTTCACCCAAATCATTGTCCCAAATCGTCCATGTCGTGTTGGCGCATTCTTTGCATATTCTCTCCTCAAAGAGGACTCTTGCTGTAGCAGATCATTAAGTTCGTCTGAGCGTTTGGCGGTTCGCTGATCGTCGTCCATGAAAAGCTTATCCACGTTCACTCCTTTCACGATGTGGAACAAGGTCTCTAGTAGAGGTACATCCAGCATATTGAAGTCATCGCTGACATTGGAACACAGCGTAAGAAGTAAAGCAAAAACATCCTGATTTTGAAATGCGTTTATAGTCGCCGATCTTGATGTTTCTTCTTCATCCCCTTCTGCTGCAAGACGGGCGTTCGCTGAGATTATCGCTATATTGCGAATGAAATAGAGCATAAGTTTGAGTATTCCCTCATCTCGAGTTGTTCGTTCAGATCGTGGGACTGCCATACTCGGAAGGCCAATACGGATGACGGTTCGAAGGAGATCACAGCTACCGTGACCGAGGATACCACGTTTGTAGGATACTTGAGCCTGTTGTAGGTAAGGCAAGTGACGGTGGTGGTTGATTGTCATCTCGCCATGGATCTCCAAGGGCCAAGTCAAAGGCACTAGCAATTCCACTGCTGAGTGTCAGACAACTACCATGCTTTCTCCCGACAAAATTGGGCACTCTAGACTTACCACATGCCAATGCTATCCTGGACATATATTTGCTCTGCTGTCCGCCATTCCACCAAAGCGAAAGGATTTGCAAAATGTCGCCGTTGACTAAATTCGCCTCTCCCAAGCATCGCGCGACATCCATGCGGTTGTATTTCTCATCGTATAGTTTGAGCCACCGCTTGATATCCCGCAAACAAGCCAACGCATCGTCTCCGAGCACATATTGACCGACATCTTCGCCGTTGAAGCCTCCCAGCTGGACGCACTGTCAGATACACTCTCGCAAAGCCAAACGAACTGAAGGCGACCTACCGCGGTGACCAGGCTGTAGACATGGGAGCGAACATCAGGGTCCACTACTTGAACCGTCTGGCCAACAGACACTACCTCTTCCTCCATCGCGGCCGGCTGGGTTTGTGTCATAACCCTTTACGTTCAACCATCGGGTACCAGATAAATGTCGCCCATCGCAACCGCCTTGAATTCGACTCCCCCAAAAGAGCTCGCGTGTCGCAAGAGCCAATGACCACGCGTCAGTCACGCGTCTCCGCGTTTTCGGCAGGCGGAAAAACCGGGCAGACGGAGAAACATTCGGGCCGGGGCTGCCGAGGATAACCGATGACGTCGAATCACATGAGAGCATCTCTACTGCCGAATGTACTGACGGCTGACTGTTAACTATCGAGTTTCTCTTGCTTTGCTGGAATCTCCATCGACGCTGTGAGTTTCTTTCTTTTCTTTGCGTCCAAGGGTCCGTGTTTCATTATTTCAGAGATGATTTCCTCTTCTCTCCGAGCCCTCTGCCGCAGAGGCCCCTCAATGGCCTCCCGTGCATTCAGCACCTCTCCCGTTGCTTTTGCTGCCGAGGTTAAGTCGCTGGGAGTAATTGGCGCTGGCCAAATGGTGAGTTGGGCTCTGAAACGGTTCATTATAGATTTCTGAGATAGAAACTGACGATGCTGCTTAGGGACTGGGAATCGCTCTTGTTGCTGCTCAAAAAGCTCAAGTTCCTGTCACCTTGATTGATTCCTCTCAGGCCTCTCTAGACAAAGGCCTGAAGTTTGCTGGTGTGTAAAGTACATCCTCTACCAACTAGGTTTTCTAGGGTTGGCGCCATCTTAACCCAGTTTCTTCTTCTTCTTTTGCAGATAAGCTGCTCGAGAAGGACGTTTCCAAGGAACGTATCACCAGAGATGTTGCAGATGCTGTTCGGGCACGTATTACGCCCAGCCTGAAGCTGGATGACCTCTCCTCGGTGGACTTTGTGATCGAGGCGGTTCCAGAAATCCCAGACTTGAAAACATCCATCTTCTCCAAAATCGCTGAGATCGCGCCCAAGCATGCCATTCTCGCTACGAACACCTCTTCTATCTCGATCACCAAGATCGCCGCTGCCACCACCACAAATCCCACCGACCTCCAGGCCCCATCGCGGGTAGTCTCGACCCATTTTATGAACCCTGTTCCCATCCAAAAGGGTGTTGAAATTATTGCCGGTTTGCAAACATCCAAAGAGACTGTCGACACTGCTATTGCTTTTGTCCAGCGCATGGGCAAGATCGCAGCTGTCTCTGCCGACTCGCCTGGTTTCCTTGCAAACCGCATTCTCATACCGTACATCAACGAGGCAATCATCTGTCTTGAAACAGGTGTCGGTTCTCGTGAGGATATCGATAGCATCATGAAGAATGGCACCAACGTACCGATGGGGCCACTGACATTGGCCGACTTTATCGGACTTGACACCTGTCTAGCTATCATGAATGTTCTTCACCACGAAACTGGGGACAGCAAGTACAGGCCATCAGGCTTGTTGAAGAGAATGGTCGACGCTGGCTGGTTGGGTAAGAAGTCCGGAAAGGGCTTTTACGACTACTGATCCAGCTCTGCGGGCTCAACGTGTAGATAATAGCGGGTTATGATATTTTTGTGTGATATCCCACGATTCTAAATAGAATCTCCGTGTTTTATAACGTTTTGGTAATCCTTTCCAGACCCTTATTCTATCATCGAAAATTGGACAGCTAAGGCTACCGAATAACGAAATCATTTTCCACCCTTTTTTTAAATTTCCATCGCACACTACCATATCGCGCTGAATCCTCAAAATATCTGAAGTCTAAATGTCCTCCAAAGCTTACCTGCTCCCATCCATCCATGTCTTGATCTACCTTCTATACAGGAAGCATCTAAACGCCCCGGACCAGAGTAGAAGAAACATCTTGTCTATGAGGTTTATACCTAGGTTACATAGGTATGCTCGACAGTAAACCCAGGGTTATAACACATCGCCTTTGCCAAACCCAAATTGGCGTTTAATATTGAGAGCCTCCTCCGTATCAGGGCAAAATAATCTTGGCCGTACCTTTTCTACAGCATTTCTACCCTCGAGTCACCTTCTCTTCTCCGAAGATCCTTTACTTTGGGTATGTTGGGATGCAGGGGAAAGATTTGGAATCGTCCTGAATATCAGAAATGATTAAGAGATTGTCGATATAGGCCTCACAGCTGAGAGCAAGCTTCGTGGGTAATATCGTGAGGATATAAGCTAGTCTACATCTTCTACAAAATAAAAGGTGAAATCTCCATGTAATCGATCGGTCCATGATTGCAAGGGTATCACTGACAAAT
Source organism: Aspergillus funiculosus (assembly GCA_027569145.1). NCBI lineage: Eukaryota > Fungi > Ascomycota > Eurotiomycetes > Eurotiales > Aspergillaceae > Aspergillus > Aspergillus funiculosus. Next base: position 667,514 of record JAPDEN010000006.1, read on the forward strand.
TCTATTGAAAGTACTAACACATCATATCCAGGGAGAGGCTTTTGCCGAATCCAAAATGCTCGCCGTATACGCCAAACCAAAACACCGTCATATCCATATATCCATATTAATAAACAAGTTTTTTTTGGTCTTGTCATAGGGCGCCGGCGAACTTCCGACCAACCCACGCAGACCCGTTCTCTAGGTACTCCTGGCGAGTCACTGCTACTCGCTTCAGTTCTTCTTTGTTGGTTGCAAGTCTAGATCCTCCGAGCCAGGTAGAACGGACCGGACTATCGCAGTAATAAGAAGGTAAGCATCAAAAACAGGAACAATTGCACAAGTGAGGAACCTACTCTTTGGCACGCCGGACTCTTACGACACACTCCGCTGACGCGATTTGGCGTAGTTCCGTTTCCCTGAAGTGTATAAGTAAATTATAGGTTACGACATGTAGGTACTAATCACTTACAGCCTTTCTACAAACCCTAGAAGCAAAGAATTACCCCCAACGACCAGAACATTGGCTAGGAAAGCTGGATGCAGACCTGTAGGCAAAACAGAAAGACTCTGCAATATTATATCCGGGATACCAGCCGAATTCATGCCAATATCGCTAGGGGTGAATAAGATCTCAGGAACGGCAAAACGCTCGTTGCCGAGGACCAGCACGTCCTCGGAGAGCTGTTCCGAACTGGCACCGGAAAGCTGCGCTTTCCGCTTCTTGGAATTGAGGAGAGGGTCGTGAGGTCGCATAAAGCCTTTCCTGCTCCCATTTGGGTCGGGGAGAACAAAATCAACCACAACACCTTCCCCCGGGTCTGGCTGGCCACGCTTACGGCTGCCTTTCCATGTCCGTTCCAAGTCGCGGGAAAACCCATTGCTCACAAAACAGACCGCCTCTTTAACTTCGTTCATTATATAGGTCTCATCCACCATATTGTACTGCCTCATCGATACCAGCTCTTTAAGGTAGTTTGTCAAGTGCTTGCCACCGAGGTCGAGTCTGCGAATGGCACGTTGAAGCGGCTGTCCCTTGTAAACTGGCGTGATTATAGTATGAGAGTATCCAGAATCGACCACAAGTAGGCATTCTCTTGGTGTTACAGCAGTATCGATTTTCTGCAAGGCAGGGTCGTCGAACAGGGACTGAAGGTCGTTCCAGGCGTTCAGAGAGGGGCCTAGTTACCGATCACGATCAGCTCAAACAAGTCCAACATGCAATATACTCAATTTTCAGAAAAGATTCTTACCAACACATCGAAAATAGCCACCAAACCCCCACTCTTCCATTATTATCTCATCCGCGTTCTTCTGCAGCGCCGGTAAAGCATTCGGAGCTTCTGTGAACAAGAGTGTCACATCTTCCGGATCCGAAATACGCAGGTCTTTCGATCGCACAGTCTTCTCATCGAAAAAAGAAGTCTCCCAGATTTCCTTCTGTGCCTCCCAATTCACAGTATATCCCTTTTCCACCGGCCGCCTGAACAGCATCTCATTCCAGTCCGTAACATTTGCGTTGATCTGCGCCCCGACGTAGGTTCGATTGGCGCGTGTTTTGGCGATTGCGTTAGGGATAATAGCACATCGTGAAATTGCCTTCTCTTCGTCTTCGTCTTCGGGGGTTGGGGATTTGGGCGCGTATCCCGCTTTTATTGTGTATGCGCCATTGTCGATGACGAAGGTCCTGTCTGGGAGAGTTTGGGCCTTTGCGACTGTGTTTCTCCCCGCGGGCCGTGGTTTAGTAGTCCCCATCTTGATACGTAATAGGAAACGAATTCCAGCAGCCTTATCAGAGGGATCTAAGTCGTCATGGATCAGGAAGGTTGAGACAGGTGCAGTTGGCAGCTGGCAGTTGGAGAAGCTGGGAAGCTTTCATTCACTCTTGCTGGAGCCGGAGATCGGAACTCACGTCGGAGCGGCCCAAATCAGGAAATGTAGGGCACAGTGTTAGGGCACGGCGAATGATTTTGAAGCAATGCGAGCATCCAGTATATGTCAAGATAGAAACCTATAGTGAATGTGGGAGTAGTCGCTATTCCTAGTCTTCCTATTCTATTTGGTTGGAAATGTCCAAAGCTTCTATTGAAAATATGCTTGGGTGGCGGGAGAGCTAGGACTTCGCGAGCTATATATATAATAGCTTCACCTCTGTTCATGTAAGTAGTTATAATTATTTATTAAGAGATCGAAAAGCAGTTAGATGACTGTAGCTACAAATACTAGCTACCAATATATCTACATATATCTAGAACTTACCTAGGTAGTCTTCGAGTTCTATATCTTATTCTTGAGGCATAATCCGGACCCGACTTGACAGCACTCGACTCCATTGCTGGTTATCCCTACTCTACTAGAGCCCTACAATAAAACCAATTCTAGCATATCTCGCTCCAAGCTCTCAAAAGTTATAATAAAAATAGTAATAATAATAATAATACCCCAAGTTGTTTGTCCAAATATCGCAAAGATGTCCAACAGGTGACCCCGCAGAGCCCTAATCAAACTCAGCCCCGCAATTTATCTTCATCGCAATAAAATTTCTCCCCTCAGCAAGAAACAACTTGGAAACATCCAACGCCTCCCTCTCCATCCTCTCTATCTTCCAACGAAAACAAGAAAGAACGAAAGAAAGAAAAAAGCAAAATAGCTTCCACAATGTCAAATAGGCTCCAAATTATCCTAACAACAACCCTCACCCTCGTGGACCAGTTCCAATCCACCCTCTCCTTGCCCAGCCCAACAACCACGACGACGACGACAACAACAACAGCAAACACCTCGAATCCAACAGCGCCAAAAGACCCAGATCCCCTCCCCCTCCTCTCCGTATCAACCACAGCCCTAAAATCCCACGTCACAAAGCTCTCCCTCCTAACCATAAACTCACCCTTCGCCCCCACAGCCGTCGCTGCGACCCTCTCCACCCTAAATGAATCCGTGCTCCCGTCGCTGGTGACCGCCGCGCTACTCGTCACACCAGAGACACACACGCGGTCCTTCCAGAGCGAGCTGCGGGTTTTGACGGGCACGGCGCTAAAGGAGCTGAGTCTACTGCTTAAGGAGGTGCGGGGTGTTGCGGATGAGAAGGGCGGGGTCCCTCTGTCGCAGGCGGATAAGGATATCGTTACGGTTGCGGCGGGGAGGGTCTGGGATGCGTGTGATGTTCTGGTTGATGTTGCGGCGAAGGGGGTGGTTGGGTTTGTGATTCGGCGGGCGGAGGAATATAGAGATCTTGTGCGGGATGCGGTGGAGGAGATTGAGGAGTGGGATCCTGATGAGGAGGGGGATGAATTTTTCGATGAGCTTTTGGGTGACGAGGACGATGGCAATGGTGATGATACGTCTGATGATGCCGAGGAGGAGGAGGAAGGGGGCAAGGAAGAGGAGGATCGGGCTGCCCTACATGCGCAGAAAAAACATACCCTTCGGGTCCTGAAGCCCATTGCACAAATCTTCCCAGCCATAATTTCGAACCGCTTGAAGAAGACGCCCGAGTCGCTGTCTAACGTGAAGAAATTGGAAGCTTTGGTGTTGAATTTGCAGCATATTCCGGAGCATATTGATGAGGTTGCTGGTGCATTGTATGAGGCCGATCTCGAAAAGTCTGACCAACACCTTCAGAAGGCTAGAGAGTATGCCTCCAAAGCTATCGACTCGGTTGTGATGCCATGGAACGTGGATGAGACTGCGGACGGTCAACGAAACACAGAAGACAGGTTTACAGCTTGGTCAAAGACATGGACAAGAGTTATGGAAGAAGTCGCAAAGTCCACCGCTGTTGCACCGAGCTCCAAATAAATACAACAACAAAGTATATTTGCAATTAAAGGTCTAATGAAAAAAAATACAAAGAAGAATGTATAGAACACAACTATGCGCCCCATCATTGCGTTTCCTTTGCATGTCCTGGGCTTGACGCCCCCCCCCAAAAAAAAGGCACACGCATGCGAGCCCCGAGACGAAATTATACATACACTTTCCTTAAAGGGTTTAGAGGAGAGGCCGAAATCAGATTATTATATTCAGAGAAGATAGAAACTTGAAACTTGATACTCCATTTCAATTTTCTTCATCGCTTGATTCCCATTCGCGGAGATCCTCAGCTGGTATTCGATCCTTTAGCCATTCCAGTATAGCATCCGTGCCTTTAGCAACAACCTGCCAGCGAGGAACCCGAAAGCTATTCCCGGCAACTTCAAATCTCCTTAGAGCCGATCCACCTCCCCAGTTGCTGGCGTTGCCTTCCCCCCTTAACAGGCCAAGCTTTGGTGGAAGAGAGCCAATGTTATTATTGCCAACGTCCAGTACCTGAAGCCCCTGAACAGCCTCAAATTCTAGACTTTCAAACTGGTTTTCTGCAGCAATAAATGTGCTCAGTTTTGGATACGTCTGACGCACATGGGGTAAGGACCCGGAGAGGCTGTTGCCGGAGACATCGAGAAATGTCAAAGACGGTGCCATAAGGTTGGCTAATATTGGCTCGAAAGTTGTCAGGCCAGCGGAACTCAGGTTGAGGGTCTGCAGAGCATGAAGGGTAATATGCGAGGCAAAAAGCGAAGTGCTGTCCAAAGGGTTATGCGACAGGTCAAGATCTGTCAGGTTGGACGCAAACATGCCGAGCGCTGGGATTGGCAAAGCTCGTAGATCATTGTGCTGCAAGTATAAACATCTGACCTCAGCTGCGTTTATGTGCTCCAATTTGTCCACGTCCAAATCTTGCATTTCAGTGTAGGACCGGTCAAGAACGCCTCCGGGCTTAACCTGCCAACCCGTTGTTTGAGATGGAGTCTCCGGGGCAAGGGTAAATTGCGTCGCGACAGAGCCTTCTTCATCATCCGTCTCCTGAGGTTCCGGCTCACAACGATTCCGCAAGTCACGCTTCAAGTCCTCAACCGCCATGCTCAGGAACTTTCGTTCGCGCAGAGGATTGTTGGCTATCCGAAAGGTAACGAGGCTATCCATCAATCCAATTCTTTCGTCCAATTTAGAAATGTCATTTCCAGTGAGATCAACGTTCCTGATACTCTTCAGCTCTGTGAAGCCTCGCGGGAAATCCGTGATGCTATTATCTTCTGCTGAAAGGGTCAAGAGCGCTTGCCATGTTGAGACATCCGGCAAGCTTTGGATACGATTCGAATTAATCGCTAGGGTTTGTAGATTGGGCAATTCCAAGCTCTCATTCTCGGAAAGTTTCACAAGCATGTTGCCAGCAACATCCAAACTTTGCAAAGAATCAAGCTTATGTACAGAAGCGGGGATGAGTGTCCCATTTATCTGATTTTTAGGGGCACTAATCTCCTTCAGGGGAAGCTTGCCTAACGCTTCGAAAGGCAGGGTCGTTAGCTGGTTATGTCCAACATTCAAAACTCGGAGGGAGCCCAAATCTGCAAGACTCTCGGGAAGACTGGTAAGGGAGTTTTCTTGAATATCCAGGACCTCAAGATTGCTTAACCGATTTATCTCGTCAATGAATGGGCCTTCCAACTGGTTTTTTGCGAGCCTTAAATCGCGCAAAGAACCCATCTCTATGATAACCTGAAGGTTATCCATACTCAATTTGTTATTCGATAGATTGAGCGTGTGAAGTCGCTGGAGCCTTCTGAAGCCGATTGGAAGAGACTGCAGCAAGTTACCATGCAGATCTAAAAACTCCAATCCTCCAAACTGATTTCCTTTTTCATCATTATCCGAGCCCATCTCATCTGAGTCGATGTCAGGGAAAGCGGTATCCGGGAGCTCAGTGAACTCATTATCCGCAGCCAGGAACTTGACGAGATCCACGCTTTCGTACCAGTCGGTGGTAGAATTGGGGTCAAAATCGTACATGGTCATGACTTCATCTGGAAACGTCGTCAGCGACATGGCGGCAATGTTCAAATTGCCAGAAGTGCGGCCGGCTTCAAGGCGCTTTCGCAGCAAGCCCTTATTCTGGTCCTTGGGCCGTTGGTTAAAGGGGTCCTGAATATCAGCCTCTTCCCAAGCGTCAAGCGACGAGGGCTGCGGGCTTTTCTCTGCTGCTGCCTTCCGCGCAGCTTTAGCCTTTGCAATGCTTTCCCTCAACGCACTGGACGACTTGGATACTTTCCTCGCTTCCGTCTCTGACTGTATATCAGACGACACTTCGGATGAAGGGGATTTAACAGAAGGCGATCTCGACGCCGCTGAATACAGCTTCGAAGTGGAAGATTTTGGTTGTATCTTTCGGGTCTTCTTCACCTGAAGTGATTGCTGCGAAAAGTCCAGGTCTGGTTGGACTGGTTTCGCTGGAGGTCTAACGAAAGATGCGCGAGGGGTAGGTATAGAGGCTGTTGAGTCACTGCTACCAAAGACACTCTTCCTCACTGTTGCTCGCTTCAGTTTGGGTGGGCTTTCCGCCGTGGTCACAGAGCTCTGGTCGCTGAGGGAGCCGTTCATGGATATTGACGGGCGAGACCTCGACGGAAGCCGTACAACAGATGGTGGGCCAGAAAGTAAGTCGCTCCCACTTAATTGCCGGGAAGAAGACGATCTAGAAGGCGATCTAGAATAGTTAGTCATGGAAGATGGAGGGCGAGAAGGAGATCGCATTGGACTGGTCCCATTGAAGAAGCTCGACTGTCTCGTAGAAGGCGCAGGAGAGGGTGGGATTTGAGATAGGGTTTCAATTGTCCGTTCCGATAGGGACGGCCTGGTACGACCACGATCATATTCCACATCCTGTGGCAGAGTATCTGCTTCGAAACTGGGACTTTCCTCAAGCACTTTCTTGGTCTCCGATTTTCCTCCGCCATTCGCTCCGGTCATGGAAATAATTCGCTTCTGCTGGTAGCCAGTCTGGATCTTTTTGGGAGACGAAGTCTTCGGGAGGGGTTTCTTGAATTCAGGTTCTTCCGATGGTCTCCGCAGTCTTGATACATTCAACCCGGGGTCGGCTCGCAGCCTTTCACGGGACGGAGAAGGCCTGAGAGAGGTGGAGGTGGTTGACGTTGGTAGAGGTAATCTGGAGACTAATCGAGGAATCCCACTGGGGCGAGACGGTGTCTTCGGTTGCTTATCCATGGTTTGATCAACTAGAGTAGAACGGAGGTCCAGGTCGGGGTGGAGGAGGGGTGGTTCTATTAAAAGGGGTGCGAAGCTCCCTTTTTTTTAAGATGTCAGGTGAGGTGGATCTATAACAACCTCATGGTGCTTGTGAGGGCAGAGGTGTATAAACTCTGACTATGAGTGGAAGCAGATGAGTATTCAATCTAAATAAAATTGATTCAAAAAGCAGTGAAATGACAGGAGAGACAGTTCAATAATAGTGAGAAACTCTTGAGTTCTAAGAAGAGCTAAAGGTGGTTAGTCTCATTGTGATAGATCGATGGTTGTTTACCTCAGGCTCTCCAGTTCCCACTAGTGAGTTGGTGCCTGGCTGCCTGGCGCCAGGACCTGTTCGCTGACTAACCGCCATCCCCCGCTGCTCTATCAAAGTCTGGGCAAACCGTTGCTCTGTTCCTGATCCAGCCAGGAACACAACCCCATGGAGTATTCAGGACAGAGTAAATCCTGGGGCTCTGCGGGCACTCAGTTATAGAGAAAACTAGCTGCTCAACTGAATAGAAGGGACAACGAGGTGCATGGAGTTATTCCTCACTGTGCAAAATGATACATCGGTTCCTACGAAGAGAGTGAGAGCGTGAAAGGGTTGATCGAATATATATAGGCGCGGCTGGAAATAATCTTCAGCTACAGCAAACAGAAATCTATCTAATCACCAATGAGCTGAGTCACGGCCACCATTTAGACGATATATTTCGATTAGTACATCTTATGCAGCTTAACATAAGATAGTAATGGTATATTGGTAAAGAACTGTGTAAGAAGCCAGGGAGCTATACAGAAAGTACCTAACATTTGGAGAATATAGTTATGGGAGACTTGAAATAGCTTCCGCTGTATGCGAGCCCATTCTACTACGTACTCTGAAGGCGAGCAATACTACTCGTATCTAGGACAGGTCCAGCCCGTTGCCTGAGTTACAACTGTCGAGCGCGGCCTGCGTTCATCTGTTTACCTCGTTTGGGCCGCCTGCGATCTCCGCACTAGCCGCATCCGGAATGGTGCGGGTCTGGCGCGCGGCTGGGTTCACGTGTGTGCGGGAGGCTGGACGTGGTTGGTCGAGGCGAGGGCGGCACAGGTGACTTTCCCAGCCTCCTCCTTCAGGGCTCCTCCTCCCGCCGCTTGCAATATCTTTAAGGCATCAAACTACCTCTTACTTACTTGCTCTCCTTGCTTCTCACTCTCCCATTCTCATATCCTGTCATTCTTCACTTTCATTCCTCGTGCCACACACATATCCCCCTTACTCTTCCTGTTTCTTCCAACTCTCTTCTATACTCACTCCCTCTATTTCTATCGCCAATCGGGTCTTTTTCTTCTCCCACTAGGTTCCTCGTATCCATTCACTCTCAACATCGTAAGTCTCTATACCGCCCTGCCTAATCAGTGATAAGCGGGTCAAATTGAGTCTCCAGTCGCAAGTGAATAATATATTTTACTTCGGTGTTGAGTCCGATCCTGTTAGTCGGGGTTGCTTTCTTGCTTTTTTGGATCCTGCGCATTTTCATCGCCTCGTCCCTGGCTACTGTGTCTACGGAGCCAGAATCCAACTTCTACTCTTCATCATATTCCCCTCACCTGCGCAAATCCTTTGAACTGAGTTCCCACGTGGTATGTCCTGACCGCTTCAATGACAACTGTTCGACCAACGCAATGATGACAAGACCACTAACCATTAAATATAACTCTCCAGTGCGAAGGCTTCTCCCCGCAACGCATAGTTTATCTCCCTGCCCGTTTTTCGCACCCTCTTTTTCTGCCATGTCGCAGGATCCAGAGCCTCAGTTGTCGCAGGGCTCCCTTGACCCCCCAGTGGAGATATCTCGACCAGCTACTCCAGTTCAACGAGCAAAACTGTCGGCTTCACCTGAATTGACTCCCAGAGTTGCAAGCCAGTCTCCCCGCTCCACAGACAGCAAGTTGATCTCGCCTCCGTCATTGCATTCATTAGATATGACTCCTCCGCCTTCGACACAAGTTCCTGGAGCACCTCTCAGGGGATCAAGGTCACGGTCGAGCTCATATTTGGAACCTTCACCTGATATCGAAGAGACTCTTTGCGCTGCATATGGCGCCGCTGAAAACCTTCCAACTACAGAGGAAATAGACGCCGCTGATGTAGTAAAGCTCCGTGGTATTGCCAAGGAGCTTCTTGGAGTAGCGCGTGAGGCTCGTATGTCCGCACTTCACTTTAAGCTGCAGCATAGCCTGCTATCGTTCACAAGTGGGGAGGCTATTAAGCGCGCTGAAGTTGAGCATAAGCTTGCTAGAAGAGAAGTCGAGATCCTTCAGAGCACTGAGTATCGCAGCCGCCACTGCCCTCCCGAAACAAAGCCCTTGCCACAAGTATCAAATGTTGAATTGGAACTTGCTCTCAAGCGTAATCAAGAGCTCGAGAGAGTAAATGCCACTCTTGATCGAAGACTTCGTCGCGCGAAGAAGCTCATTGAGCAAGAGAAAGACAGCTCTGCCCTGCTGGAGAATTTGAAAGAAGAAAACAAATTGCTGAAAGCCCGCATCCGAGAAAACCGCGAGCATTTCTCTCGAATGATTGAACATGGCCCAATGTCTCCCAGTCCTCAGGCGGAGGTCCAGACACCTCACAGAAAATCTGTACCTCATTTTGTGGATAATGGAAATCACCATCACTTGAGCAGGAGCGATAACAGTAATCCATTTGCTGCCATCCTTGCGGCGGACCGTGTCCTCAACAGAGAATCATCCAGTGTCGCCTCTACTCCAAACCGGCACCGTGTCCATAAGCAACACGCCAATGGACATACACGGGGTAGCCATTCACTTTCATCGCTTCCTATGACACCATCCCAAAGACGGCCGAGTCACCAGGAAAGGCAATATTTCACTCCTGGTAGGGATTCCGCGGATGAATATCGTGACAGAGATAGTACGATATCTGCCTCTGATATCGAGGAAGCTGAGACAGAAGAAGATGTCCCAGCATCTCAGGCTGGATCTCTTGCAGCCAGCATGCTTCGTCGAAACCCGTCGGGTATGCAGCGGGATGTTCGAAGCGCGGCTACAGCAGCTCCAAAATCCAGCACCCTGCTTCAAACGAAATTGTTCGGGCAAGTGAGGAAAGCTGGAGTTGAGCGGCCTGCAGTCAATCTCAAACGTAAAGCAAGTTTTGATGGTGCGAGTTCGAAGAAATCTAAAGCGGAGGAGCAGGTGGGTCTCGGAATTTATTGACGCCTGGAATAACTTGCAGCCCGTGCATAAATAAGCGCTCTTGTTCGCATTATTGTTATGACCATTTGTTTCATGAATCTCTTTTGTCAGCTAAGGCCTCATTCGTTTTTGTTTTCTGTTTTTCTCGGGAAGTTTTTGGGGACCTATTCGGCTGTTTCTCAACATTGTATACTCGAATTTCCTAGCGTTAGCGGGTTGTAGCCTCTGTTCAACATCCATTCAGGAAATTCATGTATAGATAGCACATCCATAGTTAGAACGAATCAATTGAAAGAAGCTTACTTCTTCAACCCATACTCCTCTCCTATGCCTGGCTGGACGGATTATTATTGAAGTTGGGCATTACGTGGGATTGCAAAGAACCCTAGGACACCGTATTGGGAATCAAGCAGGTAAATATGTAGGCTGCAGCAACACTTCGCAGTCCGTACTTGTCTTCTATGTGTTTTGGTGTTGTCGATACTGCCCGTGGTAATGCTATTTATGCGGGAATATCTGACTAAGCTATCCTCTACATAACTAGCCCGTGCCTCGAGAACGCACAAATACATTGCACAAACCATTGATTTCTGTAATATAGAGCCAGCCCGAGATATGCGTATAAGTGAATAAACAAGATAAATCGCAGAGAAATAACAATATTATTACTTATTTAATACCTCAGCAGCCTCCAGATAGTGGAATTTGGCTGTGTTCAGTGTTCGCAGTTCTTATTAAATGCTGTTGTGAGGTTCCGGATTAGGCAAGCAGGGTAGGGCTTGTTAAGCGAGGCGGTCGCGGCTCCCGCGCGGTTGGCCACACCAAAAAAAGTTCCACTAATATTGAGAGAGAGGAGGAGTTTTGAGATACGACCAGCAACCACCCACGACGACCACGACGACAATCTCCCGGTTCTGATCCCCATCCGTCACAATGGTGCGTACATCTCGTCTCTCTGCTGTTCCGATTATCGTCAATCGAGAAAACAGAGGGTCTGCGCTTTTTCTTTTTCCCTTTCCTGCGTTCAGTCTAGGAAGATGGATGGAATGCTGATGAGGTTTCTCTTGGTGATATAGGCGATCAAGCACAACAACCAGCTCCAAAACCCTCGTGAGTGATACCCGGCGGTCCGAATTCAGGGATTATTGTCGATTGGATGGTGCGAGATGAAGAAGATGAAGAAAAAAGAGTCGACAAGGGCAATATATTTCATTTGTGGAATGAGATTACTGATGGTGTTTGCCTGATAGACTTCCACAAGCACTGGCAGCGTCGTGTCCGCGTGCACTTCGAGCAGGTACGCTTTTTCGAAAAATCCCAGAGTCGAGCTGTTTCGATACAGAAAAAAAAAGAAACTTCAAAGGCCTGGGAGGAGGGACGCCGCAATCTTTTCATGATCTGTTGGACTGACAATTCGATTTTTTGGGGTTTTATAGGCTGGTCGCAAGCACCGCCGTCGTGAGGCTCGTCTCGCAAAGGCCGCTGCTGTTGCTCCTCGTCCGGTTGACAAGCTGCGTCCCGTTGTGCGCTGCCCTACCATCAAGTACAACCGCCGTGTCCGTGCCGGTCGTGGTTTCACTCTGGCTGAGCTGAAGGTAATAAATCCACTCGCAAGAAAAAAAAAAAAAAACTACCGAATGGAGCCTGGAACAACCGCCCACGTGCTCTATAAACTGCAAGATGAATGCTCATGCCTTTTTTTTTTACCCTATAGGAAGCTGGTATCCCCAAGAAGCTCGCCCCTACCATCGGTATCTCCGTTGACCACCGCCGCGTCAACTACTCCAAGGAGTCCCTTGTCGCCAATGTCGCCCGCCTCAAGGACTACAAGGCTCGCCTGATCCTCTTCCCCCGCAAGAGCGGTCAGTTCAAGAAGCTCGACTCCTCTGCCGATGAGGTCAGCGCTGCCAAGGCTGCTTTCGCTGCTGAGGGCAAGACCGAGGGCTACACCACCAGCGTCGGTGCTCTCTTCCCCATCAAGAACATCTCTGCCGAGGAGGCTGTCACTGAGGTCAAGCGTGATGATCTCCCCAAGGGTGAGGAGGCTGCATACCGCCGACTGCGGGAGGCCCGCAGCGAGGCCCGCTACAAGGGTATCCGCGAGAAGCGTGCTAGGGTTAAGGCTGAGGAGGAGTCTGCTGCTAAGAAATAAATGTAATTCGAACTCTCAGCTAATGATGATCGGGTCAATTTTCATGTCGGGGATATAGTTTTCTGTGGCATGGCTTGGCGTGGCGCCTCTTTTCCCTTTTTCTTACCCTTTTCTCCTTCTACCCTTGTGTCCTTAAGCAGATAAAAAAAAAGCTCCGAACTACCCTCGAAATGCAAATGTCCGAATTTCATGTCCCACGCCCCTACTCTTCTTTGGATGTTCTTCCTCGTAAATGAAGAAGAAAAGTAATCAGGGAAAGCATTCAACAACTTTTCCGACTTAAGTCTACAGGATCGCGCAAGGTTAATAATGTACAGGACAGCTAGCTTAATGCTTAACTTTGTAAAAATCTAACGTGATCTAATATCTGATATGTAAAAAGAAAGGATTGAGTTAGATACAGATATCAGCCTGATTGGATAAGTCATACATTATTACAGGACATAGCTAATGCACACGGTGCGCAATGTTTGCCCATTCAATTCGATTCAATGACAACGCCAATGACCTGGCGATCTCACCTAACTCCTACTACCTAGGTACTAATACTACTTGGTAGTATACTCCGTATCATAGGGGCTTACCCTTCAAGCAAGCCCAGCCTCCAGCCTTGCGGCTTTAACCTCCCAACAGAGCGCTTAATATGCATCCAGTAGCTCTGATGATAGTTTGAGCTTGATCTGTAGTTCCAGCGTGAGAGTGATTATCTGTGTTTTCGCTCAAGATCGCCTGGAAGAGTTTCTTCGACTCTTGTTCCACTTTGCTGCTAAGACTGTTGGTGGCGCTGGGATCTGATTCGGATGTTGTGGTTGATACGCAGATGCTTGGTGTTAGTTCTGGCTCGCTCGTCCACTCGTCGATGCGTAGCTCGCATGTGACGATTACGCGGAGGGATTTTGGCCGGGATTCGAAGAGCATGGATGTGCGCTCGAGGTGCGGCAGTATATGCCGGAGGTCGGATACTGTGAGAATGTTGGTGGGTTTGTCTGAACAAGGTGTCGTGGAGTTCGCTCCTGTATGTGAAACGAGTAGCTTTGAATGCTGGTCTTCAAGATGTGCCCATATTTGAGCTCGTGATATCATTGCTTCCCAGTAGCGGTTGATGCCCCAGCAGAGACCGGAGACGTCTAGTTTGAGAAGCGGGTTGGCCAGTCTTGTGGTTATCCACTGTTGTAAATAGACTGGTATCTTTGAATCGGAATAAACCGAGCCTTGATTTACTGATAGGGAGACCAAAGACTGTGTCTCTGGATTTGTTTCATAAGTTATTGATACATCGTAGAGTTTGGGCGGAAATGGACGTGGAGCAGTTAGTGTTAAGGTATGTTCCTCCAGAAGGTGGCTTGAGTCTAGAGGTGGGATGACGGTCGACGATGCGCTGAGCTTCAACGGTGCGAGAGCAGACAGGTAGGACTCCGTCTGCGCCTTTTGATCAAGGGCAAATGGATTCGCCTCGGGAGACTTTTGGCGGGGTTTTGGAGGACGTCTAGTGGAAAATGGGAGTAATGTAGAAATAAGGGACGATATCGTCGTATCAGTTGAACGAGTATTGGTGGACGTGTGAGTAGTGTCTGTGGGCGCTAATAACGAGCTTCGACGGGTTAGTATTTGTCTATTTAATGACTCGACATAGCAGACTCGAAGGCTTACATTAGATCGTTCAAATAGGGCTCCATATTGTCGCCCAGCTGGTCTAGTTTCTTAGACAAGCCCTCCAGCTTCGCAATGTCTTGCTTGAGAGACTCCAATTCAGTAGAAAGCTCTTGCTTGAGTTTCCTCTTTTTGTGAATTGTTTCCGGGAGCAGTGGTTCATCCAGAACTGGACTGCGCCGTGCCGAATCCTCAAGCTCGGCGCCATATTCCACAGACCGAAGTTTCGAAGGACTTTGGTCTAATCCACTAGGAGCTCGTCGTTTCCACTTCCCCTGAGACATACTGGGACTGCTGCTCAGAAGCCCTTTTGGTCGCCCTGGTGGCTGTTCCAGTCCTAGTTGAGTAGGGGTTGGGGGAAGATCGGGCTCATCAAAACCGTCATGAAAGGAGGGTGCGTCGAAATCTCCATTCAAGTCGGTAACACCTGTTGCGCTCCCTAGCTCAGACGCCAGCTGGTCTTCCGGGGTATTCGTTACGCTCAGCTCCATTTGAGTAACTCTCATTGCCGTTGGGGACTGGAACTGAAAGTCTGAAGCGCTAATTCTCTTCGACACTCGTCTCGGGGGTGCAGCAAACGCAGCCAGACCGCTGGATCGTCTGGTTGCAAAGGACCGTGGCGACTGGCTCTCTCGGTTGAGAGAATTGGAGGGACTTGCAGTTAATGGCAGTGATGGTCTGAGGGCTTTTCTGTCTCGCAGCCCAAAACCCCTCGTTTCAACCTGGCCCTGTCTGCCATCCTGACCCCCTGTGCTCATAGATCGTCTCGTCGGTGATCGACTTAATGCGCGCTCCAGGACTTCGGGGTTCGATCTCGCCAAACTCGCCTTCGTGGGAGCCTCGAACGATGGTCGAGTCGGAGAACGACCTTGAGATGGATTTCGCGGAGGAGGGGCCTCCATTTGCGACGCGTTAAATAACTGCTGCTGCGCTTGTGATGTCGTTTGTTTTGCGCCGCTGGGGGGGAAACAGAATCGCGTCAAACGGCCATTGCAAGCACCTCGCGCTGGGGGCGGAAATGTCACAACAAAAGCAAACCCAAACCACACCAGACTGAGTGACAGCCAGAATACAGTGATTCTTTTGTTTATGCAATGGAACCTGCAACAACTGGCGCCAAATCGAGGATCGCGATCAGTTTTGCTGCTGTTTGGGAGCAGGGGTGTTTGCCCTGTTTGCACTGCGCAGATCCCTCGGATATGAGGCAGCCAAACCCATCCCGAGTCCGATGACGATGTCATTTTTCTCTCTGTCTCTCTCTCTCTCTCTCTCCGGCTTAACACCATGGAGGGCCATTTTTTGGCAGTAGCCAGAAAGTCTCTGTTAAGAAGAAGTGCCAGCCCAGGGATCCTAAAGAGCAGCAGCAGTCCTTCCTCATTCACACGACCCACCCGACGATACCATCCCTCTCCATCAGTCCGGCGGCCAGCCACACAAGACCGCACGAATTCAAAAGAGACAGAACCTCCACAGGCCTACCCGCTTTCAGGCTACTACACTGACATCCTTTCCGCACGCTCTTTACATAGAGGCCACCAAGCGACCACCTCTCCCTCTGCTCCCCAACACCAACAACCGGATGCGCCACCGCGCCGCCAAGCAGATGAGCTGCCTCAATCGCCACAGGAAAAGATGGCAATTATCTTCGGCACGCGGCTAGCAGGCCCTGGCCGTTCCCCGCGCCATGCGCCCGGCGCAGAAACGACTTGGAAGACTATTAATGGCGTCCCGATTCCCCCTCGGCCCGAGGAGCCCGATAACTGTTGCATGAGCGGTTGTGTCCACTGCGTATGGGACGATTACCGGGATGAGATGGAGGAATGGGCTGCGTTGCTCGCAAAGGCGAAGGCTAAGGGTCCGTCTAAGTCGCCCAAGGTGGTTCCGGGCGTAACGTCTAGAACGCACGTCGATGCCGGTAGCTCAAGCATGGATGACGATGGCGGTGGGAGCGAGACGAACTGGTCGATTCCTGATCCAGGTGAAGACTTGTTTGCCGATATCCCGGTTGGAATTCGAGAGTTTATGAAGACGGAGAAGAGGCTGAAACAGATGCACCGCAAAGAGGCGGCAAATGCGTGAACAACACTAGGCGAGGCCTTGGTCTTGGGCTGATGGAGATTGGATATCTTTTCCTTTGTCTTTTCAAGGATCTATATACCCAGTCCCCTTCTATCTTCTTTTCCTTTTTTGCGTTATACAGAGACATCGCTAGACATAGAGAGATTTAGATGTACATACATGTATTTATACTTGGCCGCCATGATGATATGAATGAATGTGAGCAGATACTTGACATTACCCAAGTACGCATAGACATACTATTGTCCATCTCAAGCCTTCCCAAGCACCACAATCATAATCCAACACCATCTCGTCCATTCCATTTCGACTCATGTATCAAGACCCAGGATACTTTTCCAGTGACCCCGAGCAAAAGCAGCAAGCGGTAAGAAATCTGCCCATCTCCTCCGCCTCGCTATCAAAAATAAAATAAAATAAAATAAAACCACCTGCAGAAAGTGAAAAAAGAACAGCGATACCAATAATTTATTATTTTTATTTTGGGACAGAAAAGAAAAGGAGAACAAAATATGTCAACGTCAACGTCAATATCAAAAGCAGAAACAGACATCATCCTCAACAAAGCCAATGTCGCCCTCGCGCGAAGTCAACGCCTCGTTGCATCCTGGCTCCCCGCCCAAACCACCGAGGAACTGAGCAATACCAAGTCGGAAGAAGAGCTGCAAAGAGAAGAGGATGAGATCTTCACTGCTGTCCCGGAGACGTATGTTATTCCCCTCCCCCCCTCTTCCGCCCTTTTTGTGTCCGATCTTTTTTAATACATTGGCTCTTGTTCTGACCTGTTGTTCTCTTGGGACGAATAGACTCGGTGTCGGAGCTCCATTGCCGACCAAAGCGGCGGATGGGAGCTGGAATCGCACTGAGATTGATTCTTCCAATGATAAGCTACGGAGACAGCTTCTAGGGAGGAATTATAAGAAGGTCATGGCTGCTTCGGGTCGGCAGGCTGGGAAGCCTGTTGGCCCTCCTGGGACAAAGTCGGATTCGCAGACGGGGGTCCCGAGTCAGGATGGCGGGAATATTGATGATGATGAAGATGATGATGACGAGGGACGAACTGCGTCAATTGGGAAGAAGCTTTCGTCGAAGAAGAGGAAACAAGAATACAACAACAGTAGTACGATGGAAACGGCTGATTCGGCCAACAACACAGGAAAAGACGAGGAAGGCAATGAGGATGATGAGGATGGGGGGAAATCCGTTCAGACACAAGGACGTTCTTCACAATCAGGTTTAGGGTCGAGGAGTAGGAAAAAGGCCACAAGTTTTCTTGATGAGATCCTTGCTGAACGGTCTAAAAAGAGAAAGAAGCGATAGCTGTCTTTTGACTGAAGCATATATACGATCAACTCCAAGATGAATACTATATACCCCATGTGTTTTATATCAACCGAATCCCACACTATATTCTTTTTGGTCCACACCTACACTTTGAAAAATACAAGAGACATAATTCAGTTGGACTCCAGATTCATTCTTGATTCTAGATCATACCCAACAATTTTTTTTAGCTCCATTCGGCCCAGGGGTATATAGTAACATAGTAAAATAGACGAACCGAATGCTGAGACCCAACTTAGAAGGAAAGCTGGTTGATGTGACAAAAGTAGGCGCATAGGCCATCATATCCAGTATGTCTGATGTTCCATGGGGCCTGGCCCAGTACACTATGGCACCAGTGACATTCAGGAGAAAAGGGAAAGGAAAAATGAGTGAAGAAAATGGAGGTGAAAGAAAAAAAAAAAGACCAAAGGAAAGTAAGATGATACCGTCCGCCTGGACAAGTCCATGATTTCCAAAAATCCTGGAAAAACCACACCATAGAAATTGTACAGTAGACCTCGCACCCAAAAGTACAGACAACCCCTTCCAAACTATGCAATATCGGATTGACAATAAGTAATGTAATAAGTAATATAAATTCTTTTCCCCTGCTCTCTTTCAAAATATATGCGCATTTGGCACAGGGCCATTTAAAAAGGATTGTGCCTTTTTAGGCAAGCAATAAAGCAAGAAAAAAAAAGAAGTCCTAGGTCACTCAAGCCGCTTCCGCTTTCGATCCTCAGCCGCGTGTTGTTCTTCTTCTGGTCGCTCAGCTGTGTCCGCCGGATTGAGCAGGGAATGAACATTGCTAGCCATACTGGATCGCCGGGTCGCGGGTAAGGAAGATTCGTGGCGGGGGAACCTCGGGCCACCGAATCCCCACCCATTATCCATTGATACAGGTTGGTCGGGATTCGACGGGGGAGTAGCATGGCGTGAGATGTCCTGGATACGGCGTGGTGCGCCCATTTCATATTGAGCCAATACGTCTCGCACTTGTTGATCGGTTGAGGTTGGAATTCGATGTGGGGATGGAGACCAGGGAGAAGGCACTTGAGGTGATGGTTGGGCTGGGGGAAATGGAGAGACGCCAGGTGGTGGCCAACCGTGCTGGCGGATATCTGCCGATGTATGTCGACGAGCAAGGTTGGGCCCTGGCGGAGATGAAGCCGAGGATAGAGGGTGTGGTACTGGTGGCTGCGGAGTAATTACTGAAGGGACCTGTGGACGATTATAGTTGGGCGAAGAATTCGCTGCACCAATTGAGCCATAGCGGCGAGGGGAGACGGCCAAGTGAGCAGGTACTGGCGGTCGAATCATATTCGATCTAGATGTATCCAGCATAGATGGCCGACGACTATCGTCTTGGGGCATCTGACGGGGGGAAAGTGGCAGACCCGGGTCAACTGCAACACTCGGGACATGGGATTGTCGTACGGATAAGTAAACGTCTGTAGGGTGTTCGAGAGCTCTAACGGCGTCAAGGTGTTTCTCCAATTCTGCTTGCATGCTAGACACTACTGTTTGTGAGAAAAAATTGGACCTATGCGATGGTGATATAAACGCATTTCTTACCATCCCTATACAAGAGGCTTTCGCGATCAGGTATCACGCCTTGCAAAAATCTGGAAATCGAATGCGTCCACTAAGATTCTGGTTAGTGGTTTGAGTGGCGCCTGAATTGGTGAATACTAAGGAGCACACCCACATGATAGCATCTGGTAATGCTCTCTGCCATAGCTTGGCATCGTGCGTTGAGCGCTGCATTGCCCTCCTCGGCGCGGCTAAGACGATTGTGCATATCAAACAGCAAATGTTCTAGATTCATTAACCGTGCTTCGGTGGCATCGGGGACCGGTTCAGCGGGTGTGCCAGGTTGAGAGACGGCGGTCTTGTGACCGGGGAATGAATCTCGATGTATTAACGCATGCCTGGATGCCCGTCGCTTGATTTCCCTCAATCCAACCAGATCACCACGCTTGAAGCTTCCATTTCCGTGTTTGAATTCCCAAAGAGCGGAGTCCGGGGAGCCAGTATGGAAAACATCGCTCACTGATAACCGAGGGGCGTCAGCGACGCTGCTTTGATCCTAGACTCCATCGAGAATGACACGACATACCTTTATGGAAACCGTACATATTCAACTGCCTGACGAAGGATGAGATATTGGTATGTTTAAAGTATTGGCTAAATGATCTATTAGTGGCCTGGTTGATATCAGGGGATCGGGGCAGGTGCAGCACGAACGCGAGGACTTTCGAGAATTCGGAGGTAGGGGACATGACGAAGCTATCATTGGTACTCGACCACGATATTAAATGTTGAATACCTTGATCCTCTAGCATACTGTTCAAATATTAGCCAGGGTTCCTTTCCAAATGTCTGCGATTCGCAATGATATGCTCGGGCTAGGCAGAAAAACCTAACACTAGCAAACATACTTGTATAGCTTATGGATGAAGGCAGTTTGCACAACTTTGGGCTGTTGGGCCGCGGCAGCAGCACCGATAGCCTGGCTCGTGGTCGCATGACTGTTCAAATTTCCAGTTTCAGGGGAGCCATTCGAAGTTGTTGCAGTGTTTGCGCCCGCTCTATCGCTATCGGGGCTGCTGTGGACTGGGTGCGCAGTGCCTGTGGTGGCGGCCGACGCAGGTGGAGTGACTTCCATGGGATCTGTCGTCAATGGGCCGGAGGATGGAATAGAGGAAGAAAGAATAGTGAGCTTCCGTGTCCTGCCCGGCGCATCTGTAGCACCAGAAATGACTGTGTTTCTAGATTGGGGATCGGCGAAACCGCTCATCTCGCGCAGCCGAACAGGGGTAACGGGCGACGACGGCCACAGGCCGTAGGCGGGGAAAGGAAAAACAGGATGGCGAAAGTTTTTTTTTTTTTTTTTTCCCTTCTAGGTGCTGCTGCGGGGGGAGGAGGTAGGACACGATGGCGATGAACTAGCTGGCTGAAAAAAATAAGAGAACAACCAGGACGGTCGACAGATGGATAGCAGGCGAACGTCTGAAGGTTGACAAAACTGATAATCACCAAGACTAGGCCAAGCAGGCGCTGATCAACACTCAAGTGTCTCCGCTTCCCGAGTCATGGCGAGTTCAATAATCTATTGGCACCGATGTTTAAAAAGGATCCGAGACTTTTCTGCAATTTCGCCAATAAAGTGCTCCGCAATCCTGGGATATTTTACATATATATAAGTTTTTGGAATTGCTTGCTTGAATCTTTTCCTCGAGCGGTTCCTTTTTTTTGGAGTAGACCTTTTGTGGGCTTGAATGTTGGAGGAATGCGGCCGAGCTTTGCGGCGGGGAAGGTAAAGGGGGAAAAAAACCAAGGAGCTCAGTTCTGCAGAAGTGGCGAGACAGGTGCAGTATTATTATAAAGATCGGATCTGCAGAGAACTGCTAGTCATTGAATAGCTTTCTTCTCTCATGGGGCCGGTGCCTGCCTTTGGGGGGCCCAGAAGCTCGGGAGAGAACCAAACGCACGGCGGGAGGATCCGATGGCGGATTTGTGGGAGTTTTGATTGATTGATAGGATTTCTTTTTCTTTCTTGAGGGGATCAGAGACCACGATAATAAATCAAATAATATAAGATATAATCTATGATAATAAGAATTATATTGCTGATGAATTGAGAAAGGTGGGGGAGAAGAAAGAGCCAAGGTTAGAGAGCAATAGAGAGAGAGAGAGAGAGGTAGCAATAATAATAGAAGGATTATAAATGAACAGTAATGATAGTAATCCAAGATGGTAATAGTGATGATATTAGGTCTCTCAGAGTGCCCTGTCTGCTGGAGAAGGAAGAGTCAAGAGTTGGAGAGTAATAGAGAGAGAGAGAGAGAGAGAGAGAGAGAGAGAGCAAGAATGAGGCTGTCAGTAACCAAATCACGGGGTGGCCATGGCACGGGACTCCAGCCCTACTAATCAGAAGTTCATGCAAGTTTCCTGCAATATTACCTATACAAAGGCTGAATATCCCCGTTATTGATAGGATGGTGGTATACTGCTGGAAATATATGTTGCCTGTCCTCGCCATATCATTCTAGCCTAGCCTCGATTAGCCTGTGCTGCTATCTCGCGTTGGTTGGATTGCATCTACATATACCTCCCAACCCCTCTCTTTTGCGCAAACCATGGACCCTGAGGTACACGAAATCATCACTCGTTTTAAGAGTTTGAGCACCACTCTGGACCGAAGGAACGTGTATGCAGCCTCTTCTGATATATCCTAGTAACTAAATGTTCCCTGATCGCTGACCAACCTAGTTGCCATCATATCTTAAACCAACTGGGACCCCATGAATGGCGGGATATCCAGAGACGCATGAACGAGAGGTCTTTTCAGAAGGATATCCTTGGCGAATTACCTCTGGAGATTGCTGTGCAGATTACACAGTATCTAGGCCTAGCAGACATTCACCTTCTCCGCAGGGTAAGTGGTCTTTTCCATACGCTTTATTCTCTTCCTAATCGCTGTCTTCGTAAAAAAACCCTACATCGAGCCCTTTTTCTCGACAATGCTAAACCAGGCGCGCTAGGTCTCAAAAAGATGGGACGATGTATTATCTTCGGACCTGGCCTGTGGTGTAGCATTCCGTCAATACACAGGCCATGGCCTCAACACACTCCAGGGGGAGTCAGGGCCCAGCTTTACAAAATACTCTAAAAGGAGACTCCGTCTGGAACAAGGACGTCCGGTTTGCAAACTCCAGACGTATCTGCCGCTTGCAACACGCGCAGATTTAGATAGCCTGGATTACTCAAATGGAAGATATGCCTGGATAACTGACATGACCACCTTGATCATGGTCTATAACCCGCGCTCGCAGAAAACCCAGCGCTTCTGCACCGAGAACCGCGAGCACCTTGGCGGAATTCGTCTCTCCCAGTCAATAGTCGCCGCATATACCGATCGCGGGTCAGTCCCTGGTTTCTCCTTCTATCCCTCCTTCAAGGTAGATCTAGCTCCGCTGACCCTTTCCAACTGTAACGCCCGTACATAATATATAGGTATTGCTACGCATGGGACCTTGAAACGGAAGAGATGCATACGATGCGATTACCACATAGTAACATAAGCATTTTCTCTGCATATGGCTACCAGCTCTCTCTGGGCTTCCACAGCCCAGATATTGGTGACGATTTTGTCATGCACTACGACATGAAGTCACGGATAACCCGCACAATCAAGACACCCGGAGAGCTGGTATTCGTGGGTATAAGCCCTTCAAGCACCCATCTGACAATGGTCGTTCTGGATCGTAACGAGCAGAGCCCCAGCAAGGCAGCCGCTGTTCTACGCATCGAGAAACACGAATTCAACAACAACAGCCCCGACGCCTCCCTAGTCCTCGCCTACAAACTGAACTTACCACCACCCAAAGACCAAACCCACCCCCAGGTCAGAATAAACTACGCCATCCAACGCAGCTGCAGAAACCGCCTAGGCCTCCTATCTTACCCCCAGGGAAACTCCCCCCAACCACCACCACCACCACCACCATCATCAGCAACAACAGCAACATCATCATCAGAAAATCCACAAATCTTCCTCCCAATAACCTTCGACCCAGAAACAGACGATATATGTCTACACAACCTACCCCTAGACCCCACCACCCAACTCTCCCTCCCCCTATGCATGGCCAACATCGACAGACATCTTCTCTACTACGTGAAGAACCACCACGGCAAGCGAAGCATATGGATTTCCAACCCCAACGCGGAAACGCCGCATACTCCGGCCCGGAATATGGATCTTGGGTTACCCAGGGATCCGGCGAATGGGGTGTCGGTCTTTATTTATAATTATCGGGCTTTGATGGGGGATAGGGATCTTGTTTCTATGGTTGATGCTACGGGGGCGAAGATGTGGTATTTTGTTGGGGATGGAGATTTGGATATTTGAATATTTGGATACTTGAATACTTTCAGGTTGAATAAAGGATGTGTGATATGGACAGCTTGTATTTTCTTTATTAGTGGACTTCCTCGCGATACTCGTTGTGTTTAGCTGGGAACTAGGAATACAGAAACCTCTCGGTCTCCCAAGTTTAAAGAGAACAATCTCAAGGAAGAATTGAAAAATAAAAAGACAAGGGAATAAATTGACAACAGAAAAAAGTAACTAATGAAAGGCGATGTACAGAACCCTCAATGCTCTCTATTATAAAGTCCACAGAGTCCCCCCTCTGGAACCAAAAATCATTCCACCATTAGACCTCTTTTGCCCACTGTTTCGGTATCCTTGGACCGACTATACTACGGGCAGTAGGACTTTGTTAGCATTATATCTAGGCAAAGACTAGCGAACCATCCTTTCCCCAGCTCATCCCCTATCCATTCAAGAAAAATATTGCAAATTACCCGGTCCACCCTACAGGGAAAAGGCAGGGCGATGGATGGATCGAAAAGAAAATCCAACACGGAGCTTAGATACCAAGAGTAAATTCAACACCAACGTCGATTTCACGGGCCATCTTGACGACCTTGGAGAACTGGACGGACTTCTCAGCAGCACTCTGGAGATCCTCGATGGAGAAGATCTTGAGACCAGATTCGTTGATCTAATGAAATAAAATGTTAGTTAACGGTTGGTATATACCGGTTAAAGGAAGCCAAAAATATACCAGCTTGTGAGCCTGTTCCATGTTGGTACCCTGCAGACGAGCAACAATAGGAGTGCGCAAGCCCATATCCTGCACAACGTTGATCAAACCCTGAGCAATGGCATCGCAGCGAACGATACCACCGAAGATGTTGACGAAGATAGCCGACACCTTGGGGTCGCTGGTGATAAGCTCGAAAGCAGACTTGATAGCAGCGGGGGTAGCACCACCACCAACATCAAGGAAGTTGGCAGGGTTACCGCCGTTAAGCTTGATGATATCCATGGTGGCCATAGCGAGACCAGCACCGTTGACTACATTCTCACTTAGTATATATGCATTCAAGAGCATTGAGAGTGACTCTTACCCAGACATCCAATATCACCATCAAGCTTGATAAAGTTCAGACCGTGTCTATTTGACAGATTAGAGTATGTCCTTTAAACCATAGTATAAAAAAACCACCAAGGGGTAAAAAAAAAGAAACACATACTCAGCAGCCTTGACTTCGTCAGCGTCCTCCTGGGTGGTGTCTCTCCAGGAGAAAATTTCCTTCTGACGGAACTCTGCGTTGTCATCAAATCCGAGCTTGGCATCCATGGCCAGAACCTGGTGATCAGAGGTCTCAGACAGAGGGTTGATTTCAATCTGGGTAGCATCTGTATCCATGAAGACCTTGTAAAGGTTCTGGATAGTCTTTCTGGCGTCATCAATGCACTGCTCGGAGAAGCCGAGCTCGGTAGCGATCTTGGTAGCGATAGCATCGGTGACGCCGACATTGATATCGATGGGGGTTGTGATGATAGCCTCGGGGTGCTCCTTGGCGACGGCTTCAATGTCCATACCACCCTGAGATGAAGCGACAATGACGGGGCTCTGAGATTGACGATCCATGAGGACGGCGAGGTAGAATTCGCGACGAGCGAACTTGCGCTCAACAATGTAAACAGCGTTGCAAAGGCGGCCGGCAGCGCCAGTTTGCTTGGTGATGAGTTTGTGTCCGATCATCTGGCCAGCGAACATTTTGGCTTCGGTAGGACTAGAGAGAGATGATACGTCTTTGATCAGTCAAACGGATCATAGAATGGATTTAATTCCAACCTACGAGTAAATCACGCGCACACCACCCTTGAGCCCATTATCGAAGTGTCCCTTACCACGACCACCGGCAAGGACCTGGGCCTTAATGACCATGTCATCGTTACCTGAATAACTGCGTCTTAGTATATTGCGACACGGTGTTGATGGCAGGGTAGATATGTATATGTACCGAGTGACTTGGCAACAGCCTCTGCTTCGTCCGCCGACCGCGCAACCTCACCCTTGGGCACGCCCACGCCATACTAGATGACTTTATCAGCCGAATATGCAAAGCGACAAAATCTGATCCACCATGTCGACTTACCGACTTGAGCAGATTGGCGGACAGGTATTCGTGAATCGAGAGGTTTCTCTGTTGCTGAGACAGGCAGGATTTTACGGGCGACTCCTGCATGCAGTTCCGGTATCAGAAAAGTCTTCCAAATAACAACGTGCCGTGCGAAGCGACGATAAACAGACACTTCAGGGGACTCTTACCGTAGCAGCTCTAAGAGCCGCTGTAAATGGTCGGCTGCGGGCAAGTCTGAACATGGCGAAAGGGAGAAAAGACAGAAAGAGGGGAGAGGGTAAATTGTAAAGATTAGACTGAACACAAAGAACAAACCTCCAAAGAGATGGTCTGTCAGGGAAACAGGATGAAGGAGGGGAGTTTTGTGATGGGAGTTTAGCAGAGGAACAGCTTTCTTTTTCACCGTTGCTCTTCTTGGGATGATATTGTCCTTTTGCCTTGGGACGACACAGGTCCCGCAGCGGGCCAACCAGCGGGCGTCTTTCGATGATTCAGCAGACCCATTCCGACGCGAATATCACGGGAGCGGCGCTTGGTATAACCGCGTTGGCAACAGAATGATAGTTGATATAGTTGATTTGGGGGATGGGAGTTTTACTTTTACTCTCTTGGATCCCTTGATTGGGGCATGAAATAGCCAGTATTATAGTATATATGACACGCCTCCCGTCCGACAGCATCCTTGTTATGCGATATCAGTGGGAACACGGCAAATACTTTAAACGGGAGGAGTAATAGACAGCCGCGTGTTCTCTCAGTGCGTAGGTTGAAGACAGCCACATGGAAGGTGAAATTATCAAACAGGCCCAGAATGAAGGGAGTTTATCCAACGCATCAGAACATTAAGATTACTATTGGTAATGCGTGATCTTTTCAGACACGACCCAAGAATGCCGACGGAATACTTGCCCAAGTATCTTCATAGTCGGCAATTGGAAACTATTTTCCAAGAACCTTCTTCAATCTATTCAGCTGAAACATCCTGGTCAAAATATTATGAAAGAGACCCGTCCAAGCCCAGCCACCCACGAAGAACCAGACCAACCAGGACTTGTTTCCTTCCCAGATCTCAGACTTCCGGCCTCGTGCCCAGGGCCAGATCCAGCGCCAGGGCGCAGAACCGTATAAGACCTGTGTAACTACACTCCTAGCGTATGCATCATTGGGCATAGCACCGGCCTGGCTGTGTGTCACGCGGCGATTGTATTGGTCTTCAATTGGGGCATACATCGAATTAGGCAGAAGGGTGCGCTCAACACGCGCAATCCGAGACTGGACACCCCCGGTTATAATTGTAGTAACATTGACCCTAAGGGCATGTTAGTTAAGAGATCATGACAAGAAGGGGTTATATGCCATCTATATACCCGAATGGAGCTAGCTCTACTCGTAAGGTATCACTGAACGAGTGCAGAGCAGCCTTCGAAGCGTTGTATACGGAGCCAAATACATAAGGAATGACCTAAATAGGATAAAGAACACCGTTAGTTTGCAAGATTTTCGAATCAGCTCCTAAAACACATAATGCAGACACTCACCCCTGCAACCGATCCAATCTGTACAATGGTGCCTTTGGCCTTGATAAGGAGTGGTAGGAAGGTCTGGCAGATAAAGATCACGGCGAAGAAGTTTGTTTCAAAAGTTGCACGGGCTTCTGAGAGCTGTACCTCCATAGCGGGGACTGTATAATCTATCATACTATCAGCAGAATGTCCAATCACCCCTGTAGCCTGCGGCGGATTTATTGTTTCGAAAGAACATACTGCGGCCGCTGAGTAAAAAAAGATCAGCATCAACCGATTATTGCGGCTTCTCGAGACATGACAGCTTACGCATTATTGACGAGGTAATCCAGCCCCTTATCCCCTAATCTTTTCTTGACCTCCTCGAAGCATAACTGGACACTTTTCTCATCATCCACTGTCAGGCTCAAGGTTTCGATACCAAGCGTGGCCAGATCCTCAATGGATTTCGCATCTCGTGCCGTTGCAAATACACGTAGGCCATTTCGATGGAATTCTCGAGCAAGCGAGTTCCCAATGCCACCAGGAGAGCATCTAGATTGAGTATTCAGGCGCCACTTAGCCTCCAGTCGTCAAGCATGTTTGGGTGCTTGTGAGTTTCAGCTTACCCTGTAATCAAGACCGATCTCCGCTTATCGTTGCTTGTAGACATGATCAAAGAAAAGATCAAGATTATTTAATTTTCTCAAGTAGACAAATAGAAAGCTTGCGACCACCAGCGCATATGCAAAGACATTTATATGTGAATCAATAATGCATTAATAAAAGGCGAGCTTGATTCCAGTTTACAGCTTATGGAAGCTGGTCAAAGCTGGTCCTTGATTAGTTATCCATGATGGCTCAGCTTCAAGGTTACTTAGTAAGAGTCCTGGGTAGTCCTGCGTGCGTCGTGACATGGACGTGGAAGCTTTTTATTCTTCATCCATCAGATCGTTTATTTTTACAGGACTGTACCTAGGTAGTACTAGTCAGGTGGATGATTATTCCTGGAATCTGAATTTATAGTATTTATAACTTTATGGCCAAGATGTGTTCACTCCCCACCGGCTCGAAGCCATACATAGTCGTGCCGATACCCGAAGGCTTCGTATCCCGCTGCCAAATGCTCCAATTTGCTTTTCGTGGCTAGGAATCCAGTTGGCTACCTAGTAGATGAATATATATATATATATATATTTAATTTTTGCATCTATGATCTCCAATATACTTGACCTCCTGTCGTTCTACCCCAGCGAGAGCTGTTCCGTCCGACTTCTCCTACAAGCCACTAGATCCGGCCTTCATTACTGGAGTGGATCTAAAGCTCGAGCGATTTCACGGCTTCACTAGATTATGGACCTTATTACTCTCAACCCCATTTACTATTATCACGGAGTACAGTGCCATTTATTTCTTTTTATCAGGTTGGCGTCATTGCCTGAACAGAAGTGATCGTCCTCTGGAGAGGGCCAAAGCGGCAAAACTAATAGAAAAAAGTGAGCCATCCTGGCTGGAGTGGGAATATAAAAGAGGTGGAAATAGAGGGTTGAATGAATTACAACCCGTTCCTCTTTTCGCATTAAATGTGGAAGCAATTAGCATCACCAGAGCATGGCAATGGATCTTGAACCTTCCCCTCTTCCTCGACACATGAGAATGCCCGGAGATGATGGTTATCGAACTCCCACAATCGAGGATGCTGAACAAGACCTCTCCCAGACTCTCTCTCGAGACAGCCAGAGAAATACATTTCTGCAACAGACAGGCTCCAGGCTCCGTGAGGTGCATTCAACAGCTTTAGAAACCTTACACCTTCCTTCACATCGCAAGTATGGAGGAGACGAATTAGATACCATCAGCGCTGGCTCTGAGTCCAGGAGCACCAAGCTTGGTTGGAGGAAGCGGATACGCCATTTTACTTGGGCGTTTTTCACCTTGACAATGGCTACCGGGGGGATTGCCAATGCTTTATATAACAGTAAGTATCCCCCTTCATGTTCTTCGTGCTGTTGCGATTATTGATCATTGGATAGTTCCTTATAGATTCCGAGGCTTGGAAACAATCGGTGTCGTTTTCTTTCTCTTGAATATTGTTTTCTACCTCATTATCTGGGGTTTGCTACTCACCAGATTCTACTTATTTCCCTATACTTTCAAGGCGTCCTTGCTTCATCCAACAGAGTCATTATTTGTCCCAGCATCAGTGGTTTCGTTTGGAACCATCTTGATCAATATATCGCAGTACGGTACTGATCATACAGGGCCGTGGCTCACACATGCTGTTGGCATTATGTTTTGGATTGACGCTGCGCTTGCCGTCATTTCGTCTGCTGGTATCTATCTACTCCTGTGCGTCTGGACCTCATTATAACGTAAAGAGGTACTGGTAGCTAATGTTATGCAGATGGTCAACGCAGACTTTCACTATTGCGCAGATGACACCAATCTGGATATTTCCAGCGTATCCTATGTTGATAATCGGACCTCATGCTGGGCTTTTGGGCTCAAAGTTGGAACCGTCTCAATCTTTAAAAATAATCATTGGGGGGACCACTATTCAGGGGGTTGGATTTTTGGTGTCTTTGATGGTATACTCGGCGTTTATATATCGCCTAATGTCCCAGAAGCTTCCCAAAGAGAATATTCGACCAGGGATGTTTGTCTCTGTTGGGCCGAGCGCTTTCACAGTGGCTGGAATTGTACACATGGCAGCAGATGCGGAAAGATGTTTCCCGGATGATTTCATGGGAAACGGAGCCCTAGCTGCTAACGTGATGAAAATCGTTGTCAATTTTGCAGCCCTGTGGCTATGGGGGTATGTACACTATGCCGAAATCTACCAGGACCACACTAAACGAATGTCTAGTTTGGCGATCTTTTTTTTCTTCATTGCGAGTTTTGCTCATTGGTCAGCCATCGGTCCTGGCCGGATGGTCTTCTCGATGGGCTGGTTTTCATTTGTGTTTCCAAACACTGCCCTTATTACATCGACATTTGCCATTGGAAATGCCTTCTCATGCAAACCGATCTTGATTATCGGTTGTGCCATGGTGATTCCTCTTCTGCTTATATATGCCTTTGTTTTCGCTATGATGATCCGAGCGATCGTTCTGCGTCATATACTTTGGCCGCAGAAGGGAGAGGATAAAGACGAGGGCGGGTTTGAAATCAAGGAGATGAAACCCGATTCACCAGGCGAGCATACTCCTGTATAGAGGTATTCTAAGAAAGCATTTGTCAAGTTGTTTATTTTTCTATTTTCCTGATTATTTTCTAATGATGACAAAGATAATGATGATGATGATGATGATGATTCTACGACTTGCCTTTTGGATACCTCATGTTCGAACGAAACGCACTGTGTTATCTTTGTACATTGGAGCCATGTACATACAAATTCTCTTTGCATGGACTGCGATCAGTGCCTGCTATATAACCTACCAACAAACATACCTACTGTTCTCTGGTTGTCCGCAGCTCGCCGCCACCGACGGCAGAGTCCGACGGACGCCCCACTGGAATTGTATGGGCGCCGCAACCTTATCCAAGGCACCAGCAGGCGCCATTTTTTACTTCTTTTTGCTTTGCATACTTTTCTTCTCTTTTCTTTACCCCTCGTGTGCTATCTGCAATCGTCTGATAATACAATTAATATCTTTATCTTCCTGTCCTGTGGTCGGCGTTGGACGCATACGCATAGCTGAAAGCTCTAGATTCTACTTCTCTTTTCTTTATCCTACGCTCTCACCCATTTCACCCCACTATTGATCTCTTATCGCCCAATATGCCGCAGAAAGTGTATGTGACTTATAACCAGGTAAGTTTGTGTAGTCATTCTGCTCTATTGTTTCCTACCTCTTTTCCGCATATCGAAAAAAGAAAAATAAATAAATACATGCACCTGCATGTTTATCTCGCATATGATCAGCATCCACATATTGATTGCGCCTGGAGGGGCCGAGTCTGCGTAACAATCTGGATTCTCAAATAGACTAACACATGCCTGCGTTTCAAAGGTCCACAAGCTATGCCAGGATTCCGCTGACAAGATTCTGAACGCATTCCACCCAAATCTTATGATCGCCATTGGTGGTGGTGGATATGTTCCTGCTCGCATCCTCCGGTGAGTCGGACGAGCAGAGATCCCCGTGTCAGACTGTCAGACAAACCTAAACTGACTGGGCTTCCTTTCTCTGCCCAGATCGTTCCTGAAGCGCACCGGCGACCCCAACATCCCAATTCAGGCTATCGGACTATCGCTTTATGAGGATCTCGGTCGTGGTGACCCCGAGGAGGTTCCGGGAACCAAGGTTACTCGCACCCAGTGGCTGGACCTAAGCTCTCTTGAAATGGCGAACCTGATTGGCAAGAACATCCTCATTGTTGATGAGGTCGATGACACAAGGACAACGCTGGAATATGCAGTCCGTGAACTGCAGAAGGACGTGGAGCTTGCGCAGAAGCAGCTTGGTCGGGAGGGCGAGAAGACAAACTTCTTCGTGTTTGTGCTTCATGTATGTTCTTCGTGCTTGCGATGTTGCTCCTGACATTTGATAATATCCTGAGAATGTGTCTCTGACAATTCATAGAACAAGAACAAGTCGAAGAAGGGAGAGCTACCAGCAGACATGATGGAGTCAGGACGGTACCATGCTGCAGTCACGACAGATGATGTTTGGATCTGTTATCCTTGGGAAGCTAAGTATGTCTACTCGTACTTAATCTATTATTCCGATGAAACAGCACCATTAATTATTGGATGATACCGGATGGCTAACATACTCTTCCTTTAGGGATATCGAGGAGCATGACGCACTCGCCAAGGAGAATCCTCTTGTTTAAGCCCTTGACTCTGCTACGCACTTATTTCCTCTTATGCTCTTTAAAAAAAAGCCCCCCTACCTCTCCCCTCGATTGAGGCACGTATTTGGCTGCACATAAATTTCTTCCCTTTTGGACTCCCGAGGAGTCGAATATACTGGACATGTCATGTTACGAACGGTGTTCTTGATGGTATTTGATAGAAAAAAAAGGGAAACGATCTTAGCTTATTTGGGTTGAACCTGCTGGTATTATACATGGACGGTTCCAAGAAGCCGAATGGCGATAAACGCCGCTTGACCATTATTTACCCGCTCCATCCGGAGTATGTACATTTGTCTCCTAACGCTTGGGTAGAAGCTACTACTGTAGTTCAATCCTCTACAAGGGTTTCATAGTTGCACAGCATATATTTATTGGACACAGCAGCCGAACCATAGGCTATTCTTTTCCTCTCACCAAAAATAAACAGTCGCCTCGGACACGAAATCCATTCTGACACAGGTACTTCATCACAGCCAACAATGCAAAGAAATGGCGAGTGCGAGCATTTCCTGAGATTGGACGTATCCCTCGATCCAGACATTGTCCGCTCTTATGGTCTCGACACCCGAAGCCACACCTGCTCTCCCACTCACATCCAAGAGCCCAGCTATTCCCCTGGACCACTCACCCAGGAGCAGGAATCCAGAAAAAAACACCCATCACAAACAAACATAACCTCTCGGACCCTTGTATAATATAGTATATCTTACATCACCTCTCCCTCAGAAGACTCGTGGCGCGAAGAGCAAAAAAATAAAGAAGGAAAAGGAAAGCGAAATAGTAGCTCGGGGAGCATTTAGTCGACGTCGACGTTCACGCGGCGCAGCTCTGTCTTAGCCTGCTCAATTTCCTTCTGCAGCTCCTGGTGCGCCTCGGGCACATCGTGGAATGTCAGAATCGCCAGTCCCAGTCGGCCGAGGAGGTAGCATCCGAAACCTATTAGGGCGTAGAAGGGGAGCTAAACAGGGACGTAAAATGTTAGCGGGGGAGAAAAGCGACGAGGTGCTAAGGGGGGAGCTGCGAGAGAGACGTACGACGGGGATGATCTCTTGCTGTACGGTCTCATTGATGGGGACAAGGCCGAGGTATAAAGACAAGTAGAGCTATATGGGCGAGAGAAAAAGACGTTAGCTTTTGCGGAGAGATTGGAGGGTGCTTTGACGTACTGAGGAGACAAGTAGGAGGACGGAGAGGGTTTGTTGGGCGCGCGTCATTGTGAGAGTGTGTGGCAGGTTGGAAATAATTGAAAGAGAGTTGAGACAAGGATTTGGATAAAGGAATGAGATGAATGTAATGATATGTGGAATTGAAAGACAAATTGGCTGCTAATGAGGGACGACTTGCAGGACGGAGGAGGATCTCTCGAGTATCCAGACGGACTTAATGCTCATGTGTCCCTTGGCCGGTGCGCCGTACGGGCTGCGTATTACTAGTAGTAGTCGTGATAGCAGCAGTATGCTTGCTCTGTTAACTTGCGTACAAGGAAAGAAGATATGGCATATTTCAGTAGCTGAACACTGCACATATATTCATTACTTTCCCTGATCAATTATCTACATTTATCCATTATTCCACTTGGCTGTGGTGATGCTGTCAGTTCATTACCTCTCTGATACAGACTCTTGGCTGAGCTTCGTAACCGTTGCCTGAAGTCGCCTCAGGCCGCAATCAGTCGAGCCCATCGCGATGTTTTGAGGCCTGCAATCGAAGCTTCTTCTTTATACATCATGGATGCATCCTCGGTCGTCGCTCATCACCTTTTTCCAGCCTTGCAGATACAGACACGGTGACTGCGGCAGCAAATTTTAGGTTAGGGGCCAAGCATTACACCATATTAGGTACTAGATCGGTCCCAAAGCTCTGTTTCTGGGCCCCTCGCAGACCTCACAGGTAGATTGTATCAACCTGCTGTCTTTCCCTTCTACGGCACGACCACTCAGGCACCACCTCCTCCCGGGAGAGAAATATGCCGTGTGAAATGAGCTTCCAAGATGCAGAGAGGACAGACTT
The DNA here is from genome assembly GCA_027569145.1 of Aspergillus funiculosus. NCBI lineage: Eukaryota > Fungi > Ascomycota > Eurotiomycetes > Eurotiales > Aspergillaceae > Aspergillus > Aspergillus funiculosus. Next base: position 701,354 of record JAPDEN010000006.1, read on the forward strand.
GCACGGTCTTGTTCTGGAAGGGTTAGATTGTCCTTCACTAGGCCAAATATTCCCCGAATCTGCGCAATTACCGCCCGCACTACAGTCTGATCAAAACGAGTCATTGCCTCTTGATGAACAGGCCACTCTATTTCGTTCTTTGCAGGATGTGCTTGAGAAGGCTGAAACAAGTCTTGACACGGCCGCCTTCGAGGACGTACCGACCATTCTATACCAGCTATGGAATTGTAAATCCCACTACTTGATACAGGCCACGGAAGCCTTGGCAAATGGGAGTAGAACCCGTAAGTGCAGTTTATGAGTCTTCGCTTTTGATGAGTCTGTATCACTTATTCGTCTTTAGCATCGTTTCGGCCTGTCTACGGTCAAGCGGGAATCTTAAGCTTCTTTCTTCAGCTCATAGCTTCAAGGGAAGTGACGGACGGTAGTCTGACTCTTCATTCCTTGCGGTTAATTGGAAACTCTTGTGCCGACACTGGTGAGTTTGGCCTCTTTCGGCTACAGAGGTGTCAGGGCTGACTATTTTCAGATGAGAATCGGGAGATAGTGGTCAAAGACAACTATACGTTTGCCATTCTACGGCATATTCTCAAGCCTGAACTCATGCAGGTTGTGATACCTGTTATATATAATTTGTGCATAGATTTTGGTAATTGGCTTCTTGACCTTTCTGACTGTGCGCTGGTTACTGAGTTACTGACGATGCATAGAGCCTGCTCAGTCCCAGCTAGCCACCAATAAGATAGTATACATCCTCTTGAAATTGGTGAATGATGATGCCTTTGGAGATAATGGTGCTCTACTCAACTATGTTTATGAGCTGCTAGAATTGGTGGGCGAACAAGGTATGAGTATATCACCCTGGTGCCTACGCTATCTAACCAACGACTCGTAGAACAAGGGATTGAAAGCTCCCCCAGCGGGGCAATCTCACTTATTATTGTCCTTACACTGAGAAAAGAGGGTAAACTTTCTCCCTCACAATTCTCCTCATTATCAAACTGTCTAGCCGCATATTTGGAGAACAAGCGATTCCAGAATTACTGTATATCAAAGCACCTTGTGGCTGATGTGTTATCGATCCTCCGCCACTCATTGTCCTTCAACCCAGAAATCGCTTCAACCGAAGACGCTCAGGCGATGGCTCAATCGCGTCTGAAGCTAAATCAGGCTCTGGCAGAGGTCTCTGCCTCGTCCTTATTCTCAGAGCTCTACCCACTGGACTCTTCTCTCGTTCAGACGTTGAAATCCTGGCTAGCTACAACTGAAGACCTACTCCAGATGAGCGCCTGCATTATGCTTGGAAACATTGCACGGTCCGACGCCATCTGCGAGGCCATGGTCCAGAGATTAAGCATCCACGAAGAGTTGATCGTAATCCTCAACAGCAATGCCAAAGGAGCAGTCCTCCACTCAGCACTTGGTTTCCTCAAGAACCTAGCAATCGCCAGTGACAACAGGTCATACTTAGTCAAAGCCGGAATCATCCCCGCTATCTCGCGGCTATGGGCCTACGATACTGTGCCACAAGTCCAGCTCGCCGCGACTAGCATTGCCCGCCAACTGATCATATCATCGCCTGAGAATATCAGTCAGTTGTTGGAAGAACCGCTCTCTCCAGAAGACAGCAATGGCGACGCAAAGCCCCCAAAGACTTACCTCTCATTGCTACTTGCACTATTCGAAAAAACAGATTCAACCCCCATCAAAACAGAGATTGGGCGCATAGTAGCCTCCATCTGCCGGACGCTTGTCCCCAGATATCGCGAGCAAGATCCACTAGCCACCTCACTTCTCAGCCGTCTCTTCAATGATCACGAAGGCATAGCTCTCCCCGTCGGTGCTATGATCACGCAGAGCCAATGGCCCGTCGTCCGCAGCGAGGGGTGGTTTGCTCTCGCTTTGATGGCGTCCACCAAGCCCGGAGCTGCGGCGGTTGTATTTTGCCTAGAAAAGATCGATGGATTCGTACTGATTGAGCAGAGCTTGGCAGCCGAAGACTCCGTCCCAGCTGACGAGGCAGCGGACGAAATCCAATTAAGCAAGGATCGGGATAACATGGTTGTTTTGACCCAGGAGATATTGAAAAATGATGTAAGTTTGCCCCCCAAGTTTGCCCCAGACTCCAAAAAAAAGAAAGGCAGATTACCGGATTTGGTTTTTGAGAACTAATAGGTGTGTGTGTGCTCTCTATAGCCTGATACACTCCCGGTCCCCTGGAAAGCTTCGGCGAACCAGTTAATGAGTAGTCACGTCTCAAAGTATCTTAGAAACAAAAACAGTGGGTGATGATTTTGGTTTAATATGCATCTAAAGATAGATTTAAGGATATCATATATAGGTATATATATACGGTTTGAATCTTAACCAGGTTTACACTTCATTATAATCTGCCTGGTCATTGAAAATCATGTTCAACTAAATATAATTAATAGATTGTATAAGGCTGAAGTGGTATCTAGCTAATATATACAAAGTAAAAAAAAGGACATACAGCAATCTAATAATATCATGCTGTCTTCGGGCAAACCATCTCTGCGGCATATCCTCGATATCTCTGCAGCACGTCTGTATCATCTAACCCTTCAAATCCGTGCCCACTAGAGTAGTGAGCAGCCAATCCCTTGCCATCTATTATGATACCTTCGATTTCACTGCTAGCCTCTGTGATTTGATCGGGAGCTCGTCCACGTGAGTCATTCCCTTGAACGAACGATTCAACAACAGCGGCGTCAGAACCTCTGAAACAGAAGAGGTTTTGACTAATGGGTTCTGTTGGATTTTTCCACATAGGGAATTTGTAGCGATGTAAATCGCCGGTTTCGAGATGGTGCAGAAAAGAATAGTGTTGCTGAGCTTTGACGGTCCAATCGTCCCATCCCGGACCTTCGTCTGAGTACATGGCTGTTCCAATAGGGGTGCGATCGAAATCTTCGTCATGCGAGAGGAGCCAACGGTGGGTTTTAAGCGGGGGAGAGAATCCCTTATGCACCCTAAAGTTCTTGGGTCCGGTCCAACGGGGTAGGGCTGATGTACGCCAGGTGTCCTGGCCGACGGAAGATCTCATAGGGTGCAGTAGTTCGGGGAGATAAGGGAGAGCAACGGAAGGGTGACTATGGAGACTTTCCAGAACTGCCTGGTTGATGACATTTGCTGAAACTATTGTAGAGTGAGGGTGGTCTAGCTGGGTTTTCACGATGGTTGGGATTGTATGATCCTCTAGGAATACCACATCGCCGTCAATCCAGACAAAAAGCACATTCTCGCTGCTGTGAATCGCGTTTGTTGGGAACTCGTGGGGATATGAGATGGAATAGGAGGACGTCCTCTGGACAATTTCTGTGAGCCATTCGAGGCTTTCTGTATCGTTTGTTTGCGGAAGAAACACCGCCTTGTCGAGAAATCCATTATTGCTGGCAAGGTTTCTCTTTGAACGGGGTTAGCAAACAGCCTTCAAGACGAAATATCCATTAGATATGAACCTACCTGCAAGTAGCAATCTAATATCTCTGTTTGCTGGGACTGATGGAAAGGCACCAGTGCAACAATCTCAATACCCTTTGGTTTAGTGAAACGCCTAGAGCTTTGCGAAAAGGCAAAGAAAAGACCAGGAGAGCTCCCGTGAACAAATAGAGGAAGCAACCCGAGCCTGACGGGCGACAGGTCTGGAAAGCAAACACCAATAAAAAGCATAAGCATGCAACAGTAGCTTAGTGCACACCAGATAATCAGGCTCCTCAAGGACTGGCTTTGGGAGCTCCTTTCATCGTCCGATTCATTTCGGGATTCAAGATCGTGAAGACGGCCCATAGTGTAATCATATACTCATACCCACTGCTCCCACTTTTCGAACCAAAACTCGGTACGCGCAATCCTTGCTCCATGCCATTCATCCAATTTAATATAGGCGCACTCGATCTCAGGAAGAGCCAGGAACAGTCAGTCGATCCATGGTGGAAGTCTATATTCATTTCCGTTTGCGGCAATTTCAGCACCGATATCCTCAAAAACACCGATCAGTATTTTCTGACGACTGCGAGCGATTGTCACAACTTAATGAACACCGGATTTGGCAATCATATCACTCACATGGTCTGGTGCCCCGAGCTGGGGACTTCTTGGTGGTGGCTGGAGATGGGGCCGTCTTCTGGAATGCAGCCAGGCGGACGCAGACTCCAGCGCAGCGGCCCCGATTCGGTGAGGAAACATGACATTCACACTAATCGAGAATCCGGAACATGAGAATTGCCGTGGTTGTCGTCGAGTCCTTTTCTGCAGAGAAGTGCCGGTCGTCAACTGCTGTTTGGTGGATGGAAAAGACAATGACGTCGTGACACGTGCAGGGCTGTCAAATCCAGGGAATTTCAGAGCCCAAGAAACGGCTCTCTGGTTTCTTGTCACCGACTGCCCCGACAGCGTCCTTCCTCCTCTTTCTTCGATGTGATTTTCCGTGGTAAATTTGTCAGGCTGCTCGATTTCCACCCGGGAACATGAGGATAGGCTTCCAGATTGGCCGTTTTTGCTTGACTCGTGGTAGAAGTCCACAGCTTCTTGCCCGCTTCTCCGCGTCGCCCGCATTCCGCTTCACACGTCCGCCAGCATGTCCGCGAAACACTGCGCCAGGTCGCCAGAGACGAATCCCTAGGGTTGGAACCGTGCTGGTTGCTGCTCTAACTCCCGGGGCATTCGTAAAACTGGCAGAGACGACAGATACAGATGATGATAAAACAGCTGAGATGCGCATGTTGGACATGTCGCGGCAAGAGATGAAAGAGAACATTGTTGAAAAGACACAAGGTATAATAGGCATTGGGGGCCCAATGCTGGCTTATTGGGCATACTACATTTACGACACAATAGCTACGGGCTTCCGTTTTGTCCATTTGGTGGCCATATTTCTACCAGTTATCCTCTCCGCTCCAGCGATATGGGTTGGAAGGCAAACCAAAGATCGTGATGGTGTTCGGACAGGAGCTCTGTGGTGGTATAGATTCCTCGTGAAGTCAATGGAGCGCGCAGGTCCTGCCTTCATCAAGGTAAGCCAGTTCCGAATTATGATCCATGTAAGAAACGCATTTGCCTGATCTGATTATTTCTCACAGCTCGGGCAATGGGCAGCGTCCCGGACTGATATTTTCCCCCCCGAAATGTGCAGTACTTTGTCCTCTCTTCACTCCAATGCTCCGGCCCACGAATTGAGTGAAACTAAGCGAATCATAAGAAAAGCCTTCAACGGACTGCCGTTTGAGGATATTTTCGAGGAATTCTACGAGGAACCCCTCGGAGTCGGCGCTATTGCTCAGGTCTACAAGGCAAAGCTGAAGCCAAATTTAGCCCACATTGCTGATACCGAACGCGCCCTAGAGCCTCAAAGCTTGGGGGGGAAAGTTCGAAAAAACGTCGATGTATTAGTGAAGAGCAGCCCTCAACGTGTTCCATCATCATATGTTGCTGTCAAAGTGCTTCATCCTCGAGTCGAACGCCTTATCCGCCGGGATCTGCGAATAATGTCCTTTTTCGCCTCCTTACTAAATGTAATACCAACGATGCACTGGCTGTCCTTCCCCGATGAAGTAGCCCAATTTGGAGAAATGATGAAGTTGCAGCTGGATCTCCGCATTGAGGCATCGAATCTTGATATATTCCGCGAGAAATTCAGGTCTAGAACAACGGCCTGGTTTCCATATCCCTATTTAGATTACAGCACCCGGGAGGTCCTCGTGGAAGAGTTTGCGCAGGGAATTCCGTTGTCGACCTTCTTGGAAAAGGGGGGAGGCGTATACCAACAAGAAATTGCTAATGAAGGTCTAGACGCGTTTCTTCACATGCTCCTGATTGATAACTTTGTGCATGCAGACTTGCACCCTGGGAATATTATGGTCCGGTTCTATCAGCCTAGTGAGCTAGACCTGTCGCTTCACAAGCATACCCGCGCCTCAGATGCACCGACACCGGCGGAGGTCGATGTGACAGAAGCTGTTATTGCCCGGCTACGGCCCCATGCAGAAAACCCACGAGATTGGGAAAGGGCTCTCGATGCGCTGAATGCAGAGGGCTATCGCCCCCAGCTTATCTTCATCGACACCGGTCTAGTTACCCAGCTTAATGACGTTAATAGGGCAAACTTCCTAGATCTTTTCCGTGCCGTCGCAGAATTCGACGGCCACCGTGCAGGAGAACTCATGGTCCAGCGATGTCGCCAACCAGAGGAGGTCATCAATCCCGATATATTCGCCCTAAGAATGCAGCATCTTGTTCTAGGAGTTAAATCACGGACCTTTGCATTGGGAAACATTAAAATTGGAGATATATTGAGCGAGGTGCTCTCCATGGTGCGGCGCCACCACGTTCGCCTTGAAGGGGATTTCGTCAACGTCGTCATCTCAATACTTCTACTGGAGGGCATAGGTCGGAGCATGGACCCGGATATTGATCTCTTCAAGAGGTACGTACAACTAACACTTTATTCCGGGATCATCGTTCCCCCCCAAGAAACCGAATACATAACTGACCTGTTGTCAACAGTGCTCTTCCCATTCTGCGACAGCTCGGATCCAACACGACTTTCCTGAAGTCCGTCCGGTCAGGCGACACATCCATGCTTCGTGTTTGGGTTGGACTCGAAGCCCGTGGTCTACTCCGGGCAAGCATTGAAAGTGTCGAACAATGCGTGAAATACGATCTCTTGTCACCAAACATCTAACGATCATCTAATTAATAATAATACACCGCTTGGCACATTCCAAACATAACTCATCTCATCATGGCTTTCATGTCTCGCATACCTACACGATTTTGGGGATTTATTTGGAGTAAGAGTTAGAGTCACAGTTGCAGTTGCAGTTGCAGTTGCAATGATGTTATTTGTATAGTTCTACGTTTGTATGGCTAGCTCTGTTGCAGTAAATAAGAACCACGTTTATACATGTATGTCTATGTTACCCGAGCACATTATGTCCAAAGTGGATTTACGAAGACAAGCACATATTTGGAAATGTGGCCTAGGAGAATATTATATTATACAGATAGCAAGTCTATCATACAGAAACGGGAAGCAGAAGAAGATGAAGAAGATCATATCAACACACACCGCTCAAAAAGGGTGAATAATATCAAAGATAAGAGATGAAAAAAAGGAACCCAAAGAAGAATGATGACTCCATAATACACCGTTTGTCATGAATGAAACCGTCGAGTCAGCGGTATTCCAAGGAAAGTCAATAAATGCTGGGGAGAAGACGATGCGAAACCGAATACAACACAACACAACACAATCTTTGAACGAAGCCAGATTGTTGTCGAACACCAGGTGTATTTTCTTTTCTGGCGCCCGTAGAGGAGTGGAGAATGCAGGGAAAGTAACGTAAAAGAACTCGAGGTTGATGATGTTGATGCACGTAGTTGAATTAATTTTCGTGGTTTCGGGCGACGCCACCACTAGCACGCCACCATACATCCCCTCCCCATCTCATCAGTCGCTCGACGGCGGCGGTGGGTGAGTCCAAGGCTGGCCGGATATCGAGGTAGAATACAGGCTCTCCTGTCGGCTCCGGGGGTCCTGAATAGTAATCGATCACGTAACGGATTTCTTTCGGACCAGATGGCGTCTGTCGCATCACAAACCAGTCGTGTCTGTCGAATGGAGGCTTGGTTCTAACTCGCCCATGAAAATTAGCTAAAGAATCCAATAGAAGAAGCTTCACGTAAAAAGTAAAGAAAAGGTATATGTGAAATAATCAAGAGACTAGGGGAGTGAGTACTAACCCGAATTTTGCCGGATACAACCAGCCTAGAGCTTGGAGAACCTGCGCCTTAGGCGTAAGCTCCTTAGGACGACCCTGGAACCTTATTAGGCGAGGTGGTTGAGTCGCACTCGCAGTTCCAAGCATCTCCTCCTTAGCCAGCTCCGTTGCAATATTCTCCTCGCCGCGTCGGCATTTTTCCCATCCCTGCGACAAGCCATTGGAGAAGATGCGTTCCCACCCGACAATCTCATCCCAGGCACCCTCATTCAGGAAATTGTGGACCGCGACCATGGCCTCCACAGCATCTTGTGGAGTATCAGTATAGCCTTTGCGCAGCATGGCATTGTACATTTGCTGTGGGGAGGGATACTCCCAGTTACCCTCCGAGTCGCCTCTTGGGATCGACGAGGTTTCTCGATCCACGGGCAAATCCACGGTTTGATTAGGCGCTCGGTCCTGCGAAATGGATGAAAACATATAATTCAGAGGATTCAACCTGGCAAATGTTGACTTAGTCTCTGGGGCGACGGGTGGTGGAGAGGCTGGCGTGTTCGACTTTGGTGGAATAAAGAATGGAGAATCTGGGGATCGGACAGGACAGGCACTTGAAGTATCAGGAACGGATGGAGACGGAGGGTTAGGAGAAGAGGGATTAGACGCATGCATGGGACATCCCGGCTATGGCTTCTGTTAGCGATCTGCGACATCTTTATATAATAATCTCAGGTGTACTTACAGGAGGGGAAGCCTCAGAGGACGACGGATGATTGCGCATCGCGGGAGTAGGCTTCGCCTGCGAATCTGCCCAGAACCAGCCCATGATGGATATTGGATTAAAATTTAGGGATGTAGAATCGCAGAATACAAGGTATGAGTGGAGATTTGCTAAAATTCCGTCAGGGAATAGGGCTGTGGAAACTGTAGAGCTGAGATTAGCAAAAAAAGTTTGAAAACATGAAGATTGGAAGCATCCAAACTTTTAGACTGGCGATGATATAATCGGCGATTACGGTAACTAACGGCGGTTTTCCGATGACAGCGGCGTGTATTGAAAGATTGTAATCCAAATACCGACATTTCTCCGAAGTCTACGCCACCAGCAGCCAATGAGGATCCATGAATTAGTTGCATTGCGTCTAGTAGAATTGGAAACTCATACAATAATTGAGGTAATGAAGCTGCTCTTCAGATCACAGTAACAACAATGAATAAAGCCCAGGAACAAGGTGAGTATCTCAAAGACTAAACGCCATTCCTTCTCTCGACGCCTTTCTTGTCACTTTGAGTATAATCCAGTGAAATCCGTCCCAACGCTGTACAACACAAGGAAATGTAGATAGGAAACTGGTAAGGGTAAAAAGAAAGCCAAGGGAAGGGAAATGAGGGGAAGTAGGAGAGGTAAGTATGGGCGGGAACGACTCTTGAAAAGGTATAGAGCGGGATAGAATGTAACGGATCAGCGCTTCCTGAGGTATATCGACAAGGAAGGCAAATATGAAAACATTGGAATGAAATTTCAACCCTGAACATCGTGGACTAGCCTTGAAATGAGGGCATACCCGAACAAGATCGCGAGGCCAATCCAGACTTTATTGCGCTGAAGCCAGCTTTGCCCAACCTCTCGTGCAACATTGCCACCTTCCACGACAGCTCCGAGCCTGGGAGCGCTGCCGTTGGGGCGTCTGCGAAGTGCACTGGTCTCTGGAGAGCATTTATTGGCTGCAGCATTTGGATCAGGTCGCAGCTGTCCGGTGGCAGTATCGATGCGGTTCTCTTTCAGCCATTTCCAATTCTCCTGGTCCAGCTCCGGCCATTCTGAGCGGAACTTCAATCCGCCGTCTCCAGCCTTCACGTTATTGATGCCCTTTGAAGTGGGTGTGACTCCGGGAGTTGAGCTGATATGGGAGCCTCCACCGGTAGAATTCCACCATCTCGAACGTGCTGCTAGCACTCGTCTTTCCGATTCTGAGGCGCTAACGCTACCGGTCGTCATTTCCTCGCTCGTCATGAAGGAAAGCAAGCCAATAAGAATGGTCGAGACTTCCCAGGCTGGATTGAATGACTTCGGATGAAAGTCACTGATGCTGAGACACAGGCGGGATGAGGGTTGGAACCGGCCACTCGGGGTGTGCATGCGAATCGCCGGCGGAGCAAACGGGTATTCGGGAGGAAACATCAGAGTGCCCCAGTACTGGCCATTTTCGTAGGGGGTCCCGGGCGGGCCAGTGAGGATATAATGCCACCTAGATGAAAGATTTTGTAAGTTTACATCTCGAAAGGCCAGATACCAGGAGTAGATGGACTGCGGGGAAACCTTACTCGAGAATGTTGGACTCTGACGGATGCGCCACAATGAAAGGTGGCGGACTCTTCTGAATGTTCTGATACTCGCGGGTGAGCTGTTCGATGATTAGGGTCAAGTCAACAGCATGCATTTGGATAGCGTAGGTTTCACTCACTCGTTTATAGGCAGCCTTTGTGGCCATCTTGCTGACAGGTGTACTCTTGTTGGGGGAGCTGGAAGGAAGTATGGGAATAGTATAGTAGGCAGTAGTAGTATGACGATTTCAACGAAAAGAGCACAGGACGATGAGGGTATTTAGGGGAAAGCGGTATAACACAAAGGCAAAAGGAAACAAATCACAAATCAAAAGAAATCACTCAGGTAGTGAATGGATGCGTCTTTGTCGAGGCTTCTCTCATGCCTCGAATCTGCGCTGCGGAAAACGGCGACCAAGGCGGCGGGTCACGTGCGGGCGTATTGCTTCATCTGCCGCATCGGACAAGACGGGAGGAGCAGCCGAGAACTCTGAACACCTGGTCCAGGTCGCCGTCTGGCCATTGCAGCTGTCGCAATGTCCTCCCCACTGTCTGCTGAGGATGGAGACGTATGTGGTATTCTCCGTTGTCGTCTGTAGCTCTTTTTGGGCCGGTTCCTAACCCAAGCGCTCTATTTTGATATCTAGATTTTCGAACGTCTCAAGCAACGTGCCGATCCAAAGGTGCTGGAAGAGCAGCAGCAGGCTATCAATGAACGAGTCCACGCGATCTACCAAAAGGCGCAAACACGTCTTGGAGAGCTGGTGGGTATCCTTTCCCTTGCATCAATTCTCGTTTACTACCTGTTGTTGCCCTCTGCCTCCTCGGGGTGCTCATGACATCAACTACCTCAGTACTGACCCTCCGGCTACAACAATAGATCGACCAGAATTCTACCCTGCCATGCGCAATTTCGTCAGTGCAGGTTATAAATGCGAGTCATACACGCAGAGGCTTTTTGGAACGCATCTTCAATCCATTGTTGAGTTCTAATCAGAAAACACCCTACACTCTTTCGGAAGCTCTGCGGGAAATTTCGGCACGTGCGGACAAGCTCAGCAGATTCGGTTGGTGCTCATCAAGGACTCCCCCCTTTTATTCCTCACGCCTATGCCTAACAGTGAGGGAATAGATATCTTCCAGCAGCCGATTTCCGTGTTTCTAGACCAGTCCCCCGAAGTCGATGCTCAGACAGGCCTCACAAATATCGACGTTTACTTGACTGTGAAGGAGAAGTCTCGTGTCTTGCTCAAGACTGGAACTGATCTGGGCAACACCGAGGGCTCTGCATATGGTAATCTTCTTTGGCGTAATGTCTTTGGCGGTGCGGAGAACCTGAATCTGAACGCCTCGCTGGGTACTCGGACAAGGTCAGCTTATCAAGCTGCATTCGATACACCGGTTCTAAGTGATCCCGACTTCCGCTTCGAGGTCGGTGGGATTGCCAGCGCAACTCAAAAGTCCTGGGCCAGCCATGAAGAAGTTTTGAGGGGAGCCTGGGGTAAGCTTCGCTGGCTCAACCAATCTGGTCATCGCCACGAGATTGGTTATAACGGCTTCTGGAGACAGGTAACTGGTCTTGCCGAAAATGCGTCGCCCACAGTCAGAGCAGATGCAGGCGATAGCGTGAAGAGCAGTGTTTTTCATAGCTGGATACAGGACAAGAGGGATAACCCTCTTCTCCCCACTCGAGGCTATTACGCCAAAGCCTTCAACGAGCTAGCTGGCTGGGGCCCGCTGAAGGGCGACGTCGCTTTCTGGAAATCTGAAATTGAGACTCAGAGCGCAATTCCCGTTCCGATCCCGGGATTCAAGGGAGACAGTGGAATCAGTTTCACCACCGGATTCCGCGCAGGTCTTCTCTACCCTCTTGGCCTCGACTCCGATTCCCGACCCCAACTTTCTCGTCTCAATGATCGCTTCCAATTAGGTGGCCCTACAGATGTCCGTGGATTCCGCCTTTCCGGTCTTGGACCTCACGATGGCGCAGATGCCGTTGGAGGAGATGTGTATGCCGCGGGGAGCGCAAACCTTCTCCTCCCACTTCCACGGGTTGGAGCTGAGAAGCCTCTCCGACTGCAGGCATTTGTGAACGGTGGACGGCTATTACCACTCCGGACGGCACAAAAGACCGCCCCTACTACCAGCACAGAGGTGAAGGATGCTATGGTGTCTACGATTTCTGAACTCGGCAGCGGACTGCCGAGCATCGCAGCAGGTGTTGGGCTTGTGTATGCCCATCCAGCTGCCAGGTTCGAGCTGAACTTCTCCCTCCCCTTGGTCCTACGCAAAGGTGAAGAAGGCCGAAAGGGGCTGCAGCTTGGAATCGGCATTAATTTTCTGTAGAAACTCTCAACTGTTGTAGCATTCGAAATAGAGCAATCTTTCCTTTTTCTCTTTTACACTCTTGTATTATTCAGATCAGCGCTAGTTCCGAATGAAAAAGTTGGAATATTGATTGATACCCCAGGCCTGCCCCAGGCAACACCGATGCCACGGACTCAGATGACTAAGCGCGCATCAGGCACACCGCCGACAGCTGTTCTGGACAAACCACCGTCACCACGTCTCCTCCTCACGCAACACCGGCCCAGCTCTTCTGTCGCCATTTTATCTACTGGAGAACCCGGTATCTTGTTTCCTAGAGAACGTATTATTTTCCGTGACAGCCATTGGCGGCGCCAGTTCCTCAGCTCGTCCATCTTTCGGCGATTCCTCCCTTACACCACACACTTGGCTTCTTTTGCCGCAATGGCGCAGTACTATCCGCAACAACAGCACTATGGAGCGCAGGCTTCTGCACAAAACCTCCAGTTCTATCCTTCTACCTACACCTCAGTGTCTGGACATACAACGCCATCTCAAGCTTCCTATGGTGGTTTCGGGGGGCCCTCCAACGCAGGATCGCAGGGATATGGAGTTGGAGGGGTTGGAAGCGGATACGGTGGTTTTGGATCCCCTGCAGCTGGAGTTAGTGGGAGGATGGGCGAACAGGGTGGGCTGAGGACAGGATGGCTTGCGGCGTTTGGCACAGAGGGGTATGATGGGGAGCCGCCTCTGCTAGAGGAGTTGGGCGTTAATTTTGAACATATCCGGACCAAGGTTTGTTTGCCGATTTATCGTTATCTTATTTTACTACATACTACCGTAGGCCCTAGCTATATCTGACACGGGAAGCTAATTCTTATTCAACAGACACTGACAGTTCTCAACCCCTTCGCGCGAATCGACCAACACCTCATGGACGACAGCGACCTCTACGGCGCCCTCCTCTACATCGTCCTCTACGGCACCTTCCTCCTCCTCTCCGGCAAGGTCTTCTACGGCTACATCTACGGCGTCGCTGTCTTTGGCACCGTAGCCCTCCACCTCATCCTCAGCCTCATGTCCCCAGCCCTCGATACCCCCGCGGCAGCCGCCGCCGCCGCCGCAGCAGCAGCAACAGCAGTGGCCTCCTCGGCCTCCCCTAATGCAGCAGACCCCTCCAACTACGACCCGCACCACAAACCAGGTTCGGCAAGCCACTTCTCTGCAACGCTGACGTTCCCGCGCTCCGCCAGCGTCCTCGGATATTGCTTTCTCCCGCTTGTTCTGACGAGTCTCGTGGGGATCTTGATCCCCATGGACACGATGTTCGGGTATCTTCTCACCACGGCGGCGGTGGGGTGGTGCACGTATAGCTCGTCTGGGATGTTTTGTGCTGTGGCGCGGATGAGGGGTATGAGGGGGTTGGTTGCTTATCCGTTGGCATTGTTTTATGTGGTTTTTGGGATTATGGGCATTTTTTCGTCGAGGGGGAGTGGTACTTTGGCTGCGAAGACGGGGGCTATTTGAGTCTGGAGGGTTGTGATTGTAATTATCTCTCTCTCTCTATCTCTCTTTTTTTCATCATTGTTACTATTTACTTTCTTTTTTTCTTTTCCCTTTACGGCTGGATGGATGGTTTCTTGTTGTGTTAGGGTTATATGTGTAGTTTCTGGGGTGGGGTTTTCTTCAGCTGGATTTGCTCCGTTTTTTAGACTTGGGGATTGAAAATATCTAAACAGCTGATGTATGAATATCACGATCTAACGCATTATTTTCTATACGTCCGAGCATCTGGTGGTTTCTTTTTGACTTGAACAGAATAAATAAGAGACTGATTAGATTAAATTAGATAGATGTCTATATGTACCTGCACACACCTCCATATTTATATCAAGGCAAATACTCGTCTAGATAGATAGAATATGTATGTATGTATGTATGTCTATGAATTAGGCATTCCAGGAGTCTCTCCCCTGGAAGGAGCCCAGTTCTCCAGCCATTCCCGCGCCTTGTTGAGTTCTCCTCCTGCGGCTTCAACACCTGCAACACACCAGGGTAGATCATATGCCTTCCCACCGGCTGTCGAGGGTTCTGCGGCGAGCATTTCAGCCAGGATACGCCGTTGTTGGCTGACCTGGTCGGTGCAGAGGTAGAACGGGGCCGTGCTGGGTTGTTTCCTCTGGAAGTCGATCGCGTCAATTAAGGGCCGCACAAGACTCAGGATTGCTGCTGCACTTGTTGGTGCAGTCGGCATGGTGCTTGTGCTTGTGCCCTGGTCGTCGGAAGATTGTCTGTTCTGTTTACCTGTCTTGCAGTACTCGTTCTGACACCAGGATTTGCCGCACCCGCTCATCATCTGCGATAGGTAGCGGCGTTCGATACGTCGGCGCAGGGCTTTCCCCTCGGGATCGTATGTATCGACGTAGAGGGGTCCGAAGCAGATGCTGCAGAGACCCAGGGTGTCTGTTCCAGGCTTGATGGCGCTTTGGACTCCGCGGCCGTCTAGTGTGCGTCCGCAGTTCCGGTTTAGGCAGGTCTGAGGAACTGGACGGGATAAGCGGTCTAGGTCGTGGTGGCGGAGGTGGGTTTTCATGTCGCGCAGTCGAATGATCTTGTTGCAGAGGTGGCATTCCGTCGTCCTGCCACCATCTACCAGCTCATGCGGAGTGAGGCCCGAGAACAGGACCTCTGCGTCATGCACATCGGGATCCGACTCGCCCTGCTGCGGGACCACGAGGTGACAGAACTGGCATAGGATAGGTTTTCCGGGACAGACGGTTGTGCGGTGTCGGGCGAGGTGCGTGAGGCCCTCTGTTTCGAATCCACAGGCACGACATGTATATTTTGAGTGAAATATGGAGTCGTGCCTAGTCTTGCTCTCAGGCTCATTTCCGTAGGAATGGTCATGCGGACAGTGCCAGTGGTTTTGCCACTCAGAAGATCGTTTCTGGAATACGTTGTTGCATTGGGGGCAGAGCACGTTATTTCGGAAACAGAAGCTTTCATGCAGGACGAACGTCCTTTGAGGTACCCAGCGCTGGCAGTTCTTGCACTGAACATCCTCGGGGTCATGTGTCTCTGAATCGGTGTTCACATCAGGTACAGAGTTGAGAGCTGGCTCGCCAGACACGATCCGCAGATGATATGGTAAGGGCTGAGGTGACACTCCATTATTCTCGTCCCTCTGTATTGTGGGCGCGAATGCATGAATCGATATATACAGCGCCTCGGCCCCGTCCAGCTCAACATTCGTAGGTTGAATCCGGATCTGTTTCCGCGGTTGATTCGAAAGGTCGCCAAAAACAAACTCATCCCCTCGAGGTCTATTCCTTTGTCGAGCGGAAAGAGGACTGACGAGTAGGGAAACGTCCGCATCATCGACACCCTCAACATTGATCTCTATTGCGCTCCCGCTCTCCCACTTGCGTAGCTCATAGTCCACATACTCCCCCGGTAGCACTTGCCCAGTAACATCAGCCCGAAGCTCGAGAGTGCCGCCAATAGAGGTCCCTCCTTGGGTCCCAGGCGCACGAGAAGTCTTCGCCAGGCGTCTTCGCAACGTCTCTCGAGCTTGATCCTCGGTCAGCGCAACAATATCCACCTCCAGGTCCGTGTCTACAACACAGATGCCCTCACCCTCCGGCTCCACCCGATCAACAAGGAACCTAAACGACCCCTCATGACCCCCCGGTACGGCCAGAACCTCCCCAGTAGTTAAGGTGGTGTAATTATCGCGCAGGTGACGCTCAAGCAGAGCCTTCCAATCCTCCGGGTCATATCCAGCCTCCAGCGGGCGCAGACGAACATAGGTTCCCTTTGGTAATTGTTTCGCGTGTACAGTCACGATGGGGGGGCGTAGTTCGTCCGCGTTGTCGGTAACAGCACTGTCACCGTTTCCTTGCACCACCGAGTCGCCGCCGCCGCCGCCACCCTCCTCTATATCCAAGGCTTCGCGCAACGCAGCACTAAGACCGATTTCATTTTCCGTCGCGGAGAACTCGCGAATCCCGGCGTATATCACGCGACCATTTTGCGGGTTGGCGATGCGGAATGTCAGCGGGTGAGGCAGTTGCTGCTGGCGGTCGACGCCGCGCTCGCGAGCCCGAGATTCGGCGGCGAAGGTATGCGGGTTAAACGGGTCGAAGGTACTGGTGTAGGGCCGGACAGGCCCCTGCGGGGAGACTTCTTGGAGCGGGGCAGCAGCCAGGAGCTGTTCAAGGGCGGATTGCGGAAGAATGATTTTATCTCCTGGTAGCTTCGGTGTGAGCTGTGATGGGGTGACGGTAAACTGCGACGACCAGCGGAGTTGATCCTGTTGCTCCCCAGCCATAACTTTCTTTTTGGCGAGGGGTGTGAAAAGTTTATGTGTTTATCCAACTAACTTGGATTGGGAGAGGAGCGGGAGGAGGAGATTTGCGGTTTGAAACAATACCTCCATCTTAAAACGCTGACGTCGTGTCTGTCGATGCATCCAAAGTGTTCTGGAAGATACCGCCTCCGATTTGTCATCCAGGACAGTTTACAGCCATCTGGATGAATACAGGGGAAATATTGAGGAAGAGAGTAGAGATACGGTCTATGACTCTGGCTTAATGGTGAATCGTCCTTATTATTTTTTCTGTGGTTAAGAGTGGATGTAAATGTGAATTCGTCCCAAGCCCTAAGAAGATAGATAGTACTACTGCTATTATATGTACAAATGGTATCAAGTATAAAAACAAAAGGCGCTGTGCTAAATAACCCAGAAGACAGGAAAGAGCGGGGATAGACCACTTCCTTTTTATTATTATTGTAATTGTCTGTCCTCAGCAACATTTGGATTCTTGGATGAGCGGAGATTGAACTTGGGCAACTCTCCAGACCTCCAAGCCAGATAGACACGGATCCGACTAATAGAGTTCTCTCACCCGATGCCGGGTGCTAGTATTACACCAATCACACTGGAATAGCAAGGTCAGTAACGGTGCAGTTATCTATAGGGGGTTGGACAAAACTTCATACCATGGTGGCAGAACACCCTTCATTGTGCTCAACACAATAATCTCCCTGGCAGTTCTGACATGTCCGTTGGCATTCCACCTTACATGTAGCACACTAAAATCCCAGGTGTTAAAATAAATATCGCCGAAATAAGTAAAAAAAAAAAAAAAAAAAAAAAAAAAAAAAAATTGCGGATGCACTCACTGTTGGTCCACACTCCCAGCAGTCTTTGGTTACTCCAGGCCCAAACCTCTCATTGCCGCTGCGAGGGCATCTGACAGCTGTTTGATGGGGAGCCAGATTACTCCTCACATGTTGGGGGTTCGGAAGACAGTTGTTGCAAAACCATTTATTGCAACGATGACACCAGCGGTCAGAGAGGCAGTCTGCACAACGTGCAATCAGAACTGGATACTCGTCCGGGAAAAGGGCAGGCCGTCGGGCAGCTGTCAAAGATGATGAATGGAAAGGAGGTGGTGTGAGTAGAGGAAAATGCTCGTCTGGAGATTGTCCCCAAATGGCTGGGCCTTCTGGAGAAGTGTGGCAACCATCGCAACCGTTAGGACCCAAAGCAACTGTGGCAACCGTTGGTCCAAGGAGTCTGTCTCCAGGATGAGGCTCCTCTTCACCGTCAGTTCTGGACGAGTAAAGGTTAATGTCGTGTCGAGGGCCACGACAAAGCACGGCATCAAAAGCAATAATTCCTTCGCACTTCTGAATCGTCTGTGCCCAGCCTTCCTCAATGTGACGCTTGAAAAGTTTACCAGATGGGCTATACCAGGCATTTTGACGGTGGGCCCAAATTTCTTGCTCGCTAGTGGTAGATGATGGGGTTACGTCCCCTGAAGTCGGAGTATGAGGAGGTCGCTGGCCGGCGCATCGCTCGCCCCACCAGTCTCGATATTTAGTTCGAACGGCTGCTCGAGGGCGATCAATGGGAGTGAAGTAATAGATGCCTTTTACACGCGGTGTTCCTGCGGGTCGTGAAGGTCGAACAGCATAGTTCAGAGCCTGCATGAGCTTCCGTTCGTTGAGGTGGCGGCATTCCCTTATCGATAATAGATTGATGTTAAAGCGATCCGATAAGATAATATGGGAGACTAAGTCAGCCGGAACAGACAAGCCATCTAAGATCAACGTTCGTACACCTTGCAAAATTGATCTCCGTTCCAGATTATCAAAGATGCCCCTTAGAGGGCCAGAGTAAAACTCATCCTCGGTTAGAGACTCGTCCATGCGTTCACTTCGCCAAGTTTGGTCACCCGAATCTGCGGGCGGCTCATCCTGCAACTGGGCACCCCGACATCGAGTCAGATCAAGATGTCGAAAGACATAAGGCGTTTCCATGATCAGAGAGCGAAGATAACGCGAAGCAGCCGCCAGAGACAACAGGGAGCCCGGGGAAAGATAAGGGGCGACATGGTCGAGGATCAAGTTATTTGCCAGTACATCCTCGAGAGAAGCTTTCTTAGGAGGAATCACAGTAACTATGGACTGCGGTTGTTCCTGTACCAAGTCCTCCTCATCAATTGCTTTGACTTCATGAACTACAGGAACAAGGCCCAATTCCTTTGGAGTCAATCGTCGGGCACCATAGAAGAAATCGGGAGCGCGGCCGATAAGATTCTGGCGATATGCTGCGAGGGCTCCGACGGCGAGCTCCTCCCCACGAAGCATGATAGGGGCGGCGGCATTAGGTTGTATTTCCTGAAGAGCAGCCCTGGCTTTGACCAGTTCTGACTCCAAGAGGTTGATGGTCGATTGCAGAACAGCCGACATGCTTTTGGTATTACCAGGATCGATGGCGGTGACTAACGTGGACCACAACTCGCGTTCGGGCATACTAATATATACCTAGAAATCGGAGTCGGTGAAGACGGATAAATCCTGGCTAGAACTTTGGAACCTTAAAAAATAAATGGCACTTGGCAGGAGAAGAAAGTAAGCGATGTGGGGAGTGGCGAGAGACAAGAGGAGAACGCAGTGAGGATTAAGAACGGAGATAGGTTGAGATAGGTTTGAGGATCAACGCCGACGATAACAGAGAGGAGACAGCTCGAGTAACGGATACTCTGGCTGTAGGCTCTTTGTTCGAATAGAAGTAATAAAGTATTAGCAGTAGTCGCAGTGGTAGTCGAAGTAGCAGAAGTTGTAGAAGCGTAGAAGTATAGTGTTAGGTGGTTTATTGTTCAGCGCCTGGAACGGAACCGACAAAAGGAGCAACTCCGGGGAACGGGTCCGTCGGAAAAGAGACCGACTCCAACAAAGACTGGCAGGATTCTAGAAAGACTGCGGAACGGGACTGAGGTATGAAGATGGAGACCCTTCCAGAAGAGTAATATGGATAATAGAATTAAGGATAGAAATGATGGTAAAAAAAGAGGATGTTTCTAGATAGATAGAATCGATGGCAGAATGATAAAGTATAGATAGGAACGTAGATCGATAGTAAGACTCATATATCAATGATGGGGAAGAGGACAAGAACAGATCAGACTACTCCCAAAGGCTTCACCGGATGACAAGACGGGTCTTATACCAGGACAATCAATTAGGTATTTCTCCACGGGGAGGTGAGCTGCATGCCTACCTACTAATAGTACGGAGTAGGATGTACCACCTCATCCATAATGGCTATCATTACTGTTAGTATACTAAATGATGTATATGGTACAGAGTACTGTCAGATCCAAGCATTCTGAATCACTAATGTCAATTAGTCGTGTCTGGGTAATCAGTCCAGCTCAGAGCCCACGGCAGGATGCAGGCTAAGCTCTCAATCCAGGAATGATTAATATGAATAGCCAAGGGAGGGGCGGGGAAGAAAGGAAGAAAAAGAAAAGTGATGATGAGCCCATCAGGGATGAGCGATACAACAGATCTACTAACCTATTCAAGAAAAACAATTACCTTGGTCTACTTCCAACGCTGCCAGTGGCTACTGATGAATGCCAGAGTATTCATTCATTTACCTGTAAATAAGACGATAAGAGGATTAGATATTACCCTGATACGTAGTTTCTATTGGAGTACAAATGGGCCGAGACAAAAAAAAAGGGATGTCCCCAACGTGCATAAATACATAATACTACAGAGATGGAATCAAGGATAGATGTGTTCCGCCCACGTACTCTCTAGAAGGCAATTTCCGCCATACCAAGAGTTGGAGGTAAGGAGGAATCCGACTCGGGACTTACCACTCCGTAAATTCAAGTGTTTTGATACTTGTAAAGCTGTAATGAACAATATAATAAATAATAAATAATAGATAATAAATAATAGATAATAAAAGAAGTAAAAATAGCGAAGTTTCGTCGTGGGCCCACAAGGAGGTCATCCGATCTAGACTGCCCCACTTGAGCCGAGGCCATGAAATTCAATCAGAACTCGAATCATGCAATTCCACTCCTGCTGCTACTATACTTGGGGTAGTACAAATGCAACATATACTGGTCACGCGCACGCCAAAGGCTTGTTCACGACGCGTCAACCGGAGATCATCCAGCCACTTGGGATTCTGCACTCGAACACGGGCTTTATCTTTATGCTTACCTTACCTACTTCTTATCATTCCATTAACAGTGCTCCGGCCTTTATTACATAGGTATATTACAAGAGTATAACTGCCTACCTCTAGTAAGGAGTATACTATTAGGGCCTCTGTTTCTGCCGGACTCATAAGCGTAGGACTTACGACTGCAGACTCAAGTCTCAGGAGTCGCTCTTCAAGATCCCCCAGTTACAAAATCACCCTTGCAGATCCTCCCTATCGAACAGTATCCAAACTCCACTCCTCCCTGGGCACTCAGGGTTACTCCTGAGCTGCTTGGATTCTCTTGGCAGCTTGGCTTGTATAATCCATGTTGTTCATCATCAATTTGCCAAGCCTGTGATGTGACTGATCATGGTTAAGTCCACTCTGTATAGAGGAGAAGAATGCATCCATACTACCTCCGTGTTTCGAAGTAGGTGCTACGTACCTAGTAGTACCCTAGAAATAACTACCAGCAGATATATGATAAGAATGTTGTCAACTCAGCAAAATACATCATCACCATTATTAAATGGTCCTGAGTAGCTAGTCCTTGAAGATCACTACTAGCCCAAGGCAAATAGTTTGCTTTGGACTTCAGATCCTGATAGGTATCTCCAGGTTCCAGGCTGCAACTCAGCCTCCTTAAAGTAGGTAGCTTATATTTTGCTTTCCACGTCCAACATGTATCCAGCGATCCACCTGTCCATCTCTTATTCTAGTATCCACCCGGTCTTTCACACGGGCTTCGTGCAGTTAGGAGCCTAGGGAACTACTCCTATCCGCTAGAACTGTGTATATGATCCCAATCCACTCTTAGGTACTGATTCCCATCTATATGCTTCGTAACCACAAGTACCCGCAAAGTAATGTCCAAGTATAAGATCGATGATCCGTATTTGTGTCGATCAGAGAGCTTTCAACGAGTCTCGGGCCTCGAGTCTCAACTATGGTAGTTTCCCAGAAGCTTCTAACCGTCTTCTCTCCCGCCCTTGCCTAAGATGACATTATTCCTACTACGTAGGTATTACTCTGCCGTAGGTAGTAGTGTGCACGCCCAGAACTGTGCTCCGTAGATCCCTGTTCGCCAAGCGTCCCTTGCTAGAATTATTGTGAATTGGATATCTCGATACTAGGTGGTACCTACTAGTACAAGGTACCTAGTAAGTAGTAGGTGGCCGTACTTTGGATTTTGGGCTGATTGAATGACGTGGTCGTCATTATCAGTCATAAGTAGGGTTGTCTGTTCTATGGTAATTACGCTCATTTTATTGTCTGTACTCTGTACTCTTGTACTTAGTACTCCTGCGGTCCAAATATGCATGGAAATCGACTTTATGATGCGTAGCCAGATACCCCATCCTCCAAACGTGGACAGGATCTACAGGGATTATCTTCTTTAAGAAAGTGTTTAGGTGCTTCCTGGGAAGATGTATGCAGTTGTGTTAGATTAGCAATCGTGGCAACTAAACGAGGCAGTAGTATTGTTACATGTCGTCTCTCTGAAAGGCGGCTGCGGCCCAAGCCAACCCTGTTCCCAATAATAATAATAGTAATAATATCTACTTGAAAAGCTTCGACACAGCAACCTCCTTGTCGTCATGTTTGTTGAGGATCTTGGCTGTCGCCAGATCGAAATCTTCTTGAGTGACGTGGACTCGTCGTTCTCGGAGGGCGTACATTCCAGCCTCTGTACACACACCCTTGAGCTCTGCCCCAGAGCACCCATTCATCTTCTCTGCGATCTTGGTGAGGTTAATCCCGCGTGTCAGGTTCATCGACCGGGAATGAATTCGTAGAATATCCGCACGAGCTTCGACACTGTCGACAGAGAACAAAAAACATCAGTCATTTTTGAACATATCACAAATATTAAAAGCTTTTTGGGGAGGAACAAAAGTCGAGACTTACGATGGAGGTGGAAACTCAATTTTCCTGTCGATTCGTCCAGGACGCAGTAAGGCAGGATCCAGAATGTCAAGCCGGTTCGTAGCCATAATAATTTTGATGTTCTTAGTAGGCTCAAATCCGTCCAGCTGGTTGAGAAGTTCCAGCATTGTTCTCTGGACCTCCGAATCACCCGAACCCGCAGAGTCTATACGGCTAGACCCGATACTGTCGATTTCATCCATGAAGATGATGCTGGGGGCATGGTCTCTCGCCATGACGAATAGCTCACGAACCATACGACTGCCTTCACCAATGTATTTCTGCACAAGCTCCGATCCACTGACCCGAATGAATCGGCAGTCTGTGTGATGAGCGACAGCTCGGGCGAGGAGTGTTTTGCCCGTTCCGGGAGGGCCGTAAAGAAGAACACCTTTCGGCTGCGCAATACCAAGTGACTCGAACAGTTCCGGATGTTTTAACCCAAGTTCGATAACTTCCTTAATTTCCTTGATCTGCTGATCCAGACCACCAATCATATCATAAGTGCTGTCAGGAACCTTTTCAACCATCATGAGTGACACTAGTGGGTCAACGGAAGAAGGTAGCATCTTTTCCAGTTTGTAGGAATCGGAGAGTAAGGCGACGCGCTTGCCCACAGTCAGCTTGGTGATGTCGACGCCATCCGCAATGTCGACAACTACATTCAGTAATAACAGTCAGCAACCGATGATCAATCAACGACCGAAAAGAACTATGACAGCAAAACGTGTAATAAGGACAGGCCTTACCATATTTCCCCTCCGGATGTACCTTGACAAGAACCTTTTTCGTGCTCATCACTTTCACCACCTCACCAACATAAGAGCCAGGCTGCTGGAGGAGGCCAAGCTCCTCTCGCAGTAAGCGTACCCTCGAGTTATAATCATTGCGTTGTGCTTCAAGTCTTCGTAGGACAGCTTGGCCCTGGATGATCTCGAGCTTCATGCTCTCAATCTTGTTGCGGTAGTAGTTGTCAAGCGCCATCTTGTACGAAGGGTGGAGCTCCTGCGATGAGCCACGAAATGTTCAACTATCACAGATCAATCAATATCTTCAAAAAAGCGATAATCCACAATGAGTAAAAATGGATGTTTTCCGACCGTAGCTCAAGGCAAATGAAAGAGAAGTTAGAACTGGGGGAGTGGATGAGTCTTGACAGAGAGTGCTGGGGCACCGAATAGGTAGCTTCTGGGCGGCGGCGTTTGTTGCTGACCAACGCCGCTTTAACCAGAGCTATACAGGTCAGGTGACCTAGCCGCCGCGGGCTTCCAGAGCATTCCTTGTATAGGGATTTTGTTTGTCCTTTATTTTGCATCTTATTTGGGCCATGGTTGTATTGAGTTTATGGTCCTCACGACTACTAGTCGGGTAGCTGGGATACTATAAATATATTGATCAAATTAACACAGGTCGGGGCCTGTTATTATCATTGCTCTGGGCCTATCGAATACCATAACAGGGAATGTGATATACCTATTTTTAACGCAGAAGACGCGCTGTTACACGGCCATGTATGATCTCATCAAGGATATATGAGTGACTATAAGTAGGCAACTATACTCGACGCCTGGAATAGATCTCGAGGTTGGATGCTTAAGAACCCTCTGCTGGTTCGCGACCAACAGACAGTACCTAGGTATCATATTAATAAGTGCACCACAACAACAACATCATCATCATCATCATCATCACCTCATCGCCATCATCCACTTGACCTTCTTCTCCCTACCTAAGTGCCTGTTATCGTCGTCTTTTTCGACACGAGGTCTATTCATGCAAGTTTCAGCTGACTGCGGGGATGGGATCTCCTCCTCCTCCTCCTCCTCCTCCTCCTCCTACTGCTGTTACCTACGACTAGGTTACTCCCATAAAACATTCACACTCTCCACCCTGAGTTCCTGACCATTCTCGCTGGGCTTACTTGCAATATGTAATTTGGAAATAATAATATCACCCTTTTTGTTTCTTATATATTGTTGATCAAAGTGCCGGTCACTTTCTCGCTTGTGTTTTTCTTCTATTTTTCCTTTTCCGAGTTTAGCTCCCCAGCCCCCCAGTTTATCGCAAGGCTGAAGGAACGCCTTTAGAGGGATAAAACCGAAGAATTCAAATCAACAAACAAAGGGACGATCGATATTCTTCCCGTTTGGCCCAATCCGAAGCTCCGTCGTGTTTTGTCTCGAGCGTGACAGGGAAGAAATGTCGGGAACTGTTCGCCAGTCGGGGGTGACGGGTCAAAGTCGGAACTATGGTACGATAACGTCCTGGAGGAGCAGAAAGTCTCGAAGAAGTTACCTAGAAAGTTAACATATTTTTTGCAGGTACGATAGAGTCCTCTGAAAGGGCGGCTCTGGAATCCCAACCCGCCGAGACTCAACCCGACAGCTCAAGTCGCGTCTTTCCACCTCCTTCCCCCTCTATAGGACCTTTGCAGCCTGATAAGGATAGACCGCGAAAACCGTATGTAATGCGCCGCATGTCATCCAAACGCCAAGTTCCCCATAAAGGGCAGGAATTCTCCACCGACGATGATGTACTGGAAGTTGAGGAGGATATTGCTTTACAACAGGCAGCCAACCCTCAGCCATCCCCGAGAATCCGGCCGCTGAGGAAGCAGAGCTCTACGATACGACGAAGGTTCGCCCGAATTGATCCCTTTGCGCCTGTGGAGAATGACAATGACGACGACGATGGTCTCCCGGAGTCAAGTCTAGGGGTTTCCGGAATAGAATCCTTTTCCCAACAACCAGAAGGTGAAGAAAGAAGCGATAATGGAGTAGGTAGTGATACTGACGATGACGATGACGATGACGGTGGTGACGATGATGACGACGACGATGATGGCAACAACAACAACAACAACAGCAGCAACGACGACAACGATGATGATGGGGTCGCCAGCGATGCGGAGAGTTTCACGCTCAAGGATCGTCAGCAAGCCATCAATGAAACGCACCCATTCGGTATAAGACTTTGGAAACCCGCACTCTACAAGAAGAGCCGATCGGTAGAGAAGACTGCCGAGGGTGACATTCACTCTTCGCCTGGAGGCCGAGTAAGCAATTTGCTTTTCTTGACGAACCTTTTGTGGACCTTGTTCTTCGGGTGGTGGCTCGCAATTGCCGCTCTAATGGGAGCTACTGCCTGCTTTCTCTTTGCATTTTTCCCCAGTGCAGTAGAATATGGCAAGGCGTTCTCGGGCCTCTCGTGGTATCTCTTTTATCCCTTTGGCTCGTTTGTTCGCCTTGATACAGATGAAAACTATGCAGAGGAAGATGAAGGAGAGGGCCGCAGCATTAGCGAGTACGAGCAATGGCAAAACGGCGACCTAGAGCACGGTGGGTTATTCTTCGGCCCACGTCGAAACCGTTCGCTTGTTGGAAGAAGAAGAAATAGTGTCGACTCTGCTGGTGAACAAGACAGCCTCCTCGGCCGGGCACCACGCGGGCGCTCTCAAGACAGCCTTCTCGGCCACCCGAAACGGCGGTTGTTCGGCCGTGGTGAGTGGACGCTTGGTCGCGTTGTATTCTTCGCCTTTTTCTATTTCCTCGTAGGACCGTTGATGTTGTTGGTGTCACTGCTGTGTTGGCTACTCGTCTTTTGGATCCCAATGGGACGCGTTACCCTCATCCTCTTCGACCATCTCCGTCGGCATCCTTTAGCTTTGTCGTACCATTCAGATACAACATACACTCGGATAAGCCCAGGTTCCTCATCATCCATCCTCGTCTGCACCTATCGCGCAGCTGGGTTGAGATACTGGAAATACACAGTTGGTGGAACGAATATCTTCTTCATCAACTTGCTCATGGTCGTCCTGTTTGTAGTATTTGACTACTTCCTTCTAAGTGAGACTCTAGGTATTAAAACTTGGGTCACTCATCCAGGTTTAGTATTCACGCTTGCTCTCCTATCTATTATCCCTCTAGCTTATTTCATTGGGCAAGCCGTTGCCTCGATTTCTGCACAGTCGTCCATGGGAATGGGTGCCGCTGTGAACGCCTTCTTCTCAACAGTAGTTGAAGTTTATCTTTACTGTGTTGCTTTGACTGAAGGTAAAGGTCAGCTTGTTGAAGGCAGCATCATTGGCAGTATCTTTGCAGGTATTCTGTTCCTACCCGGCCTGTCTATGTGCTTTGGAGCTATTAAGCGCAAAACACAACGGTTCAATGTCAAGTCTGCTGGAGTGACATCAACAATGCTGCTGTTTGCCGTGATTGCCGCCTTTGGCCCTACGCTATTTTACCAGATATATGGCAGTGTAAGTTGCCCAAGTCTGGTGTTAGTCCCCTGTGATGTTGCTGATACCGAACTTTATAGCATGAACTCAACTGTCACTCTTGCGATAATACTGTGGGAGCGGGTAACAGTGACTGTCGTCGGTGTTACTTTGCTCAGGTACCTGCTGTCGATGATAGCTTCTTCCAAAAAGCTGTTCAACCCTATTCATGGTTTGCAGCTGTGTTCCTATTCTTGTCATACGTTATTGGACTCTGGTTTACTCTCCGAACTCATGCCGCCCTCATTTGGGCTACAGAAGCAGAGGAGAAGAAAGCAGCGGCCCTCGCCCACGAGCACAACTCCGATGACCCAAGACACACGTTCCTCGTCACCGAACCATTAGGAGCATCCACCGGAAGCTCCGTTCCAAGAAACTCCATTCGCGACTCGCATCTATACAAAAGAATTCTTGGGCAATCACTGAAAGATGTTGGGCTGGCAGACAATACCGGTGAAAACACCACAGACCAACCCGAATCTAGTTCTGCGCGTGATAAACACATGCCACCGTACCTTGTGCCACCTAGAAGAGGAGAAGACAGCCAAGCAGGGTTTTCGGAATTTGCCGGCCTCTCTGGGAAACGGAACGAGAGTTTCGTACGCAAAGTTACTGAGGTTGTAGCAACAGCAGCAGCTGTTGCCGCCCGTGATGTTGCTCGGCCACGTAAAGCGTCCGCTCTGCATGGAGCGCCCCGTCAAGGAGGGAAGGGCCCCGCCACGGAGCAAATAAAAAATGTTTTGGAAGACCAGGACGATATCGGGCTAGAGCAGAACCATAGCAGTGGCGGGCATGACGCACCCAACTGGAGCAAAACAAAGAGTTCTATCATCCTCCTGGTAGCCACAGTCTTCTACGCAATTATCGCGGAGATTCTTGTGAACAATGTTGATGTTGTCCTGGAGAGCGTTGAGATCGATGAAAAATTCCTGGGCATTACCCTATTCGCTCTTGTGCCCAACACCACGGAATTCTTGGTAAGTTTCGAGTAGTGCTTCAAAGTAAAAGATCTCAGAGCTAATGAGCTAACGTCTAACCCACAGAATGCTATTTCCTTTGCTATGAACGGCAATATCGCCCTTTCTATGGAAATCGGATCGGCTTATGCCCTGCAAGTATGCCTCTTGCAAATACCCGCTGTGGTGCTGTTTAGCGCTGTGTACGCCCGTGTCTTCGAACCGGCCGACCTTATATCCCACTCATTTAAGTAGGTTTCCTATTCCAGATAAAGTGCCTGAATAGAAGTGAATAGTCCTAACAAAGCCATAGTTTAATATTCCCTCAATGGGACATGATTACAGTCATCCTTTGTGTTTTCCTCCTCTCCTACGTATACGGAGAAGGCAAAAGTAATTACTTCAAGGGCTCGATTCTTGTCCTCACCTACCTTGTTGTTGTGATTGGATTCTACCTTTCTGGCTACAGCAATATGGACACCATGGGCGTTGACCGTTTCGACACCCTAGCCCTTGGTTCGAGCAGATCAGAGAAGTTCTATACGATTGGAAGATCAAGAAGTGGTGTTGCGTATTGATGTGGAAGCTGTCTATTTCTCTTTCGAACTAGGTATAATAATGGTCTAGTTTTATTTTGGGATGGCGGCTTTTTTCTTCTTTTTTTCCTCCTTGATTTGATCGGATTTGATTTGAGCACATAGCATTGGAAGCATGCATATTCCCTCTCTTCCCCCCTCCCAT
Source organism: Aspergillus funiculosus (assembly GCA_027569145.1). Lineage (NCBI taxonomy): Eukaryota > Fungi > Ascomycota > Eurotiomycetes > Eurotiales > Aspergillaceae > Aspergillus > Aspergillus funiculosus. The sequence goes on from JAPDEN010000006.1 coordinate 730,142, forward strand.
TTCCTGCAATTTATCTTTGAGAACGTAGTAGTGTCGGGAGTTTCTGTAATATAAATGAGCCATTGGCAAGCATATCGTCGTGATGAATAGCTTTTACGCGTTTCTTGTACAGCCTACTACATAGCACTGCGTACCTTAGGTATTTCCCAAATAATATGGTGTCCTATCAATAATGGAAGCGAGGATACAGAATCTCGTCTATTCTTGCTTTTGACCTGACCCGCAATACCCCGAAACAAGTTCTTAAGGATCTTTTTCTAATGGGATCCAATATCATCGAATTAATGTATCATGGCCCCCATCGTCTTTTGGTTTTTTAACCATCCCTCGCAAGCCATGATGAAGGGGTTTGTACCGGCAATACCCGAAATCGCTCACCAGAAATAACAAGAGAGAAACCAACATGGTAGGGAAAAAGAAAAAGAAAAAGAAAAGAAAAGAATAAGAAGAGGAAAAAAAAGACCGGGTTTGCATGGTGGTACCTTATGATGATTTCCATGAGCCCACAGCTTGATCTACGAGAGCTCGGTACTCTTGTTGCTTTTGGCATTGCTCGAGGAAGACCTTGTACTTGACCTCCAACAAGGCCTTCTCATTTTCGTCATTGGTCGGGATGACTTTCTTTCCTGGCTTGCTCATCCGATCCATGATATCCCACAATGGTTCCGTTTTGCCATCAGAATCAGCGCTTGCAGCCTTGGCACCAAGCATTGCAGCACCATGACAGACGGCCGCGTGGATGTACCGGGGGATTAGTACGGGCATGCCACACGCTGAGGCAATGAGTCCGACTAGGATTTCATTCTGACACTGGGAACCCGACATGAAAATGGATGTGATATTGTGGCCTCCTTTGTTCATTGTCTCGACAATCTGTCGAGTTTGCAATGCAATAAATTCGAGAGTACCGTAGTAGTGGATCGCAAGGCCGTCCACTGACTGGTCATTGGTAAGACCAACAATGGCGCCCGTCATACTAGTATCAGCGATAGGCGAGCGATTACCCCAGAGGTCGCCATAGAAGAAGAAATGACGGCCTAGGTACGAGATACTGGGGGCCTTGCGTTCGTGGACCATTTCCTTCAAATGCTCGTTAAGATATTCGTAGATATTGGCATTGTAAGATTCGGCTATTGAAAGCGCCTTGTTGAAGGCAGGGTGCGTTTCAATGATATGCTTGAGCAATTCTCCTGTCGCAGACTGTCCACCTTCAGACATCCAGTACCCAGGTATGATGGTATCACGATAAGGACCCCACACTCCCGAGGCAAAAACTGGGTCTGGGGACATGGCGAGGTGGCAGGTTGACGTTCCAGCGACGGCAGCCAAGCGGGAGAACGCCTGCGTCTTGTCATTTTTGGCGACGTCGACGCTCAACTGTTGCGATCCCAGATCGACCTTGGCTCCAACCGTGCCAATCCAGCCTGCATAAGCGTCAATAACGCCGCTGCCAATGGCAATACCAGCGGGCAGTCCCAGCTCTGAAGCGGCTTTCTCGCACAGAGTGCCAACCAGCTCGCCAGCACTTAGGTAGTCTCCATTCTGAAACAGCAGTTAGCTATCAATGTTCCTTCAAAGTTGAACAGAACCCGCATATATATCCGTATATATATATATATGCGGGGAGCTCAAAAGCTTTGGGATAAAAAAAAAAAGAAAAAAGGCTCACCACCCCATCAACGCCGCCCATGCGCTTGAAGTTATCATCTGCCAGATCCTGGAGGCCGATCTCCGCCAAGAAATCCTCCTGCCAGCCCTTGACGCTGCCATCCACACCAACGGGGACATATCCCTGCTTGCATACAACGCTACAATAGCTCCTCTTCTCGTTTCCAGTGGCGATATGGGTCAGAGCATCTGCGAGATCATAGAACTTGCACTGGTCAAAAAGGTCCTTGGGCATGTTGTTCTTCAGCCACATGACTTTCGGGATTTCCATCTCAACGGACATCTTGCCACCGACGTAACGAAGCAAGTTGTGGTCGGTTGCGTTAATCTTCTCCGTTTCCTCCACGGGTCGGTGATCGAGCCAGAGAATCACATTGCGGTCCGTATCGAAATTGGGGCCAGTCACGGAAACCGGTTCATCTGTTACATTGGAAAAGACAGCCAAAGAGCAGGTTGCGTCGAAGCCGATTCCTCGCACGGTATCTGGGTCGATGTTGTGCTGGCTGATGGCGCGCTGGACGGAAACGCAAATGCAGCGCCAGATGTCATTTGTTGATTGTTCCTAGGTCCAATTACGTCAGTCGAGGCCGCCGCCAAAGTTGAGGTCCCGCAATTCTAAAGCTGGATTCCCCGAACAAGCATCACATACATAGTATCCTTGCTGGGGCTGCCAGAGACCGATATTTTCGGAGGCTAGCCCGACGATATCTCCCTTGCCATCAATAATGCACGCACGAGCGCTTCCGGTTCCAACGTCGATGCCAATGTAGTGATCGACGTGGACCTGAATGTCCTCCCGGGCGTCTCTGGAAGCTTGTCTGGAAGTCTGCCGGGATGGCCGGCGATAAGGGAGAGAGATGGAAGTCATGATTGCAGCAACACAGGTTTGTTTAAACTTATTCAGTGTTCAGTGTTCAGGATTCAGTATTCACGGGCGCTCTTTTGTAAACAATATTTATTAGTGATGATAGGCATTAATGGGGAAGCGTGCAGCTGACCAACGGAGGAGAGTCAAGTCCCAGGATGCTAAGATTGGGGTAGTATAAAGGAGGACAAAGAGAAAGACTGGACCGAAGGTGTGAATGAAGGGAAGAGTTGGGAGAGAAGGAGAGAAGACAGCTGTTTTTTTGTAGTACTACTGACTGACCCAGAGAGCGGTCGACTTCACCTACTATTATTATGACTAGCAGTTGGTTGTCAAATATTCTCGAGGTAATAAATTATAATACTCGTGGGGGACATTTATTAATTCTTTTTTTCGTTGAGGGAGATTCCGAAATAGTCGAATTGGTGTCGCTCATCGACGCATCCATCGATCCATCCTCCATCATGATTCCTTGGTACTCGTCTTACCGCCACCATCTTGTAGATCAGTGGTTTGCGGTGGGGGACGTGGGAATTGGAGGAGGAGGAGGAGGAGAGCAGTGCTCCGTCTGGCTTTAGTGACGTGGAGAGGTCGAGTACACGACAAAGAGTCTCCAGAGACTGGAACGTGACTGTTAGACAAGAAGAAACAAGTGAAAGAACAATGCATACTGTGGTTATTATTCTTATTCTCAACAATTCTACTTAATTGACAGTCAAGCTGTAGTTGAGTATAGGTCTATGGAGTGAAGGAAAAGACAGGCAGTCAGCTGATGCTCCTACAACTCTACTCCAAACCAGCACCAAATAAGACTGTAGAATATTATGCAAAGATGTGTGATGATTTTATAACTACATATCATTATTAACTGTATATTATCAACTATCTAACCACTATTAACTACTGTAGTTACTGTGTTATAATATAGTGTAACTACTCTCATTACCCAAGGCGCTCGCTATTCCTCAATCGGCAGGTCTCGGCAACTCCCAAAACAGCATCCCAGATCGACAACTTGGAAGTTGAGCTTCACTCAACGCAGAGAGAGAAGACAACAATCCACCATGCGTTCGCTCCAATTCGCCCTTCTCTCCATCTTCTTCTCCCTTTCATCCTTCGTCGCAGCCTCCTCTTCCTCCTCCTCCTCCTCCTCCTCGCCTCAACTGGAGATCCTCTACTGGCCCCTCGCCAGCTCCCAACCCTCAGTTCTCGCCCATGTCTCCTACAACCCAGCATCTCTAACCTCAGATGTCATCTCCTATTCCCCCCCTAGCGCCACAGACAAAGACGGACATGACTTAGTGCGCGTGGGCCTGTACGTCTCGACGCCCACGAACCCGAAACAATGGGTCGGAACCCTCACGTCGCTATCCGCGCTTCAGACCGATAATACTCAGAGTCAGCAGAAGAAGAAGCCCACGCTCCGTCTCCATCTTAGCGCTGCAAATGATGTCTACCACGTTTCGGTGACCTCCTCCTCGTCTGACGCGCCTTCTTCTTCGAAAAATCTTGCGATCGAGCTCGTGCCTCAGGAAGCAGGTCCGCTTCCGCGTCTCAATCGGCCTGTTGTCGTTGGACCGGATAGTCAAAATCCAGAGGAGGTCGGCGAGAAGACATTGTTCCAGAAGTGAGTTCCTCTCTCTCTCTCTCTCTCTCTCTCTCTCTCTGTCTCTCTGATTTCTATTTTCCTGTTTCTTACTGCTTTTTGTTTACTTTATCTGTACTAATGTGGTCTACCTCCTTTTTAATAGATACTGGTGGGCTTTCCTCATAGTCACAGTCATAGCTATGTCTGGTAGTGGAGAAGGGGGACAATGAACACCACTACTACACCTTATTCTACCTCCTTTATTATCATCCTGTCTAAAACCCAGGTTCAGGGCTGGATTTTTATTTCGTACGCCCCGCGCCATAATCCCCGTGCCTTGTGTGAACAGCTCTTAGCCGGCCCTGCAAAAGACGAGGACAGGAGAGCTCGAGCCTAGCTTGCAGCTATGAGATGTGGTGGCATGTAGAGGCGGATAAGTGCTGGCTACCTCCGCATCAGACTTTCAGACTTTCAATTGCCCAGGCATTCGTCCATACCTAGTAAACAATTCAATCTAAAACCCAGAATCGTGATATAAGCCAGTCTTTTACTTCTCTTTTGTTGCTTTAAAAAAAAAGGAGAGTTGCAGCTAACGCCTAATTTTACTTTTGCCGATTACTCGCAAATAGTATACATATATGCATATTCCTGATTCAGGAGCCCATGTAAAAAAGGTAAGGTTTCAAATATCCAACGCCTTCATGCAACGAAACAGCCCACACTTCAGACTTTTAACTCTTGACAAGTTTGCGTTCCCCTTCCACTCGGACTTAAGTCCCATAGCATAATCCCCTGGTCTGTGATTGCAACCAATTCGTTTTCTTTATCAGTGAAGCGGAGCTGGAAACAAACAGCATTGAGCTTCAGGAGGATAGGTTGGAGTTCGATCATCCCAGATGTAGGCGACCTCCAAGAAGAAGGATAGTATCCATTCTGGTTCAGGTCAATCAATGCTCCAGGCTCCAAAGCCCACACATAAATAGTATTCCAGTTTGCGACGGCAATTCGTGTGCCATGTTTAGATGTTGCCACTTTACAGCCCAAGGAATTCGTCGCGTTTTTGAACCCCCAAAGCCGTGCCGTGACGGTCCAGTCAGTCAAACGACGCCCACGCTCGAGGTTCAGCATATGCCCACAGTTGCTTGATCGACAAACAGCTTCAGATCTCAGTAGACATGCGACGGTCCAATTTTCCTGGCGATGAGTGGCTATTCCAAGGGCAAGATACCTCCATCGACATGTTTCAAACCCACCTTGATTCTGGGTTTCATGGGTTCCGAAAAACGGAATTCCAATCGCGAATAGGAGGTTTAGCGAATCAGAAAATTGAACCAGGTTTCTGTTCTCGTACATGCTCGGAAATGTCGATGAATTAATCTTTTGGAACGATCCATACAAAGTTTTGGCTTGATAGTAATAAAGTAATTGGGATGACCTGTCATTAAATTCTAGGTCCGTGATGACCGGCCCCTGCTCCTGTGTGCTGCCAGTATTAGACCAAGATTTGAGTAGGGATGTCTGATAGCTAAGTCCTAAATAGAGTTAACCCAGTAATCTAAAAGGTGGTATTATGATATCCATGACACTGGGGGCGAGGGGGATTTGTAATTCGAGAGAGAAAGTGATGATATGTAGGATCCCTTACCGACAATATTAGACGAAGTGTCGCGGACCGTCTCTGTCAGGCGACTGTAAAGAATAACTGAAGATTGGGGGAAAAACCGATCCCGCCATGAGATAGCAAAAGTATCACCATATGTTACGGCTAAAGCCAACGGCTCGTAGTCTTGGTAATCATGGAACGCACACATTCGAATCGGATCATCTGGCATTTGGAGAGAGTGGCAGGTGAGGTACAGCATTCCATCACGGCCAGTCTGGATTGCTTGTTTCACAAATGGATGGTCTGCATCGGAGTCATGCTCGTCTATCGAAGGTGTAAACCGTTGAAGGATGTAGATAGTATCATCGCCGTCAAACCCGGTCTTCAACACTTCAACATGTCCCGGTTGGTTCCACGGAAGGGTTATCTTAGATAGCAAGCTGAGTTTCCCATTCTGGAGACGGAAAACATTGACAACTTTTTGGTCCCGGCATGTAGAGAGGATGAGAGTTTCGTCAATGGAAGAGACAATATTTGATGCTTTAACATCAAGTACTTGCTCTCCAAAATTGAACGATGAAGAGGTTGCATAGAACTGACTGCCATATAGTTGCTGAGATGCAAGCCCTTTCAGGATTGGGAGCAGCTTGTTTGTACTGAGAGACGAGGCATCGAGACCAAATCCCGGGGTTTGTTGTAAATGGAAAACGAGTGCTTCTCGACTACTAGATGCAATTCTATACAGGGCTCGACAAGTCACAGCTGCCTGTAGGAATGCAGGAGTAGTGCAATTTAGTAGAACGAGCTGAATAAGTTCCAGAGGGAGATCCAGTAACATGGCACTGATATCAGGGGGCGGAGTGATATTTCGAGCACGTCCCGAACAAAGGGCAATTCAGGTTTTCCTCTAAACTCCAAGGAGCGTTTCAGATTATTTGAGGGCCGATAGTCAAGTGACAAGCTCAAGATTAAGTTGGTCGATTGCTGGGAGAGAGCGATATTTGCTCATCTGAGAAGGCATGGATGTAGTTCGTATATATGCTATCTAGGTAGTCGTAACTAGGTGGTTGCAGGTAACCAGCGGGGAACCTAAGAGGGGCCTTGCGGGTGCCTGGTCCGGAGTCCGTTGTCGGCAACCCAACAACCAGACTTCAAGTCTTCGAGTCTGGACACTCGAGGTTTTGTTAAGGTTCCTCAGAGTAGCCTAGAAATAAGTGGTTTCAATTTAATGGCTAAAATGTAGGAAATATTGCTCATGGCTAGGCAAGCTGAATTGCGATGGTTGCATATATAATCTGCATCGCCAAGTCTCTTCAAAGTATCTAGACGCAGTGTAAAAAAAAAAAAAAAAAACAAGTAATGAAAAGCCCAAACACCTGTAAATGCAATTCAAACATGTACACACTTCCGATAAATATGCTGAATATACACAGGGGAGTATATGTTCGCCTTTAGTCAAGAGTCTGGTATGGCACACTAACCCAAGCCACACCCAACCAACACCGGTCCTGCAGATTCAGGTTCAAAAGGAATTGAGTTATATGCCCTTTATTGCGGAGAACTATCCATCTGCGACACAGCCCATTCAAGGACACTCTCATAACAGAGAACAAACTGGCTTAAGTTCTGCACCATACTAGGTCTTTGTGTCCGAAAATCCGCCACTGTTTTTGCGACGAGGTCTATGTGCCCATTCCAGGCCCAACGACTGGAAGACTGCGAATCATGCAGGTCAAGGGGTTGGTCACGTTGTTGTTTTAACATATCCAATACACTATCCACCGTACAAAAGGCGCCAGTACGACCACAACCCGCGCTGCAGTGCACGAGTACTGGCCGCTGGACTATAGAACCACCCTTAGGGTTACCTGCGGTGACACTAGTTGCCGCTCTGATCTTGTCACATTGCTCGACCAGTTTGAGTAAGTGCATTGGTTGTGAAGTGGTGCCAAAGTCAGGCCAATAAGGGTATTGCAGTTGTGTTATTTCTCGTAGAGGTTCAAACGGAAAGTCTGAATGTGACAGACCGAAATGTCTGACAATGATAGAGGAAGGTAACGTATTATCTGACTCGGTATTTACTCCCTGAGAGCCTGGAGAAGCAATAGGAATGTGTTTCTGAGAGAAGTTGTTCACTTGGAATGGACCATAGGCCCCAGATTTCCAGTACGGGTGGCATTTGACTTGCCCTCTTTCAACTTCGGCGGTCAAAGAAACCACCAGCCTGATGTCTTGCTCCCAGACAACACGCCAGAAATCCTATTCTATATGTCAGTTCTGCCAAGTGATGTAGTAGAGTAAATAAGGATTAAGGGAAAGAGGCTAACATTGAATGTATCAGGTACAGGGGCCTGGGTAGCAATATAGCATTTATCACTATACTCTGCTTTCATGTAACTTGCGTTGACGTAGTCACAAGCACCAGGCAGGACACCCTGAAGCTTCACTCTTGAATGATCATATGGGTAAATATCATTGTAACGGTTCTTTGTGCCCTTTTCAATTCCTGCAATTCGAAATATCTGGGGCGACGGCTCGACTGAAGTAAAATCAATGTTCTTATCGTATGATAGAGCCTGTTTCATTCGTCCTAACTCCGTTTTCTCGATTTCCAAGAACTTCGCGGCAACAATTCGACCCTTATCCGCAGGATTAGATGCTTCGCGGAGCCACGGCGGAAGAAGTTGCCTTTTGACTTCCGAAAGGTTTTCCGAGTTTTTGAGCGCAATTTGTCCGACACCACCTACAAGATCCATATTCTGGCGTATATTTCCGAAGAAAGGAACCGTGGCATGTGACGAATCCGGCAGGGAACATCCACCAGCAATTGGAGCAAACCCTGGGAGGTCAATGTGGACTGGAGAAGGATTCTTCAACTGATTTTCGCGCCCGTGCATTTGCTGTTGGGTGAGATCTGGAAATCGGGTTGAGAAATCCTTAAAGCCGCCCATCAAGATTAATCCCTCGCCATTCCATCCCTCGGCCGTAAATTTCTTCAACACGTTAGCTAACGGTGCTGTATCTTTCATATTAACAGTACCAGAATCGTAAACGACTATATAACGGCATTGCTTCCATCGCGCAAAGCTCTGTCTATCTGCTTCGTCTGTGAAAGTATTGGCCAATTTCCCGGTATCGAAGGAAGGTCTCTTAAGCAGTGTCGTGGGGATGCAAAGATTCAATGACTGTTTGATATTCCCCTTGGAGAAATGTGCAAATGGCCGTACATCTAAGAGTATCAACTCATGCTGAGACGACTTGAGTAGCTCCGCGCAGCGCTCAGCCGAAACGGGACAGCATGTTATTTCGCCAGCAGCAGCCTTCGGTCGATTAAAACCTGGATCCCTTCCTTCTGGGCCTCGGTTCCAAGAGAGCTTGACTGGGGGCGCAGGGCTCCCGGTATTATTTTCTAATCTGGCTAGAGAAGGCGCCGCATGGTCTTCAGTGATGCTTTGCCCGGGAATGAAGTGCTCCGCCGGCCTCGAAATCGAGGACTGTACATGCGACAGCTTGTCTTTGTGCTTGGCGAAGCTACTCTGGCTGTCCAGGTTGAATGAAAAGTAGTTGGATCCAGAAAGATCTGGCCCTGTACCTTTAGGACTAATGCTGTTAAATGAGGGTGAGCGGTGGTCACATAGCGAAAATAAGGTTGTTGGGCTTGAGGTTCCGGGAAGCGTAAGCCCTTGGGATTCCTGGGGCCATGGGGATGTTGGCGATCTTGGGCCTGTCATAGCAGACATAGTTTCTCCAGTTCACAGAAAAAAAATCGTATCTTTTCCGATATATCGGATCCAATCATTTGTACAATCCTTTGGCCATTTCGGAGCCAATCGTGAATCCCAAGAGAAAATGAGGAAATTTGCAACTAAAAGCAGAGAAAATCGAGGTGATCGTGGCTACTATTGAGTGAAGGGGATGGAGGGACGTCGAGGGGCTGGTTAAAGAGCAGTATCGAAACAAGTGAGGTTCAAGCGAAAAACTCGACAAACCGCAGGGAGCAAGGAGGACGAGACGGTCTTGCGTTTAAGGGCCAAGTCAGCTGCTTAATAGAATATATATCGTCAGCAGGTGGTTTGTGTAAAATCAGACGATCGATACGAGAGAGATGTGGCGTCGGGGAGAAGGCAGAGGCCACTCAAAGGGTACTGGAAAGCGAGGATGGAGTGACCGTTCTTAGGCGGCAGTTCTGACCTAAAGAGTAATCGTAGCCTTCTTCGGTCGTTTTCCTGGTATCACAGAGAGGGGCCCAGATTCAGAAGAGCACGCAGCCAATTGAAGTCTGCAGAAGAGAAGTGGGGGTTGAGGTTCGACTAGTAATAGTATCATTCTCGACCCACTGGTGTCATCGCTTGAGGGCTGAAACAAATGAGAATCGACATCTAGGAAAAGTGTGGAATGGCGAATGGAGGGCGAGGGAAACGGAGGAGCAGAACTACTGCTACCCGAATGTTGATGGCTGGGAATGACGTATGGGGGAAGGGAGAGGCAGGGGCGAGGGTTAGAAAGCGGCAAAGGTTTGTCGAGAACTGCACTCTGCCGGCCGGTCTGGATCCCCTCAAATCCCCAGGAACCTGGGACTAGTGACGACAAGCCCGGCGTTCTGGAAAAGGGCCTAACTTTAACAAGCGTGCTAGCTGGAGTACTATTTCTTTCATCAGCAGTAGCATCGTCATTCAATGTGACTCTTTGCCACAACATTGCTACACGGGCCTGCTGACCTCTGTGGGACGCCCAACATTGAGCTGCAGCCATAGTCTCTAGGTAATTCCTCTTTTTTTTTCTTTTCCCCCCAAGCATGAGGGGCCGGGGAGCAGGTATCTACGTTGGGTTCTGGATGAGCAATATTCTCTTATTACACTAGGCTGATTCGATATGTACCTAGTCCAGGTAGTATATATTGTTGTTTCAAGGACTTCTCGCTGCGTGAACGGGCGCCTTGGGCATTTTTTGAGTTTCCTGGACGTGACTAGCAAATAGATAGTTAAGACGGTTCATTGTCCGGCTAATCTGGTAGGCTATGTCAATGAAAGTGTAAGTGACAAGATGATAATGAAGTTGTTGATACACTGAGCATTCGGGATCTCAATCAAGACCCTGACTGCACACTTCATGGAACTAGAATCTTCTGGCCTCAGTAGTCCGATGGCACAGGTAGATGCCAAGCTAAATGCCACCGCTGAATCACCAATTCCAGAATACTACCCCGCAGTTATTTAATGGAGCCGACTCAAGTGCTTGAAACTGGTGTATGCTCCTGGAGTACAGAAAGAGGTTTAGGAACATAACACAAAATACCTTGAGTGGCAGTAGATATGAACTGCAGGCCCTTTGGTGTTCCTATGCTGATCTGGTCAGAGCCCATTTTGATGTTCACGGTGTCCATTCAGTATGTACCTTCTCTATTTTGAGACTGGGCGATATATCTACACCAGACCAGAAACGACATAATGATTTGTCTCTAGCGTAGACGAGGGACACTTTCAGCTACTCTAGTAGCACTTCATAGTTTTCCATCAGGTTCACCCTTAAACCTTTGCACGCGCTTTTGTTCCCAATTATCCAGATCTTTAGCCATAAGCCTCTATAGAGAGTCGCATTAGCGGTTGATCAAAAGATTAGGGCCTCGAGAGGTGTTAATGAAGAGGTACAAAGGAGGACATACATAATACTCTTCCCTATCGTCACCGATTATTCTTCTCCGCGAGTTTCTTTTGATGCCTTCTTCTCCATCCGGCCCCTTGAGACCTAAGTCCATAGCCTCCTCTTGGCTTAGTTGTTTAACTTTGCGGTCGTGTCTCTCATACCTCAGTGCAGCAGCTGGGGTCAATGCAAACGATCCAGCAACTATAATCATGACAAAGGGCAATCCAAAAAAAAGGAATGGATGTTTGGGAAGACCTGCCCTATACGCCGCACCAATTTTTTCTCCTACCGAGGATGAGGCTGTCGTCGCCCGTCGAAAAGTTTTGGATTGAAATACAGGCATTGTGACACGCAAATGCTGGAGTTGGAACACCCGGACCCAAATGCAAAAGACAGTCCAGTGAAAATCACTAGATGTGAAAAGCAGAAGCACAAAGAAATTGGTGAGAGTGTAGTGTCAAGACAGTTCAAAGAACTCTGCAGCCATGAGTTTCTTGTTTTTGAACTCCTTAGGTGTGGTTGTCTCTGCAGAAACAAGAAACACTTTGTCGGGGAAGTTGGTTGTAGTTAGAGTAGTACCTCAGGCAAGCCAAAATGGACAAACCCCGGTAAATAGAAAATCCGGGAAAACCCAATTTGGAAGTGTACTCCGCGCACCTCATGAAGCTCTTCAGGTTATTATAAACAATAAAACTTCGGGCAACACTCAAACAAGGGAAACAATTGTAGTGCGTCCCGACTTTCGGTCATTTTCACCATACATCAAGTGAGTACATATTCCTTCAAATGGCTGTCCCGAATTGAGTCTTGACGCCGATGGTTGTCCCTTTAGACGACAGCTGGATTTTCCTAATAATAATAACGACCTTCGAAACAGCGAAAGACCCTTCTGTCCTTGATCGTACATACCCGTGAAATCGCATCAAGCCCTTCCAAATGGCCTTCACCAACTCGGGCTCCCTCTTTGGGGGTGCCGGCTTGGGAGCTTCGGTGCAACCATCAAGCATATTCTCTACAAATAACCCTACAAGCATTTTCGGGAACACTCAAAATACGCAAGCACCTGCAGGGGCTTCGATATTCGGAGGACAGTCGCAAGCTCAACCACAGCCTGCTCAGTCATCAATCTTTGGGCAGGGTCAAGCGAGCGTGAGCACGGCGCAGCCACTACAGGCCTCTTCTCAAGCAACCCAACCTGCCTTTTTCAATAGTTTGCTTGAGCGTGGGAAAAAACGGCCGCTTTCTGCAGTTGCTCAGAACGGTAACTTTGAGGATTTGCCTAGTCTCCAATTGGGCCTTGACGACATTCGCCGAAAAGCAAGAGAACTTGGCATGGGGGGTATAAAAGATTCACATGTGCCAAGTAGTAAGGCGTAAGGTCTCCAAAGCCTTTTTTCGAGTATAATCTGCTGACCCGTGTCCTTGATAGCCATTACTTGCTCGCTGCCTCGGGTGTTTCCCCAGGGCGTGCACTCCGGGACCTGAAAACGTTAGACCCCCAAGCATCCATAGGAGTTCAAGCGAAAGAACCGGACACTTTTGACCCGGACAATCAGAGGTATTTAAAAAGCATACAGCAGCGCGGCCGCCAGGTGATGATTGCGGAAAGCCTGTCTCGGGCCCAGAGAGATTTTGATACATTCCTAGAGGAAAAGGTCGACCTGGACTGGGAGGAACAACGTCAGAGAATATTCAAACACTTCGGATTATCACAAAAAGAGGATTCCACTGGTGATGCAAGAGGCTCATTTGGTCGCTCAACGAGACAATCGGACCAATTCGGGCCTTCATCTACTCGTGGCCCATCTGGTGTGTCTCGCAGAAGTGTCTTTGGCCGTTCAGGCCTGGAGAAATCTGTCATAGGGGCACCTGGGACCGGGAAGCCAAGCCACCGACTTTTCGAAGACCCCATGGAGCGTAATGATGGTGCCAGTACTCAAACCTCTGACCTTAGGTTTCTGCGGGAAAAGATGGGCTATTACGCAGACAAGGTTCAGCTATTAAATTCTGCTAGGATCCAAACACGATCCTTCCCCATCCTTCACGAATTTTCGGATGTTGAAAAGCACGCTGGTGGCGATGTAAGTCACCAAAAAAAAGCCAGACACTCGCATATACTAATTGCCATAGGTTCCTCGACAACTATTTGACGCATATAGGGCTTTGATAAGTATTATCGGAGAGATTCCAGAAGTCACAAACATGTCAGACCCTGGCGCAATAAAAGAGCGCCAATTTTCTCAGGACTATTTGAACGAAATTCCGAACTCCCAGCAAGCAATAAACCTAAGGAAACGGATCGTTGAGGGTTCGAGAGCGTTTCTCGAGAAATCATTCTACAGTGAGGTCGAGGGTGCGATTGCCAAAAATCCCCGTGAAGCACAGCTTGGTGGGATTCCTACCGTGATTAATAAAATTCGCGCCTATATTAGGCTAAGGGCAGCCAGAAAAGACCTTGCTCCGGATGGAACGGAACTTCAAATGGTGGGTCAGGATTATTGCTGGATTCTCATCTTCTATCTTCTTCGATGCGGATTCATCACAGAAGCGGCCGAGTATGTGACACAAGATCCTGGTTTCCGGTCACTGGATCATAAATTCGTGACGTATATGACGACCTTTGCTCAAAGCAGACGGCTACCCAGAGACATGCAGCAAAAAATCAATGGAGAATATCAGCAACGGTCACGCAATGCTCCTGATAACACTATTGACCCGTACCGGATGGCGTGCTATAAAATCATCGGTCGTTGTGATCTTGGCCGTAGACGCCTGGAAGGTATTAACCAGAGCGTTGAAGACTGGATGTGGCTGCAATTCACTTTATCTAGAGAGGATGATCGGGCCGAGGAGGTTGCGGGTGATGTCTTTGGTCTTGAAGACATCCAGACTGATATCACAGAGATCGGACAACGAGTTTTTGGAAAGGGTCAAGAGGGACCTGGTGGCTACGGAACTTTCTTCTTGTTGCAAATTCTTGGTGGGATGTTCGAGCAAGCTGTCTCGTATCTTGGATCCTATGCGCCTGTTAGCGCAGTACACTTTGCGATTGCGCTAGACTATTATGGTCTTCTACGGGTCTCTGATTTCTATACCTCTGGGGAAGAAATCCGTGAGTTGCATCCTTGTCCATCTCAACTACCTTTTTCAATTGGAGGTGCTAACAATATCAGTGTCTTTTACCGTCAAGCAATATCCGCAAATCAATTTTGGTTATCTCATTACGCAATACACAAAGGAATTCCGTACCGCATATGTTGAGGCAGCAATTGACTATTTCTCCTTGCTGTGTCTTAATGCTGATCTTCCGGGCGCCCTTGGCAAGTCTCAGGCTTCTGTGTGTCATGAAGCCCTGAGGGAGTACATATTAGAGACAAGAGATTTCGCTAAGCTTCTGGGCGATATTCGCTCGGATGGTACCAGAATCAAGGGACTTATTGAACAGCGGATAAGCTTGATCAAACTGGTGGATCAAGAGGAATTCCTGAAGACAATTACTGTACAGGCAGCGGCAGTTGCTGAAGACAAGGGTTTGATAACAGACTCCGTTCTTTTGTACCACCTCGCTGAAGACTACGACCGTGTCATCGATATTATCAACAGAACGTTGTCTGATTCAGTGGCTGTTCCCCTGGGAGGCCCTACGCTGAAGTTACAACCTTTGCGACCCCGCACCAGCCTCTCTCCGGATGGTCATGATCCGAAACGAGAAACTTCGATAGAGCTCGGAACCAGCCTCAGCTTGACGACCGTGGAAGACCCAGTGGTTTTGGCAAAGAATATGATTGGTCTCTACAATAAGAATGCTCTATATTACCAGCGAATCCGCCAGGCAAACCGCGACGCATGTGGCCTTTTACTTCGCATGATGGAGGCTAAAGCAGAAGTTGAAACAGGAAAATGGACAGCAGCTTTAGACGTAAGTGTCTTTTACCTTTCTTCTCTCAGTTTGTTTATTAATCATGGCTTTCAGACTATAAATGGACTGGGCATTCTCCCCCTACGAGCTAGGGGCTCTGTACCCTACATTAGAAGTGCCGCCCAGGCTTTCTCGTCCCTGCCATCCATCATCTCCTGCAATGTCGGCCATGTGATAATCTGGAGTATCACTTGCATTGGGCATGAGCGGGAACGACTGAACACGGGGGCTTACGAAAACGACATGCGACAGGGGCTTGCAGAAGAATTGCTGACCATGGCAAAAGACTTGATGATATTCTCTGGCATGGTCAAGTATAAGCTGCCCCCAAGAGTTTATGAGACTCTTGCTCGTGCTGGAGCGGATATTGGCGCATTTTAGAGGGAGGCATGGATTATGCGTCTTGTTGGTCTATAGCAGTTGTTTGGAATTGCGGCTATTCCATGAGCCAGTAGACCGTATAGATACGTATGACATTTTTTTTTTCTCAGCTTAATTAATCAAAATGACTGTTCATTATTTGATGCCGGCAAAAGGTCTTCTTCCATAAATATAGTACGTAGTTAGTTTGTACCTAACGGTAAGCGGTGCGGATCTCTTCCGCGAAACTAAGGTGGCGAGGTCTGGTCTGGCGGGTCGGTGTGTACTTCGCAGTTCAATAAGGATAAGGCCCAACCCAGCGCATCTCCCGAGCTTTTAGCATCGCAGAACAAAAAAGGAGGAAAATAAAGCCAGGGTGCTCTCTCTATATACCCCCTAGTGCTTAAACTTGCCTTTCCTCAATGATGAATTGACCACGCTACTTACAGCTGTGCCAGTCCGTATGTCTTGCTAGGCTTCTTCGTTCGACCTCGATAGATTACCTCGCTCGACATGGACCATGACGCCTCTGACGTGTCTCAAGGGATCTCGAAGTCTATATCCTCTACCGAAAACTCGGATAGTTTGCAGAATGGGGAGTCAGCACGGGTGAATGGGGTTGTGGAAGCTTCATCAGACCGAGAGCAGGAAACTGCCTCTGGTATTAGCAGCGTCGCGCAGAATTCGGCCCCCGAGAGCCAACCACCACCACAACCACATCCACAACAACAAGAACAACCGCAACCGCAACAAGGACAGCAACAGCAAGAGCAAGAGCGAGAGCGACAACAGAGTGAGGAGAACTCCAGTGATTCTCAGAGCGCCTCTAGCCCCGAAAATCCCTTCGCAACACAAGGACATCGGGTGGCGCGAAATGGCGCGTCGCTGGGGAGAAATGATAATGGCGATGAAGTTCCCAACTCGATGGACACAGGAGGGCCGTCGACTTATACTCTGATTGACAACCCCCCCAACCTCGCACGGATCCGCCAGGTTATGTTCGAATGCAAGGAGTCAATCGAGATTAGCTTGGAAGAATTCGAGACTTACTGGCCATTTATTGATAATGTGTGGGTTAAACAGAGGTCCAACTCTAGCAAGGAAGGTCATTGCACGACCGATTACTATATGTGCCGTTTGCGACGGCCAACCCATCGCAGCTCAGAAACGCGTCCGTTGCCAGAGGGTAAGCGCCCTCGAAAAAAAAGGGTCCGCGAAGGCGGGATTTGCAATTTCCAGATCAAGGTTGTCAAATTTGAAGGGGCCTACTCAACTGTCACTATTGCGAGAACGCCAGGTAGCAGTCGTATACACTCACATGATCTTGATTATATCGATAAGGTGAAGCGAAATTCCGGACTGATGGAGTTTGCTAGGAGGGAGGCGATTAAAGGATATCTGCCTTCTTCAATATACATGAAATTTAGGGAGGAACCCGAAAAACTTGTCGAAGCAGGAGGGAAATTCTGCACGGTAACAGATGTCCGCAACGTCTCTGCGAAATGGAGAATACAGAACCCAGAAGTAAAGCTGGTACCCCATGATGGCTACGAGTATCAAAAAGGCCATGGCATTGTAAAGACTCGGGTGTCAGATGGTGATAGCACAGCACCGATGGGGTCAAACATTCCGAAGTCGACCGCAACATCACTGCCTTTACCACCTGATACACTTGCTTTTCCTCGGTTTTCACTGGATTTCCTGGAGCCATACCTCCCAAAATTCGACGACAAGCGCCAGTTCCCTCACGTCACACTATCATATGCCTCTTCCATGGATTCAAAAATATCTCTTCTCCCGGGCATGCAAACAGTACTCTCAGGGCCAGAAGCCAAATTAATGACGCATTATCTAAGATCGCACCATGACGCAATCCTAATAGGGGTCGGCACTGTGCTTGCCGATAACCCGGGGTTGAATTGCAGGTTGGAGGGTGCCGGTGGGTTTGGTGGTCTTGGGAGGATGTGGCAGCCTCGACCAGTGGTAATTGACCCCATGGGAAGATGGCCAGTCCATCCGGACTGTAGGATGCTACGCACCGCAGTTGAGGGGAAAGGCAAAGCCCCGTGGGTCGTCGTATCCCCGGGAGCGCAAATTCACCCTCAGAAGTTGATGATGCTGAAAGGCTACGGAGGCGATTTCCTCAGGATTGTGGAGTATAACAACAATTGGCGACTACGCTGGGAGGCCGTTCTACGCGCTTTGGCATCCGAGGGTATAAAGAGCGTGATGATCGAAGGGGGCGGAAGAGTCTTAAGTGAACTCCTGAACCCGGAATATACCGAGTTTATTGACTCGATTATTGTGACTGTTGCACCGACATATCTTGGATCCGGGGGGGTAGGAGTGAGTCCGAATTCGAAGTGCGATGACGAAGGAAAGCCCAATGCTGCCCTCAACCCTCGAGATGTGCGATGGGTGCCGTTGGGTCAGAATGTGATAATGTGTGGAAAGATACGCGGTGGTCCTCCAGCGCCAGCGCCTGCGCCTGCACCTGCACCAACCGCTGAGCCTAACGCTACTTGTGTGGATTCGTGATAGGGCTCAGTTACGCCTACTCTCGCGAGCGTCTGGATTTACTCAATATGCGCAAATGATATTTGCAACGAGGATAATAACGATGACGACTGAAGCGGGTAACGATCGCGTCAATGGCTAAGCTTCGAGTTACAAACAAGTACTATGGTGAAATCCAAGGAAATCATGTAAAGTACCACCTCTCGTTGAGTGCTTGCAGCTCTTTGTTCTTCAAATGGGAAAAATGAACGGCATTTTCTTTGTCTAGGAGACCAGCGAGTCGCGCAAAGAAAGCCTCCCACCCACCATGTATTAGTAGATTTACCTCCTCAGATAGACAGCAGACACAAGGGCATACAATGCACCCTTGAAAGAGAAAGGGGGACTTCTATTCCCAAGTCTTTACTATCCCTTGAGATCTGAGACTTGAGACAGTTGATAACACAGGAGAGGTCGCAATGCAGTAACACAGCCATAGTAGCGCATTCGACAAGACTCTACAATAAGGCAAGGCGACATCCTGTAGATCGCAAATAGACAATAGTAATGCAATAATAGCAACCCGTTGGCAGCGACCACGACGAGTATGCGCCAGTTCCTCGGGCGAGTCTGGCTGGAATTCAGGCATCATTGTTGGCGCGTGATTCGCTCTGGCGAGAATAACACTAGCAGCAGCACAGAAAGTAACACCACAACAAGAGGATTCCGTCGCGTACTTTTTTCCCTTCCCTCCCCTTCCCTTTTCCTCTTTTCTCTTCTTTTCTTTGTAAGTCCGGCGACTGTCAGCTTTGCTCTCTCCTCATCAAAGCCAATTAACCCCTTCCCCTTTTCTACTTCCTCAATTCCCAATTATCATCGCCATATTTGGTTTTTCTCTCTTCATTCTACTCCCCTGAAAGCTCCTGTTTACACCCACAATGCCGCCCAAGAAAGGCGCCGTCAAGGCCGCTGCAAAGTCAACGACTACGGCCAAAAAGCCTACAACCACCACTACTAAAAAAACTACTGCTACTACTACTACTACTACTACTACTACTACTACTACTGCGAAGAAATCCGCTCCCAGAGGACGTCCTGCAAAGGCTGCTGCAAGTGCTCCTGCAAAGACCACTGCAAAGAAGCAAGGCGCTGCGAAGTCTGCTGCCAAGTCTGCGGCAAAACCCGCGGTGAAAGCTACTGCGACCCGAAAGAGAGTCAAGGCAGAAGACAAAGCCAAGGATGCTCAAGATGCGCCCGCTCAGCCCGTCAAGAGGCGCAGAGCTGAAGCTGCTGAGGAGGAGGAGGAGGAAGCTACTCGTCAGCCCAAGCGCGCTCGTGTTACCAAACCCGTCGCGGCAAAGCCGAAGCCAAAGCCAAAGCCAAAGGTGGTCATCAACCAGGCTCCGACTGCCCGCCTGAACGTTTACGTTTGCGGCGAAGGTAGTTCTGGTGAACTTGGTCTCGGTCCTGCGAAAAATGCCATTGACGTGAAACGGCCGCGTCTAAACCCCCACCTGCCATCGGACGGTGTTGGCGTGGTGCAGGTCGCTGTTGGGGGTATGCACTGTGTCGCCCTTACGCATGACAACAAGATCCTCACTTGGGGTGTCAATGATCAGGGCGCCCTTGGAAGGGATACAACGTGGGAAGGCGGGTACAAGGACATGGATGAAAACAAAGATGGTTCGGACTCCGATTCAGATTCGGACGATGGCCCTGACCTCAACCCTCATGAGTCGACCCCTACTGCCATACCTGCCGAGAATTTCCCTGAAGGAACTGTGTTCGTGGAGGTTGCTGCTGGCGACAGTTCAAGCTTTGCCCTCACAGACGATGGTCAAGTGTATGGTTGGGGAACATTTAGGGTAAGACTATTGTTTATTCTTACAGTAACACAACATTCTAACAACACCCTCTAGAGCAACGATGGTATCCTAGGCTTCGATGCCACTCACCTGGTCCAACCAACCCCTACCCTAGTTCCGGCCCTGAAGAAGATAAAGCATCTGGTGTGTGGGGACAACCATGTTCTGGCACTGAATGAAAAGGGCGCGGTGTTCTCGTGGGGCTCTGGCCAGCAAAATCAATTGGGTCGTCGTATTATCGAGCGCAATAAGCTCAATGGACTCCAACCGCGCGAGTTTGGTCTCCCGAAGAACATTGTCCACATTGGCTGTGGCGCCTACCATTCTTTTGCCGTTCACCAATCTGGAAAGGTTTATGCCTGGGGGCTGAACAGTTTCGGCGAAACAGGCATTCGTGAACACGCAGGCGATAGTGAAGCCGCCATTGTCCATCCTACTGTGGTAGAGTCTTTGTCAGGAAAGAATGTCACTCAGATCTGCGGCGGCGCGCATCATTCTCTGGCTGTTGCCAATGATGGCGAGTGTCTTGTTTGGGGTCAATTGGACGGTTTCCAGACAGGCCTCAAGATTGATAGCCTCCCCGATGATGCAGTTATCAAAGACGAACGCGGACGGCCGCGTATCTTAATTGAGCCCACAGCCGTTCCAGGAATTAAAGCCCAGGCCGTTGCTGCCGGATCAGATCATTCCATCGCTATCGATGTTGATGGCCGCCCCTGGTCCTGGGGCTTCTCAGCCACTTATCAAACCGGTCAAGGCACACAGGACGATATTGAAGTAGCAACGATTGTCGAGAACACTGCTGTACGCGGGAAGAAGCTTAACTGGGCCGGTGGTGGTGGTCAATTCTCTGTGTTCACTGAGCCTGTGGCTTTGTAATGGTCCTTCCGAGTTACCAGATCTTGTCGGACTAGGTGGTGTGAACATTAATCTGCCCGCATTCTTCTCTATGGCGTTTGTTGGTTGGTCTCGAAATATAATGATAGGTTGTCGGATATCTTTGAGTCAGACCTAAGATTGTATCTACTGGGCTGTAACTTAAGCTCTAATGTACTTTTACTTTCTTTTAATATTGTACAAGGACATGGCTCTCCTTTCCCTTCCACCCATCATAGAACAGTATAGTAAGGATGTTCCAAACCCAAAAGCAAAACTACAAGTGTTTCAGTCAATTCTCGTATTCAATTAGCATAATCCTAGTGCAAATTCTAGGGAATTATGTCCCCAAACGTTCCCAACCCTTCCATAGCCTCGAGCTCATCTGCATCACTGTTGGCGTCAAGTGAATCGTGCATAGCTCCGGATGTTAATTTAGTTGCAGCACCAGTTTCCTCATCTTCTTGTTCCCTCAGCAAAGCATCTAGCTCGTCAAACTCATCATCCTGCGGAACACTTTGCTGATGGGCCGATGATGGCTGTTGATTATTACCGTCCGATATGAATAGCTCTTGATCTAAGTCGTCCATTTCTCGGGATGGTCGTGGTCGTGCCAGGGCATGCTCGACCTCCATCTGATCCGGTGAGATTGCTTCGTGGCTATCCGTCATTGTAACATCATTGCTTGCGATAATATCGTGGCCTGAGGTCTCCCCGGAGATTTGAGGGTGATCCGATATATCATCATCCCTTGTCTTTGGTTTCTCTTCATCGATCCATTCCCGTCGCATTGTTTGTAGGCGTTTAGAATGGCCAAGGCGTTCGATCATAGTCAAGCCGTCGGCAAACTTCGCTCGGGGGAATAAGTCATCAAGCCATAATTGGTAGAAGTTAAGTATGCGAGCCAAATCAGAGAACTAACAGGGTATGGAAGAGGTTAATTTCACTGAGTAAAAAAAAAGGACGTAGTTCTCGCTTGGGGTCTGTCTGTCTGTCTGTCCCACTCAACTAAGGAAGGAAGGCGTCAAACCTCGTGGCCTTTTCCCTTCAACTTCAATTTCTGTTTGGCTGAACGGCGCAGCTTCGGTATTCCCGCTTGCGAGAGTAATCTTGCGATACCAGTTAACTGATCGTTGTCGAGGAACCGCAGATCACTGGCTCATCCGGTGCGCGAACTCACTCACCTGCTTTCATCTAGTTTAGCAACGGGTTGTCGCTTCTTCGTGACCTTGACCTCCTCGTCAAGTCCAAGGACCACTCCTGGGTTCTTGGGCGCAAGAGATGGGTTTGGCGCATTAATGTTGGCTGAGGTGGTCGAGATCTCTTGCAATATCCCATCTAGACCAACATCGTAGTCGAATAGGTCATCGATATGCTCCGCAGATGTGACGGGACGGGATCCTGGATTGCTCTCATCTGCCATTGGGGGGGTTGGTGGCTGGGTGTCGTTCTGATAGATGGAAATTCACAATCTTATCATGCACATCGAGATGACTTAAGGGGTCTGTGAGGTATAGAAGGTAGCCGGGTCATGAAGTGTGGAGAGAGTATCGTTATGGTTGACTCTCGATAAGCGCTGGACGCGTCCGGAACGCGCCTTTAAACCGTGACACCCTATTTAGTTGCTCTTTAGTCGAGGAGCACCTCTTAGAAGAGACTTTTTTTAAATAGTTAAAATAACAAGATGCGATGAAGCGATTGAATATCAAAAATATTACTATGATTTACATTGAACGCATATACCTAGTGCTAAGTAGTAAGTACCAGTAGTGCTCTGAAGCAACTATACTCTCTATCTACAGTAGTGATCAATTATGATACCGCATTGTATGGTAATGTCCTCAGCCCTGCTCGGTGGTATTGATGACAGTACCGATCAGTACAAGCTTAGTCAGGAGGCTATATCTGATCTAGTCTCAATCGGGGAAATTCAAGCTTGGCACAACCTCCAACCGACCTCTGAGATTAACTCCATTACTGAAAGACATCTTGAACTACCTCACTGTTGCAGATATTCTTCACACACAGCCTTGTCACAATGGCAGCTGATAACAACACACTGGTAGTTCCGGCAAAGCGGGCTAGGACCGATTATCCGGTAAGAGATTCTTCAATTCGCCATCAGCGTCGTTGCAAAGATTAACGCTAACATCTGGTTTGTAGCTAATTGACTCTGACCCGTATGGACCACCCGGACGCTTTTATTTTGGACTGCGAAATATATGACAGGGGACCATTGATTGAGATTAACTGATTTTCTCTTTCTGGTAGGCATTTGAAACGAGTTTTCGGTTACGCACGACCCTCCGATTATGCCGTTGCTGGTGGATTGGCCGCAGCTTCTCCGCTTGCCTTTTGGATAATGGAAAGAGTGAGCCCATCGCATGTGGGTAGGGGAGGTTTCGCACCTGTGATGCGCCTCGCAACAGCCATTGGCCTTGTTGGAGGTTTACACGTGCTCTACCAGAGGTCCTGCAGTATGTCACCCCCGGAAATTCCGGTAGACTTTGGGTTTCAATTCCAGAGTTTTTGCTTATACCCCTATAGATCGCTTCTACGGTTTCACAGAGAACTCCAGGGAAGTGGAGAAGGATATGAGGGAAATGGTTGACAAGGTGAAGAGGGGCGAGCCTCTGTATGGAACTTCGACAATGTCCTCTTATTTGCAAGGAGTAGCTGCAAGAAACTCGCGGTACTCTGAACTCTTTATTCATGTTCTTCCATGGTTCAACTTCGTCAACCACGATCAGGCAAGTTTGTCAATGCTCTATTTGAATTTGGCCCTTTTTCTTGTAAGCATGCATACTGATTATGACCCAAGCACGGTATCGATACTGCCAAATACTACCAGCAAGCCGAACGGGAACTTGAAGCAGAACGTCTGGCAAAACTCGGATCCTCTTGAAGCCTTGACTGATATGGATGGAAAGAATAAGTTGTCTTGATACTCCCGTTCAGCCGCCTACCCAGAGCTGTATACATATTTAGATATGTGTACACCCCCACCGATAGACATGCAGGCGAGGTGAACGCAAATGTATAGTTATTTGACATTTAATCCTGGTGGTTAGCTCAATCATTGTTCGTCGTTACTTCTCCATCCTCGTATGGTTAACTGTCTCGATATTATCGTCAAACTTGGTATTCAGTTCGCGATTCTTTTTCGGTCGGGGTTTCGGCGCTAGAATGAGCCATTAGAGATAATTTTAATACCGTCTGATACAGTCGGAATATGTACCCTTTTCATTCTCTTGGATGTAAAAGCGTCTTAATAACATTATGGCCTCCTTTTGATGCAATCCACCGTATACCGGATAAGCTGGATCAATCGCAGAACTATTACGGGTAAGCCTCTTATCTTTTTAAAGATTTCTGTGGACTTAGGGGACAACGAACTCGGAATGCAGGCTCAGAATGCTTCCCGTGCCCCCAAATCTTTCATTCCCGCAACCAAAATAAACGCTTCGTATCCGATATTGCCGCAAGGCAGAGGCACAC
This sequence comes from Aspergillus funiculosus, assembly GCA_027569145.1. Classification (NCBI taxonomy): domain Eukaryota; kingdom Fungi; phylum Ascomycota; class Eurotiomycetes; order Eurotiales; family Aspergillaceae; genus Aspergillus; species Aspergillus funiculosus. Next base: position 754,523 of record JAPDEN010000006.1, read on the forward strand.
ATTACACAGGGTTCAACTGTTACATAGAGATCTGTTGAACGGAGCGCTGACCGTGGATAACTGCGGAGCATCTCCTGGATGGCAATGAATTCGGCATGTCTTGTTCCCTAGACACAATATATTAGAAAGGCGAAGTGATCAATCTCCATGCAAGTGTTTTGCATGCGGAAGCAGGGAAAATATATTTGTAGTCAGGTATATATTTTCATAGAATACCCCCTCGAATACATATTCCGTTGGACTTCAATGCAAAACCACCTACATTCATTGACCTGTTTGTATCATTCATTCCAGAGCCAACTATTTTGTTATCATATACTAGGACACATCCTACTGGTGTTTCACCTATATCAAGTGCCTTTCTTGCCTGCACAAATCATGAGTTGTTCCCTTCTAATACTACCAATCGGGAAGAGCATACCATTTCGAAGGCTTGTTCCATGAAGTAAGTCTGCTGAGAAGTCGCTGACTCCATTTGTATGCGCTCAGGGCCTTGCATCTTTTCTTTACCTGCTTGTTATCGGTCCTAGCTCTCCCAAAGCTTGGGTTACTTTGTGAACCCAGAAGTAGCTTGCTGGACGTGGAAGTCGACACCAATTAATTGACCGGATATGTGTATGGGCAGAGAATAGCCCTGAAAACGCAAAACCTTATTGAAAATAATGAAAGGTAAAAACAAAGGAGGGGGAGCGACTTGATATAGATCTTCGACGATGACGTTCTTTAATAAAAAAAAGTGTACTGGGTTGATTATTGATGATGTATTACCTGTATTACTGTCATGTAACCGCTAGTACTGATATTTCTGATAAAGTTGCTGACTACTCACTTGAGCTAACTTACTTGGGTAGTAGTACTATTGGGCTTTTTAATGCAAACCAAACACCAACAGCAACTCCGCATATCTTGTCAACCGACTGAATTGGATTTTACCTGCTATACCATGGTTTAATACAGTACAGATGGCTGCAGATGACTTCAGAGCTCATCCTTATCTCACGATAAATATGGGTGATTGGACATCTGCAGAACCAGTCTCATCAACCTTAGCAGCGCAACTTGCACCCGGTCTCGCGTCCCAGGGAGAACAGGTACATAATTTGACCAGGGAAGCATTCTCGCAACTCCGCCAAGAACTTGTGCAAGGAAAATATAGTCAACTACGGCTCGATGATAATGTTGCCGATGTTAGCAAGTTGATTTGCATTGTGCTGAAAGCGGGTTTGGGGCCCTTCACCAAAGATGAGGGACCGGACGAAGGCCTGGTGGACCAACTCTTCGACTGTCTAGATATAATTAGAACTGCCGTTGAGAAAGCTCCTCAAACGCTGATGGAAATTCCTGATCCAGATACTATTGGGGGAAAGGCATACGCTCCGTTGTATGCTTGGCTACTCGTCCGACTTCTTCACCTGTCTGGCGATCAAAATAGTGGTAGTGCTGGGGAGAAAATAACCGGCGTCTTCTCCAATATAATTCGTGCTCAGTACACTCATACTAAGCTGTGGCCTACGTGCCATGCAGCTTCTATGTTTCTGCGGGCCTGTGCAACTGGTTTGTCTGGTCCACAAAGTGAGTTGGAGGCAACAAACTGATCAGATATAGAGATCCTACTTTCTTTAGAAGGTCTCGGCATTCGAGAACGGCGAGATGCCTTTATGTTGAAGATATCTTTACCCATGGCTGAGGGCCCTTTATCCGTAGTTCTAATAAAGCTTGGCCTTTCTGGCGAACTTTTCGAGAAAAAACTCAGGCTCAGGTCATTTTCAAGTGCCGTCGTCCTGTTACTCAGTATATTCGACGCCTTTTCATTGCGGAACGGCGTTGATTGCTCCCCCATTATCAAAACGCCTTTGGTTCGGCAGAATTTGGCCTGGATCCTTAACGGATACCAACGTCTGTGGAAAGTTGTTTTGAATTGGCTTCAAAATCCGAATTCGGATAATATTGAGACAAAGACTCAAGCATGTTCGCACTTCTTAGCGTCTATACGGCTGCGCTGCTCTTTTGAATCATCATCTGGAATGGAGACAACACATGATCTCCTCCAAGCAGTAGGAGATATACTGGCATTAAACAACTTGAGAGACGCTTCCGTTCTTCAATTAAACTTGAGCCAGTTCATTGACGATTTAGCTGATATTTTCGAGTGTACAGAGACGCGTCTCCAATATATTAGAGTTCTTTTCCCTGTCTTGAGCGATGCTACGAAGAAGCCTATGTTCAAGCTTTTTGAACCTCGTCTCCAGGTAGCTAGCCCCGAAATAACAAATCGATATTTGAGCGTAAAACTAATCGAAAGCAAGACTACGACTCAAGAATTTCTTCAGACAACTTTACAGATATATCCAGAGCATGAACTTACAAGACGCTTGTCTTGCAATATCCGTGATAAAACAATGCCAGAGAATTCCACATGTGTCCAGAGGATTGCTCAGTCAAGTCAAATAGTCGACAAGGACATCGTTGGACAAGCGCCCAAACGTCGCTGTCTCCAACAGATGGAAGGAGAACAAAACAAATTAGATACTGTCCAGCAAATCATTTGCCTCTTACAAAACATAATCTCTTGTGAAGGACCTGTAAACCTGGATAATTTGAATCATGCCACATCGTGAGTCGAGCCACAGAACTCACAATAGTTTATGTGCTAATACAGGAACCCTCAAGTGAGTCATTCTCCAAGCTCCCTGAGCAAGGAAAACGCAAATTCCTCAATACTCTAAGCCGTTTACCTTGCGCAATGGCCGGGAGTTTAGTCCAGTCCGTTGAAGGTGCTCCAACAATCATACAGCTCTGTCATGCCTGTGATTATGAAAGCTACACTCATGACCCCAAGCCAGGCTGGCAAATCCAAGACATTGATGAGTTATGCAACATCCTAGCAGTTATAGTACCCAAGCTATCACGCTCCCCAAGCCTCAGAGTAGCTGCTATGTTTACATTGAAGCGGATCTTGATGCATACCATGAGCTTTAGTTTTCTTCAACTCTCATCTTCAGTTTTTGGTGATTTCTTTCTCAGCTCTCTTCGAAGCTCAGTGCGAGAGCTTAGAGCTATCACTGGGTGAGGCTTCATTAAATCTAGTTACCTGATCCTCTATGCTGATGATGACGAAGGCATTCAGTGATCTGCTTTGTACGTAAAAGTTTAGAACATGAAACTCGACGAAGCAACTTCGTTATCATCCTCGAGTGGTTAAAAAGTCTTTCCGACAAGCAGGAAACCGCACTGCATGAGACTTGCATTATGACTCTGTGTCGACTTGCCAGGTATATGCCGTATTATTTGCTGGCTTGATTTTAGGCTAATATATTGAAACACCAGGCTTTCGAACGATGAAGAGATGAACATAATTCTTCTCCGTCTCGTTGAGTATCTAGGGCATCCAAACCCGTTCGTTTGTGGGGTTGCTTATGCTGAAGTATGTGATAATTAACCTTCCAATTGCCATGCCCAATTTAACCAACACTAGTTATCAAAACTCTCACAACAATCCGCTGTCACTCCCGCCGGGTTATTTCGGCCTTTTTGGAGAACTCTCTCTGTGACGGTGGTCAAGAATCTCCAGTCTCGACCGTATATGGCAGAACAACTTTGCGAGTTACTTGGAATGAAAGTAGATGACTTTCTCAGGTTCACTGAAGTCTATGTTTTACCTCACCTAGTGCTTGCGCGAAAACGGGATATCATTGCCAGAATTGGTGGGACCTACAAAGATGCCAAAACACCCTTTGATATTTGTTCGGAGAAGAACAATCTGGCTGCTATACTGGCTTTCCTGTTATGCCAATCCTCTTCGGATTCGGAGAAGATGATAATGAGCAATCTCTCAGCCGTGGATCCCGCCTTTGAAGGTCGGACTTTGGCGGAACTAGTGAGGATTGAGCCTATCCTAATTGCTTGTGACCTCCTCAAAGGTCTCGGTGATACAGGAGAAAATAAAGGAGCAAGAGTACGTATATTTCACAAATACGCAGATGTCAGTGCTCTAACAGAAATTAGTTCCAACGTGCGCTACACATTCTTGCCTCTCTCGTGCCCCGAAAATCAGCTCATGCATCGAGAAAATCAAATTTAATAGGTCATTTTGTTGAGGAACATGTTCTTGGAATAATCACTCAGTTTGCTCATGCCATTAATGATTTTCAAATCAGACAGCCCCTTGTTGAAAAGAAAAGAAACATTGCGGCTATTGGCGCAATGATCAAGGTTGCTCCGGGTCATGTCAGCAGCGCCTTGCCTCAGGTATGTCCTTCATATATACAATGCCAAGTGATTCGGTCGAATCCACTAAGATATGTAGATATGTGCCTGTCTAAGGTCTGCGTTAGAAATCACAGACTTATGCAATAATGCCTTCACTGTCTGGGGGATCTTGATCAGCTCCTTGCATGAGGAAGAGGTTGAGCCTCTTCTTGATCAAACATTGTCTATTGTCATTAAGCACTGGGAGACTTTCAGCAAGGAGACCAGACAATTTGCCTATGAACTCGTGGAGCACATCCTAATGTCTTACAGTGAGCTAATGCGTGATATCTTCAGCACCATGCCCTCGCTAGTTTCAATACCTGTTATGTCAAAGTTTGAAGCTCAAATCAACAGCATGAAAGAAATCATGGATGTGCGAAGTCATTTTTTGGCATTTGCTCGTCGTTGCTCGAATGAAAGTGCTACTGTTGTTGAACAGGCCTTGACAGAGCTGGTTCCCTACCTCTCAAAACATGAGGAGTTTATTCATAGATCTGTCCTCAGTGAGCAACCAGATCTAGCAGTACCACAGTTGGTGCGGTCTCTGCTCGACTGCTGTGTGAAGTTCAACACCACTTCAGACTCCATCACTCTCCTCTCGGCTCGATGTTTGGGCCATATCGGCTGTCTAGACCCAAATCGAGTGGACTCGGTCAAAGAAAAAAAGGAAATCCTTGTTTTGTCAAACTTTGATAAAATGGAGGAAACTTTTGATTTTGTACTCTTTTTTCTTCAAAATGTCCTAGTTGATGCCTTCTTGTCAGCTTCTAACACCAGGGCTCAAGGATTCCTTGCGTATGCCATGCAAAATCTTCTGAGATTTTGCAATCTTAATTCTGCTGTTACCCAGCGTTCTCGTGGTGTACAGACAGACGGAAAATACCAACGATGGCTAGAACTTCCTGAGACTGTCAGAAATACTCTAACGCCCTTTCTGACGTCGAAATACACTGTCACCATTGGCGCCATCAGCTCCAACTGCAGTTATCCATTATTTTCAGTCGATCTGAGCCATCCTGATTGGTTGCGATCTTTTGTTCAGGATTTGCTGCAAAGTGGAAATGGAGATAATGCAAGGTCTGTTTTCAGTGTTTGCAGTCGCATAATCAAGGGACAAGATGCCTCAATAGCTTCGTTCCTCCTCCCGTTCGCAGTACTAAACCGTGTAGTTGGAGGGACCCAGAAGGAAATAACAGATTTGCAGTGTGAGTTGGTAAATATCCTTTCTCATCCCCTTCCTGAAACCACCAATCAGGTACACGATGCCATTTTGTTGTGCAGCCAGGTAAGTAACTCATAATTACATCACCTTTGGGCTCTTGAAAATTTCTTTTTGACCACTTATGATAGAGTGTCTTTGAAGTCTTGGACTACCTCTCGAGGTGGCTTCAGGGAAAGAAAAAGCAGCTCAATAGTCTTAAGAACCACAGTCACAACTCACATAGAGGCCCCAAGGAGAAGTCCAGGGACTTACTATTGGACACATACTCATCACAAGTTAAGGCTGTGGAATGCATTTTAAGCTCAATTCCCCCTGAAGTTATATCCAAAAGAGCTGTGGAGTGTAAATCCTTTTCTAGGGCTCTGTTTCATTGGGAACAATATATTCGTCAATATAATAATCAACCTGAGAAGCAACAGAACACCAGCATGGAATCTCTCTATCAGCACCTTCAGAATATTTACAGCAAAATCGATGAGCCCGATGGTATAGAGGGTATTTCAACTCACCTGCACGTACTTGATATCGATCAACAGATTCTTGAGCATAGAAAGGCAGGAAGATGGGCTACGGCGCAGAGTTGGTATGAATTGCAACTCGAGAAAGAGCCAGATAACATCAATGCCCAGTGGAATTTATTCACGTGCCTTAAGGAATCAGGCCAGCAAGGTAGAACACGTTTACTACTTGTTCTGAAGACGAGTTCGCTAACCCCATCTAGATGCGATACTTACTCGCTTCGAAATCCTACAGACCCCAAATTCTGTCTCTAAATTTCTACCTTTTGCGGTAGAAGCATCCTGGATGACAAGCAAATGGGAAAAAATGCATGATTATCTCGAAATTTGCGCAGAAAAACATACAGCAGATTTCAATATCGGGATTGGATCGGCACTTGATGCTTTTCGGCAGGGCCACAAAAAAGGATTCGATGAAATCATTGACGAGCTAAGGCTCATTGTTGCTAAGTCTCTCACTAACAATTCAGTTACATCTTTGCAATCTTGCCATGACAGCATGCTGAAGCTGCACGCTCTCGCTGAGGTAGAATCTGTCACTCTAGCAGGACAGGAAGGTCGGGTGAAAAGCGACTCGCGCACAAAGCTACGGGACTCTTTAGATCGTCGACTAGACGTTTTGGGAGGCTACATCTCTGATAAACAATATCTCCTTGGCTTAAGGAGAGCTGCGATGGAATTGACGTACGAATCTCAATACCGGCGGACGTATTTTCTTGACTCTGAACTAACGTAAAATTAGGGGCGATTTTACGGATTCTGACACTGCTGCTGCTTGGCTTACCACGACACGTTTGTTGAGGAAAGGCAACTTTGGCAACCAAGCTTACCAGTCAATGCTCAATGCCGCCAATCTAAAAGACCGATCAGCTACTATAGAACATGCCCGGCTTCTCTGGAAAGATGGTCACCACCGAAAAGCCATACAAATATTGGAGGGTGCAATTGCTGCTAATGAATTTGCCCCGAGCATATCCCCATCAAACGGGCCAAACTCAGCATCCTCAGTTCCGACCCATGACAAGCACCAAAATTTGCTGGCTGCGAGAGTATGTCACGGGCCTTTTTTTTTTGTGTATTGGGTATCTCCTGAATCTAACTGACTTGCTCAGGCTCATTTATTGTTAGCGAAATGGACTGACAGGGCTGGACAAACCCAATCGGACATTATTGTGCAAAGATATCGAGAAGCGATCAAGCTCTATTCCAGGTAAGAAATTATATCCGTACGAATTCTGCTTAGTCTAATTCATGAACGCTAGGTGGGAGAAAGCCCATTACTATCTGGGGAAGCATTACAACAAAATTTTGGATTCAGAAAAGTCAAAGCCACCAGGGAAAGAAGCTCAAATTTAGTAAGTCCTACCTATTACGTGAACTCAGGACTAGTAGTAACTTCATTTAGCCTGAGTGGTGAAGCGTCAAAGTTGGTCATTGACAACTATCTTCGCTCGTTGGCGCATGGAAACAAATATGTTTTCCAATCATTACCTAAGGTGTTGACCCTTTGGCTCGAGCATGCTTCAGTTGTTGATCAACCTTTCGACCCTAAAAGAGGTGATAACGAGTAAGCCTGTCCTCTATCTATCATTTCATGTCCGGAGGCGGCAACATCTAATCAAAAGAAGGGAATTTCAAACGCATACATCGAATCAGCGGAAAAAAAGCCTTGATGACATGCACTCACAGATAAGGAAATACGTTAATAGAATGCCGTCCGCACTGGTTAGTTCTCATATCAATCAATTAACATGCCTCCACTGACATCCTCCAGCTCTTCACAATTCTTCCTCAGGTTGTTGCTCGAATATGCCACACTAATGCGACAGTCTATAACCTATTGACAAAGATTGTGGCCAAAGCTGTGAATTCTTTCCCCCAGCAAGGCCTATGGACGGTGCTTGCTGTGGTCAAGTCATCCTCTAAAGACCGTGCCTCGAGAGGTTTTACCTGTCTCCAAAAAATCACAGTATGTGTGAAGAGCCAATATTTTATACAGTTGATACTAAACAAAACAGGATATAAACAAAAAGATGAAAACCGAGGCATCTTCTGATATCCGCGGGATGATCAACCAAGGTCAGAAATTTTCAGAGGAGATGTTGAGGCTATGTGTGGCACGAATCGATAAAACGTCCTCTAGAATCAATCTTGCGCGTAACCTTGGCTTCAACCACAAAGTAGCCCCATGTCGACTAGTCATACCATTTCAAGCAATGCTTACGCCGAGCTTACCAGCTAGTCATGATTCCGAATACATTAAGGGATTCAGAGCCTTTCCTCGAGATCCCACAACCATTGAAGGTATGCAATCATCTATATCAAACCATGTGATCTCGTCTCTCTAACCATTATAGGTGTTCTTGATGATGCTCAAGTCTTGAACTCGCTCCAAAAGCCACGAAAAATCAGCATTCGTGGATCTGATGGGAAGATTTACAACATTCTGTGCAAACCAAAAGATGATCTTCGTAAAGATCAGCGCTTGATGGAATTCAATAACATGATCAACCGATTTTTGAAAAAAGATGTGGAATCTAGTAAACGGCGCATGTGTGAGTATAGCAGCCGAATTTCTCTTGTCTCTTCGCGCTAATGGATAGAAGATATCAAAACATATGCTGTGACCCCATTAAATGAAGAATGTGGGCTCATAGAATGGGTAGACAATCTCAGAACACAGAGAGAACTCGTCATCAAATTGTTAAAAGAGAGGGGAATTTCTCCAAACGTAAGTGCCACAATGAAAAATTGAACGCGCAGACGGAAAAGCAGGAAGGAAGGGCGCAAATTACTTGGTTATGAAAGCTGATTGATCCCCTCTAGTATGAAGAAATAAAACGTTATCTTAACGAGGCATGCTCGGACGTATCAAAAGTCTCGTTGTTTACGGACAAGGTTTTGGCTACGTAAGTGATGCTGCAACATCTACAGGCGGAAATCAGAGCTAAACTGCTTGCTTGTTGTTGATATAGATTTCCTCCTGTTCTACACGAGTGGTTTGTGGAGATGTTCCCGGAGGCAGGCGCCTGGTTTGCGGCTCGGCTTCGTTACACTCGATCCTGTGCCGTCATGTCAATGGTAGGATATGTCCTAGGGTACGTTAAGTCAATGAACATCTGAGCTTCTTCTTTTTCCTCTAACATTCTGATAAATGCAGACTTGGAGATCGACATGGGGAGAATATTCTGTTTGAAGAAGGCACAGGTGGGATTCTACATGTCGATTTCAATTGTCTATTCGACAAAGTAAGGATGGCCCAGTTGTTCCGGCTCTTCGGCCTTAAAACTAATATGACTATACAGGGCTTAACATTTGAAAAACCCGAGCTCGTGCCATTTCGACTCACCCAAAATATGGTGGATGCGTTTGGAGCATACGGATATAATGGTCTGTCCCGGGTTTAATTCCAAATTAGTCCTTTTAATTTTTAATTTTAACAACAAATAGGGCCCTTTCGGAAGACATGCGAACTGAGTCTTGATCTGCTGCGCCAGAATGAAGACGCGTTGATGACAATCTTAGAAACATTTTTGCACGATCCAACAACTGACTTTATTGGGAAAAAAGTAAGTACACTATTACCATGGACAACAATATCTGTATACTCATTTTGCTTTTCTTGAAGCGCCGCACCCATGCAAGTGTCCCCGAAACTCCTGCTGGTGTTCTAGAAAACGTTCGTCACAAACTCCGCGGACTTCTTCCTGGCGAATCAGTCCCGTTGTCAGTTGACGGCCATGTGGATGAATTGATTACACAAGCAACTGACATTAGGAATCTGGCGGCGATGTATATTGGATGGTGCGCCTTTTTCTAGTGTGGCGCGAGCCCCTTCGGTAGAGCTAGTCCAGTAATATGTGATAGTAAACAAGCCCATCAAAAAAGACTCCCTAGAATTTCCTGTAACTTCACGAGCAAATTGAATGCATGTCTTTTTTGTCGAAAAAGGTGTATTAGGGAGCATGCCGAATGATTATCTCCGAAAGTACCATAGCACCTACCTCCTAGGTGGGCCATGCCGACCATGCCCCCTCTCTCGGCTTAAACTTCGGCTCCTGCTACGGCTGCTGTAGTCATAACTTCCATAGCTAGGGCTACGGCGTCTGCCTCGTCGAGGGCTATCATTATGCACACGCATTCTTCTTCTTGGTGGTGACATTGATGGCGACCGTGAAGAAAGTGACCGAGAGCGGCGGGGTGATCGAGACCGAGATTGTGAGAAAGACCGCGGCCGATAAAGGTCATGTCTCTCTGTTGGCCGAGGACGACCATGTCTTCTCGGAGGCGAAGGCCGGCGTGCGTGCGGAGAATGACGAGACGGATGGCCATTCGCCGGTTGTCCTCTCGAGTGCCTCTGACGTCCATACCCTCCTCTTGTGCTAGATGGGGCTGGTGGTGAGCGAGAGAATGCCCGTTTGGGAAGTACGATAGATACGTTCAATACCGCCCCATCAAGTTGAGCTTCATGCATATGTGCGATGGCCGCTTCTGCATCAGCAGGGTCATAGTAGAGAATATAAGCCGTGCCTCTGTTTGTCATGACTAGAGATGATACTTGTCAGGTGTGTAATGTGGATAATTGGGTATAAACGCACAGGCATTGTTAATCGGAAGATCGAGGCTTTGGATCTCCCCAAATCCTCCAAATATTTCAATAAGGTGGGCCTCCGTCACATTTTTTGTTAATTTTTCAATAACAATCTTGCGTTGATGTGAGCTTGTGCGTATTCAATGATTTCGATAGCTGAAAAGGGTGTCTAACCTTGGAGCTTCGTGAAGCATAGCTTGGCGGGCTTTGACTCCGGCTATAGCTCCTATTTCTGTAAGATCGGGAGTCTCGACTCCGGCTTCGACTTCTACTTCGGCTTCGGCTTCGGCTTCGGCTTTCTGATGAGATTCTAGATCGTGGTTGAGACTTGGGGCGGCTTTCTAGTCGATGTCCAGTGCGGCCGCCGATACCGCTCTCTTCCATCGGACTTCTAGAGGATCTCCTAGCCCTTGAATCTGGTCGAGGGGAGACAGAGCGGGCCATGGCAATATTTCGATCTGGGCCGACTTCGTAGTCTGAATGTTTGGCTGAATGTTCATGAAAGGGTTGAGCGTACATAGCAATGCAGGATTATCCTGGAGTTGGAGTTCGAAGGAAATATTAGGTACGGAGCTTCACAGAGTGAGGAGAGCCAATCTGCCAAGTACTACCTACGCGGTAGTAGAGACGGGCGGTTGAGGGGTGAAAGAAATATTCCTTAAGACACATGCACAGGGCTAAACAGCCTTAGCAGCAGTAGCAGTTAGAAAAGCTGGTGTCTAAATTGAATCAAGGAACTATCCAAAGCTTCTAAGCGGGTCTGGAGCATTTCAAAGCTAACCTATCAAGGTTAGCTAGTTCAGCCCCAGGACTCTAAATTTGTGTACATACAATATATACATATATAGCTACACACGATTCAGCGAATGACCATGACAGAATTGCTAGATACTCTTTATTTTATTCTTGTTTTATTCTATGATCATAATGCATTAGGTTGTTTTTTTCTTGCACACCTGATATAACCTGGGATAATATTTTCACTTAATATCCAGCGTGCTGCCCCATTGCTCATATTCCTGGATAACAGCATCAGTGATTTGCCTTCTGACCTGTTCAAGAGCTTGTTCAAAATGAACCCATCGGATGTCTTGTTGCTGGCCTGTCTCATCTTCTTCATCTAGTGCAGCCTCTCCAGCAGTCTCGCAGATGCTCACAATCTCTGCTCCCGAATAGCCTTCTGTTTCCAAGGCCAAGTCATCAACCTTGACTTCAGAAGAGACCACCGACTTACGAAACCAGATATTCAATATCTCTTTTCGTGCCTCGAAGTCGGGAGGGCCAATATAAAGAATATTATCCAGGCGACCTGGGCGCATCAGTGCCGGATCAATCACATCAGGTTTATTTGTTGCTGCAACAACCAAAACACTTTTTAGTTCCTCGATACCATCCATTTCATTCAGCAGTGTCGTTAGCACATTGACGCCTCCCTGAGAAGTGCTCCCTCGCTTTGAGGCAATTGCATCAATTTCATCGAAAAAGATAATACTGGGCCTCGCAGATCGTGCTTTTCGGAAGATCTCCCGCACGGCCCTTTCTGATTCACCAACATACATACTTAAAATCTCCGCGCCCTTGACAGCCATGAAATTTAGACCAGCTTCTGTAGCCAGTGCTTTCACAGTCAACGTTTTAGAGCAGCCGGGCGGTCCGTAAAGGAGAATTCCTTTTTTGCTATTTACGTTGAGCCTTTTCATGCGCTCAGGATACTGGCTGGGTTAGCAACCGGTTTGCCGATTTGAATAGTTGGGGAAACTCACTCTCAGTGGCCGCTGTACCGCTTTTTGTAGGCGTCTTTTGATGTCATGTTGACCGCCGATGTCAGACCATCTTACCTTTGGCGTCTCCAGGAAGACTTCTCTCATTGCAGTTGGCCGAGTCTCCTGGAGAGCTGATATAACATCGTTTTCCTCAATTTTTAGATCGGCTGTTGACTCTAGGGTAGTTTCTGACTCTTCAACGTCACTATTGGGTGTATTGCTGTTATTCAAATCACCATCCGGTTGAGGCTTTCGCACAATCTGCCTCTGTCGAGCTTTACGGCACACAAGTTGCAACAAAGCAAATATGTCAGCTCCAACATAGCCGTGAGTTTTTTCCGCCATAAGATCTAGGAGCCGATCATTTAGAGTCAAAGACGGGCCACCACATATAGCATGTAAAATCTCGGCTCGATCATGCGCAGTGGGAACTTGGAGCTCGATCTCAATTGCTAATCGGTGCGGGGTCCTTAGAGCATCATCAACATCGTTTGGATGTCGAGTTGCAGCAACTACCAGAACACGGGCGGTCTTTGCGAGATCCATGCATTCACACAACACTGGTACGAGAGACTGGGAATCAAATGCTGTTTTTTTGGGAGCGATAAACTCTAGTTGGTCGATTATCACAAGACTCGGCTGGCAACGAATGGCTTCATGAAACGTGTTACGCATCCTGGCCTCCGCCTGACCAATGTTTTTGCTGAAAGTAGACGAGCCGATATCGAATGCTTTCCTCCACCCTGCTGATCGAATTTGGCCGAGGAGGAGAGTTTTACCGGTCCCTTTTGGCCCATAGATAAGCATGCCTCTGCTGTGCTCGTAGAAGGGAGGCATTTCTGGTGATCCCGCACGCAGGTTGAAATCAGCAAGACTTTCATTGATAGCTTGGATTTGACGACTCATTCCACCAAGGCCAAAGGACTGGACTTGAAGTTGAGAAGTTGGAATATCTTGAGAGCCTCCAATATCTTCGTCAACCAAAATCTTGGTGTTTTCAGAGAAACGAAATAAAGTGCTATCGTGATTTTGAGCCGTTGGCCGAATATTTCCAATCTTGAAGCTCCTCCGCTGGCCTTTTAGCTCCAAATCAAAGTGTAGGCCAAGAGCAAGAGCCTCGCATTTTGATAGTGGAAATTCTAAGGACCAAGCCCAGTGCTGCCTGTCTGAGAGTGGAATAGGTCCATATCTTTCGATTTTCTCAGTGTCCGAAGCGTCCATCAAGGTGACTGATGCGATTTCCTCTAAAGGCTCATCAACTCTGTGGATAAGAACTTTCTCCCCAAGCTTAATTCCATAGCAGTCCTGGAGAGTTCTCGATGTCTGTACAACTGAAGATTGGATGTTTTCAGCTGCGTTCCAAGCAATGGCACTTTTTGGTGGTCCGTCAGAAAGTATGAGACGGCAGACATCCCCGGCTCGAAGTTTGAGAACAGCCAGTGACGATGATGACAGGTATATTCGAAATGCATCACGATGGTCATTTCTCACTTGCTTTGACAAGGGTCGTACTGTAAACTGACGATCAGACATTTTATGGGCAAGCAAAACAAAGTCAGGAATATTGATATTCCTGGCTATCTAGGAAAAATACTGTATCATCATTTAAGAACCTATGTTTGCATATTTAGAATGATATCAATTTAGGAGTCATAAAAGGCTATTAATTTTTACTCACAGAAGAGATGTAAGTTCATGTGAGAGAATTAAAACACTAAAAAAAACACTAAAAAGATTTTTTGGGATCCTGGGTGTCAGTAAAACTTCCGCCTCGGGTAGCACTCAACCTATGGAGAGTTAGTCACCCTACTGCGCTAAGTTACCATCCGGCGGGAGCTGGTCCCCCAAACAGCCTCTTCGAAATCTAGCATTTTGTAGCCTCTGCCACTTGCTTTTGGCGGCCTCTCTGACGGGAGAATAAAAAAAGCAGAAAAAAATTCCGATACCGGGAATCGAACCCGGGCCGACCCGGTGAAAGCGGGCAATCCTAACCCCTAGACCATATCGGATCATGAGTATTCCTAAGGACAATCAAGTTGTAATGCTGCTGTGTTTCTGATGCTTCTCTCGTAAATAAAGGCATTTTACCCCCGCCAGCTCAGGTGGTAGATCTTCATCACTGCGATTTTCCTGGTGAAACCTACCTGCCTTGGTATGGTTGGGGGTATAAGGCAAGCTACTTTGCAATATTCTACTATCTATTCTACTATATTCAATACGGGACATATTGTGTTGTATGAACGGTGCAGAAATCCATGACAGGAACGTGGAGACACAGTTATGGAGAATGTAAAAAAGAGCCTTTTCTATCTCCTGTATCATGGGTATATAAATGAGTCCGACAGTATCAAAAAGTAAAAAAGAAAGTAAAGAATTATTCCGATACCGGGAATCGAACCCGGGCCGACCCGGTGAAAGCGGGCAATCCTAACCCCTAGACCATATCGGATTGTGGATGACCGACCGGCAAAAGTATGTGACAACATACCATCTCTCAATATAAAGTCCTGAAATGTCGACCCAGGTATTAGTTATATAGATCATACCTAGGTAGTTCATGATTTATCCCTATCTAAATAATCAATATTCCTTTTACATACCTATGATATACTACTGAAGGAATCGTTTCTCGTAAGGTAGGTATTACTGGAGACTAGAGAGCAGTAGGAAGCAGGAAAACGGCCTAAATACTCCAGATCTTATTAGCACTTGATAATAGGGAATTTAGTTTAGTTCCATGGAGGTCAGTGAAGTAATCAATTTTCAAAGGTAATAAATCCATGTGATCCCTTGATCCAGAATCACTATGTAAACCACCTTAGGAGCAAAATGGTTGGTAACCACCCAAGTTGGTCTTTTTATCACTATGCATGGTACACTGGTCTAATGGAGTTATACTTGTTTAGTATTTCCCACACCTAGGGACTTAATAAACCCATATCTTTAAGCAATCATTTGTAGTTTCGGAGAAAGGAAACTTAGTAATTTCTCTTTGACTCTTATATGAAGGTAGGTGGCTAAAGGTGGTCAAGGCCTCAGTGGTGAAAGATTAAAGGTAAAATATTGGCTTGCTTCATTTATAGTAATATTTCTAGTAAATATAATATTACATCTCGTGGCCCTATATTGCAGTGCTTAAGCCCATCTTATATAATTAATGGCAAATCTCGTTAATCCTATCTACATAGGCCTCATGATCATGAAAGGAAGATTAGTCCAGGCAAATTCAATTTTAGATGGTGATACTAGTTGCCACAAAGAGAGGCACTTCTTCCTACTGAGCTAGCTTTCACTTCTCCTCCTTGCAATCTGAAAGCAACTGATTCCCGAATGCTAGTGATGTATTCATACGGAAGTAGCGAGAATATAGTATATAACAGCATCCTGTAAAACCAACAAAGAAATAGTATGAAGCCATCAACAACGCCACCATGAAATTTCAAAAAAAAAAATTAACCAAAAAAATAACAGGGAAGAAAGAGAAAAAGAGACCAGAAAAGAAATACTGGGAAAAAATGGGATCATAGAGAAAATTATAGACATACAGATATAATAGACCCATGTCATAATACTAGAAGTTAGGCAGTGAAAAGAAAGTTCTCATGATGCAGCAGCTCAAAGTCTGTACTAGCAAGGAGGTCAAGAAGTGAAACCGTAGGTGCAATACAAAGCAGTGTGTGTTGGTGAATGATAATGTAATGATATTTTCAGCAGCACTTTCCTCCGGTGTTGGCACCTGAGCCGGACCCTTGGTGGTCTATACTGACACCCTGTGAACCAGTCTGTTCGGATTTGGTTGTGTCCATGCCTTTCTTAATATCAGACGCAAGATTGTAAAATGCCTTCTCAATGTTGATATTATTCTTGGCTGAAACCTCGAGGAACGGAATACCAAGCTCATTGGCCAACTGCTGGCCTTGCTCTGTTGTCACGGCCCTTTTCTCTTCCCAGTCGCATTTATTCCCGATGAGAATCTTATGGACGCCCTCGCTTGCATGTTGTTCTACATTCGAAAACCATGTTCGAATATCTGAGAAAATTATAGAGAGTTAGTAACAACTTATGATAAAGTGAATGTGGAGATGTTTACTTTGGAATGAGCGCTCGTCTGTAACGTCGTAGACCAGAAGAATACCCATTGCTCCTCTGTAATATGCTGTTGTAATAGTTCTAAATCGCTCTTGGCCGGCCGTGTCCCATATTTGAAGCTTCACACGTTTGCCATCCAGTTCGATTGTGCGAATCTTGAAGTCGATACCGATGGTGGTAATGAAGGATGGAGTAAAAGAGTCTTCACTAAATCGTAGAAGGCAGCATGACTTGCCAACGCCCGAGTCCCCGATCAATAGCAACTTAATCTAAATCCAAACAGGTCAGCTCAGCGATGCTGTCGGCAGTTCATGGCACTTACCAGGAAATCATAATTTCTAGTACCAGCCATGGTGCAAGACTCTAAGTGTTTCCAGCAATGTGGAGAAAGAGACTGCTGCGGGTGGGTGCAAAAACCTCTAGGAGACCTTGATAATGAGGCTGGCTGAAAATAAAGCCTCTGTTCCTGCCTTTTCCTTATCCCTTCTCAAGTCGCTACTCACAGTATCTTCTATTGATAACTATTGCTCGCATGAAAATCAGCCTGACTAACGGATGATATTACCCTGGTAGGAGTGCACAAGAAGTTGGACCGGAAGGCGTGAAACCAGGGGATGGACAAGTGTTGTGTTGCAGTGTGGAAGGTTGTGCAAGAAATGTATCAAACAGGGATATGAAGTTCAATATAGTAATAATGTAAGGGGATTTGCTAATAGATAATCAAGCACTGCCAGGAACTGTCAGCCCAGAAAGAGAACACACTGAATGATACCTAAGAAAGTGATGGTATGGAGGCTTTGAAATGTAAGCTAGGGATGTAGCAATTATAAAACGCCTATGAACGGGGTATTCCGTATCTGTACCTAATACTAACTGTCCAGCACTAGTATTTGAGTTGCCTTAAAACACACCCACCCGATAACAGATCCCTGGCAGTATCTAGGTACGCATGTACAGAGCACATGTTCTACACAACTATAGTTGGAACTCTTCAATATCCATGAGCTCATCATTGAAATATCTTGCTGCGTAAGAAGATGGCTCTATAACTATCTGGTTCAATATTAATCATTCCTGTCTCTCCCAAGCATTCTGTGTCAATGACCGGAACTATGACGCGGACTCGAATCCCAACTAAAGACAACAGCGGGGCAAAGCAGCAGCGTGCCCTGATATTTTCATAATACCTGACGTCTGGAGACAAGAAAACTTAGATTGATGGGGTTTGTCAAAATTATAAAGGTCAATGACCCCTATTACTATACCAAAGATATACCGAATATTCTTGATCTTTAAAACATGGTTTTTATTGCAGCTTTTGCTATGTAAATACACCGCATAAGCAATAAGCAGCCGCTAATATACGCAAATAATAGTCTAATTTCAATAGAAGCATTTTCTCCATTGCTCTCATATAATAATACATTGTGTGTATAAAAATTCAGAGTAAGTGCGGAAGAAATCAAACATCTTACCATATAGTGGCTAAATCCACTTTGAATAAGTCCATGCCATCCTCTCGGTAATTTTGAGTTGCTCATGTGCACTATTCTCGTTGATCAAGTCGCTGATATCTTCCTGGAAAGCCTTAAGGTGTTCGCCACTAAGGGCGATTTCTGCTCTGCGAAGTAGAATCTCGGCATTGCATATTAAGAGGCCGTGGTTTTTATACTTCTGTGAGTCATCCACGGCAGAATTTGAGGATGTCAACAATCGATGAATATTCCTAAATAAAATTAAGTCCAAAACACTTCTGTGTGAATGCAAATAGTTGGTTGTGCTTACCGTAGAGCATATCTCAAGTCATCCTGACGCCTCACCATTCGGAAGCCTCTCCTATTTCCAAGCAAGCCATATAACCAACGAATAGACGCATACGAAATGAGGAGACCTGGAGTCAACCCAACAAAGCTGCCATTTGTCAGCCTCCCGGCATCGGCTTTCTCGGAAAGGATCATACCCAAAAACGAGCTCCTGGCTCTTCAATAGAGCATCTATGCCGCTCATCGCTATTTCAACGTCTACCTTCGTCTTCTGTATTTGAATCAAAAGGGCCCGTACCAAGTCACCTCGAACAGTGCCCACAAAAGGACTCCGCAGGTCTTTTTCGTAGGCTCTTAGTACAGGTGTTAGGTCTCCCTCTCTAACCTTGGTAGTAATGGCGTCGGCAGATAGAGTAGGATAGTTTTGTTCGCCACGATCAAGCACAAAGTCAACTACCATTCTCTCTAGGCTTTCCCTATCAGCTTCTAAGCTATTTTTACTCATTAAGGCGATTTCGCTGTTCTCATCATGCCGTATGGTTCGAATAAGTCTCCAGGTCGGCTCTACGACCCAGTTACTCAAGAATTCCAAGGTAGTTGATCCAAAATTCCCAATCCATCTAATGATGGCAGGGCGCAGGTTTCTTAGAAGCGTTAAAGATGTACTAGCCGAGACGAGCGCGAAAGAAAGCGGTAGCCAGTAGCGTATAATAGCGGGTGGTCGTCCAAATTTGTCCCTAGTCTCAACCGAGAGTGAGCTGTATTTCGGAAGAAAGTCACGAAGAATATATATGAGCTGCTCAATAACAGCCTGAGTCTCCTGGAAGTTATGAAATTCGCTGTGTTTGGGTTCATGACCGCCACCACGGATAGTTGCAGCCGTGAGCTGTGAGAACTGGGGGATCAACTTTTCATTTCCGTGGTGCAGAAGTGAGTTCATTAGAGAGACGCCTTCAGATACGGCTTCCTGCAGATTGGCATTGGAGAATTCATGGCGCCCTTGGCCAATATTGTCAAAGGATAGACCTTCTTCAAGAAGAAGTCCTAGACTACTGGCATTAAAGTCCCTCGCAGCAATGAGTCTTCTCATTTTCTGTTGTATTTCCAGCTTTGAGCTGATCATAGGTGAGAATATCCCTGATCGGAAAGAGTATACCAGTGGGGTGTCGACGAAAAATTGCATCCATTTACTGGAAGCAGAAGCGGCGGGTATTTTTATGTTATCAGGACCGTTCCGATCGTCTGAAAACTTGGTATCAAAATTGTACGGCTTTATGAAACCCCGCCATAACCTGAATGGAGAAGTTTGCAGGGTATAAAGCCCAATATACCATTTGGATGCTAGAACACTGTCCCAGTATGTGATTTCATCATTAAGTAAAAGTACGTTCTCGGAAAGAACTCTCATCAATATCGTTTGTGTCTGTATAGAAGCTTTCGCCACCAGAAGCCATGAAAGGTCATGCAAGCTATCCACGCGGATATCTGGACTGGGAAGAGGGACCTCGAGCTTGCGTAGATCTTCACGAGACCTAGAGATCAGTTCCACTAGCCTCTCACTATTCGGGACTGGTTGATTTCTGGATTTGACAGATAGCGAATCGATATTATTCTCGAGTATACTAAGGGATTCGGTAGGGTAGGGCTCTTGCACAACATGCCGGTGAAAGCTTGACCTGACTTGTTCGCTTATTCGCTGATGGATCTCTCCAAGCTGTGCTTCTAAACAGAAAATTTTGCTAGATTAAGTAATTATCCTTCAGCCACATATTAATAAGTTAAAGGCTTGTATTTAGCTTACCTGTTGAGGGCAGACATTCTCATACGGGATACAGGAGGTGTTGCATAGAAGAGAGATCCCTCAGTAATAGCGTCATTTACCAAATGGTATTTATATCCCCCGGCCTGGAGACAAAATGTGCAAACAGGCAGAGACACAACACCCTTATTAGCAAAAATTAAGGTTATAAGCTACTTTTTGATGGCTTTATTGTTTAGTTCTTTACTTTCTACCTTAAGTGATAATGTCTAGATTAGATGATGTTCTACTCTGTATATAGCTTATAACGGAGGGTTAACAAAGATGGCATACTCTAAGTACTGGACAAACTATCCTTAAAAAATCAGAGGGTTGAAAGTGCTAAAAATTATTGATTAGCACTAGCTATTGATATTAACTAATAGTTAACCAGTCTTCTTTATTACTAACTAACTTGATTGATTAGAGAGAGACAGCTATATATTCAGAAATTAAGAGTAACGGTGTCATTCTATAAGAAGATAACATTGTGAAGTTCTACATAAAAACTATACTTAATCTATCTATACATGGCTTGGAGAAGTCCAGAGAATCCCATTTTATAATCTTAAGCAGAAAGTTAGTTAAATCTTTGTTATATTTTATTATTATAATAACTTGACACTTCATGTGTCCACAGACATTTCCACAGATGTGAAGTAAAATATACGCAGCCTATAGTCTACACCAGGGTTTACTTACAGCCTGCAGGGCAGTCTGTTGTTCCCTTTGTGGTATTTATCCTGTAAATATCTCTGTATACTAGTGTTATTTCTTCTAATATACCATTGATATTTCTGTATATATCCTGCCCTTATATTCTTCAGAGAATAGCTTAAAAGTGTTATTCTAGTTAAATTTAAAAACTATTAAGCCTATCTTACAGAGTTAATCGGGGCATACTAAAAATGATTATTACTTAATGAATACTGCAAAATTCATTCTTTTTTATAATAGAAATAATAAGTATAATCCTGTCCTCTTGCTTTACTAAATTTTAAGATAATAAACACTTTTTTAATAGCATGATGGTTGTTTAAATAGATGCAGATAATTGAATTTAAGAAGTTGCTGACAGCATTGGGTGGCCGACGGCACTGGGAATTACGTTAAATACAACAGAGTAATACTAGTAGTACTTTGTTGTTTGTGCTGTGTAGTCACATAGGTACGGGCAGGTAGTTTGTTGTACTAAGTAGTAGTCCTCTGTAGTAGTATTGAAGAAAGGGGTATTAACCTGAGTGACCAACTGATCAGGCAGATAATACAAAGGAACCTACCAGGTAGCTAATCCCTTCCTTAAGAGGGCCCAAGGAAGGTGTAGGTGGGCCTTGTCATGTCCACCAATAGTCATGTACCTAGGTACCAGTGCATTCCATTAAGCCAGTCAGAGAGCAGGAATTCCACACCAGGTGGGTCAAACTATCGGCCCTGGCCGGCAAGGCGGTGGTGTGGTGCAGACTCCAGATGCTCCAGGGGAAATGAGGTCTCGCCACTCGGGAAACAATTTCTATTCCGTAAAATCATACGGCATCGAGTATCCCTGAAATACCTCCTCCCACATACGCCCCAAGCGCTTTCAACACACGCTCCTCTCTCCTCCTTTCCCCGGATCTTAAAGTTGAATCACAATTTGGAAGTCACCAATTGTGTGCTGTTATCTTATAAATTTGCCCAACTTTCTGGGAAGGGAGAACAACATGAGTTTATTGTAGGTGATTCTCAAAACTGTCCATAGACGTTTCTTGTCACTACCTTCATATCGAGCATGAGTGAGTTCTAACTGGTGATAGGAATTCAACGATCCCGTCCTCCATTCCGGAGACGTATTGGGGCCATTTTGAAGAGATCTCTGGCTACAGCTCTCATCTTAATATTGCTGAGCGGTTATGGGCGGCCTGGTATGCGTGGATGCAGAATGATGTCCTTGCAACAGGCATCATGTCGTTTGTTATGCATGAAATTGTCTACTTTGGACGATCTCTTCCTTGGATCTTTATAGATAGCCTCGGCTTGTTCAAAAACTATAAAATCCAAAGTGTAAGTACACTCGAAATTCCCCATCATATCAAGTCAGCACCCTCTAATGAAATCAGAGCAAAATACCGTCTTTGCGAGAACAATGGGACTGTGCCAAGTTTGTCCTTTTGAGTCACTTCACTGTGGAGCTACCACAGATATGGTCAGTGATTTACTGCAAACAATCTGGGGTACTGCTCTAACAACAAGTTTAGGTTATTTCACCCGATGGCTCAGTTTTGCGGTCTTTCAACATCTGTTCCTTTCCCTTCTATTTGGACTATGGCTTATCAAATTGCAATCTTCTTTGTATTGGAGGACACGTGGCACTATTTTTCACATCGTGCGCTCCACTGGGGACCCCTTTACAAGGGAATCCACAAGATTCACCATCAATATTCCGCACCATTTGGCATGGCAGCTGAATACGCATCCCCCATCGAGGTCATGATACTTGGTTTTGGTACTGTCGGGTGTCCAATCCTGTGGTGCGCAGTGACTGGCGACCTGCATATTTTTACAATGTATGTCTGGATTGTTCTACGGTTATTTCAAGCCATCGATGCGCATAGCGGCTATGAGTTTCCCTGGAGTCTCCATCATTTCCTTCCCTTTTGGGCAGGTGCTGACCATCACGACCTTCACCATGAGAAATTTGTTGGCAATTACTCAAGCAGCTTCAGGTGGTGGGATTATGTTTTGGACACTGAGTACAGCCCCGAGGCTATTAAGCGCAGGAGGAATCATAAAGATGGCAGTGGGTCTAAAAAGTCACAATAATCTTGTGAGGCTTGCTCCTGTGGACAGACTGACCCAGACTGACCCAGACTATCAGAGGTTTGGCCATTAAACAGATCAATTACTGGAGAGCCAAATTAACAATGCTAAGTTAATAAATGCGGACATGAATAATATAATAATGGTCCATTTTTTTTTCTTTGCCAGTGTGTGCATATTATAGAGACGCCATTTTTACTACTCTTCAAATGTATATTAATTTAGATCTACTAAAATATAATTAGGAAATGTTTATTCCCGCTCCACTGCATTGTACCTTTTAAATGGCCGACACCCAGGGTAGGTGGACGATTCTGCCTCTGGCTTCCTCCCACATGGTTGCTACCTACCTTACGGGAAGTTGGTGGGTCGAAATAATGGTAAATCTGGAATGGAGCCACTGTAATATAATCAAATAATTTAATAAAGGTTATATCACAACCCAAACAACGTACGATATTGATGGTTCTAGATGAAGAAAACTAAGCATGAAAAAAGAATGAAACTACTGAAGAGTACAAATTCTAGTGTTGTGTGATCTGCAGTATAAATAACATAATTTCGAACGCCGTTGGCCACTTTTTTGAGTTCAATCGCAGTTGAAAGACTTGAAGCTATCTCTAATAATTAAAAATATGTATTTTTTATTAAAATTGTCTAATTAAAATGTGTAGAACATCTAACTCTAGTATGATTCTATATATAATAATTTAAATATATTAATAAAGCTTGTCTTGACAAAATTAAAATAATTAAAATAGAATTTATAGATATAGATTTAATAACTTTAAAAGATTTTTTAATTATAATATTAGATTTTTAGTTTTTTAAATAAAAAGATTTCAATTAAAAATTATTTACTATCTAGATCTAGACTTTTTAAATCTTCTCTATATATTAGTAAGTTATAGATCCTGATTTTTTTTGCTAAAATAGTTGCATTATAGATAATAATTTTAAATTTTTTTTATAATTTAATTTAATATAACTTTTAAAGAACTAGAACAGCTTTAAAACTTTTTTTTAATAATTTTTAATTAAGAACTGCAGCTAATACAGTTATTAAATTATATAAAATATAGCTAGAGTTAAAAGGAATTATAAAAAATTGATATTAACTAAAAAAATATAAGTATAGCTAGTGTAATTTAAAGCTTTATTTTTTAAAAAAATTAAAGAATTGATTCTGATTACAGTTGTCACGGGTCAAAGCAATCCTTTGTCTTTGATCCCTAGTGAGCATGTATATTGATGATTTATAGACTTGAAGTCAATAATATCATAACTTTAAAATCTATAAATAGAGTTTTTATTCTAAATATTATAAAGAATACAAATTAATTTTATTATACTTTATTATAATATATATACTCTACTTAATCTATATAATATCTTTATCTAGTTAATAAGCTTTCTATTATTAATAAATAGAATTTTTATATTTTAATTCTTTCTTATTAACTATACAAAAATATCTTTAATTTAGAATATTAAATCTAACTTTTCTTGAAAACAGCAATTTTCTAGTAAATTAATTATAATTTTTTTTAACCAGTTCATTAGCTAAAAAATAATATTTATTAATTAGAATAATATTAAGAATTATAGCAAACTTTTAAAAAACTATAAAATAAAATTAAATAATTTAATACTAAATTATCACTAAATTAATAATAAAAAACAGTTTATATTTATTAGACTTTAAAATTAAAATCTAATTTTAAAATATTTTTATTTTTACTCTTAATTACAGTCTATAATAATAACAAAAATAACTATAAAATTTGTAAAATATTTTTTTAGAAGCTGTCAGAAAGCGCCGCAGCGATGCAGGATGCTGTCAGCCAATAAATCAGCCTTGTAAGATTATGATTAACATGCTGTCACGTTAGTATCAGATCTTGGAATATGTTAGATTAATTATATTAAAGATATAATGCTATAACAAACTAGATTATAATTATATTAATAATTTAATACTATACTTAAAGAGAACTGCTTTAATATATTAATAATATAATTTAATTAGATTTTCAGTCTAATAAAACTGTGTATTTAAGCAAGTAAAATATTATAATATATTTAGTTTTAGTTACTATCTGTTATTTCCAGAAATTAAGTCATTCTATCTTTCAATATTTATTTACTTTTATATAAATCTACTATGCAACTGTAGTGATATACTTTGTTTCTATCTAATTACAGAATACCTTAAGACATTTGACCTTAAGCAGGATCGGTACGGCTAATCTGACAGAAGCATTATATAAAATTTTTTAATAATAATATTTAAAAAAGTCTTGCAGCATTAACTTTTATAAATTTAATATATTAATAGAGATAATACTAATATATAAAAAAAATATTAAAAATATTTTAATAACTTTAAGAGTCTTGACAGAAATTTAAAAAATAAATTATTATATTTATTTGAAATTTAGTAACTTTTTAGTCAGATGCTATAATTAAATTAGAAAAAATATATTAAAAATATAATTAAAATTTAAAAAATTTAACAGCTATGTGGCTATTCTAAAATATTATTTCTTTAAATTAATAAAATTAATATAAACTTTAAATTTTCTTATCTAAATTTTTATTTGACTTTTAACAATACATTTAAAAAATATATATTAAATATATTAAATATTTATAATAAAATAATATCTACTGCTATACATTATTAAAGATTCTTATAATTTTATTTTAAATAAAAATGCTCTTTTTCTTCTTTATTATTTAATAAATATTTTTTAAGAAACAATAGCATATATTAATTTAAGTTAAATTATAGATATAAATTAACTAAATATTTTTAACAATCCATTAATAAAAAAATCTTAACAATACTATATATATAATAATATAAAATATCTTATTAATTAATGCTTTAAATAATCTGCTAAAATATAATTTTTTTAATAATAAACATTATTATTAAAAAAGCAGATTAAAGTAACTTCTATTATTTTAGTTAAAGATTTTTTATTTATAAATTCTAGTTATTATTTAAAATAATATTGAAGTTTATATAAATCTAGACAGTTATACAGAAATAGATATTATTAGTTATAAATTTATATTAAATAATAGTTTATAAAAGGTATTTCTAATTGCTTTAATTATTAAAATTATTAATAATATAAATATTTTTACTTATAATATATAACAAGTTTGTTTTATAATAAGAGATATCTAAGAAACTATAAAAAGAATTAAATAATTAAAAATTTTTTATTCTTCTTTCTATAATAATTATTTATAATTTATATATTATATTTATTTATTAATAATATAAAGTCATTAATAATAGTTCAAAATTATAATTATAGATTTTTTTCTTCTTACAGGCTTTTTAAAATATATTAAAATATTAGTTATATTTTTATAATTATTAAACTCTCTAAGAAAATATAGCTACTAAAAGATAATATATTATTAAATACTTTTAAAATATTTAAAAAAATTAAAGATTATTTACAAGTCTTCTCTATTTTTAAATTTAAAACCTTTTTTAAAAAAAACTACAGATTATTTAATTAAATTAAAAAATAATAAAATATTATTATTTAAATTTATTTATTTATACTCTATTTTAAAAAGAATTGCAAACTCTTTAAGAGTATATTAAAGAAAATATTAAATATAAAGAAATAAAATTATTAAAAAGTTCTATAGAGATGCTAATTCTTTTTATACTAAAAAAATAAAATTTTATATTTATATATTAATTATTAAGAATTTAATAAAATATTGGTAAAGAATTAATATTTTTTATTTTTTATTATAAATATTTTAGACTGAATTGCAGATATTAAATATTCTAATAAAATTAATATTTAAGATATTTATTATTAAATTTATATTTTTAAAAAAGATAAATAAAAAACAGCTTTTTAAATATAATATAAATATTTTAAATATACATTTTTATTTTTCAAATTAATTAATGCTTTAGTTATTTTTTAAAACTATATTTATATAGTATTGTATAATATTTTTAATTTATTTTATATTATATATCTTGACAATATTTTAATCTTTTTATTTAATTAAAGTATATATACTGCTTATATTAAACAAGTTCTAGAAAAAATATAATTTATAGAATTATATATTAAGACTAGCTTTAAATATATTATTTTTATAAACAATATATCTATAGATAAATACTAGATTTTTACTATTTTTTATAAAAAATTTCCATATTTATTATAACATTCAAATCTTTTTAAGATTTTGCAATTTCTATTAAAGATTTATATAAAATTATTTTTTTATTACATTATTTTTAACATTACTCCTTAAAGAAATAAAAGATAAAAAAATCTACATTTCTAAAATTCTATTTAATTTTTTACTATTTAATTATTATTTTTTAGACCGCGCCACTATTATAATATTTTTTTAAGAAAGTCTATATATTTAAAGACTGATATTTTTAATAAAAATATAATTAAAATATTATCTTAAATTAACAAAAAAAATATTATTATTCTATAGCATTCTGATCTAAGAAATTTTAAAGTAAAATTAAATTATAAAATATTAAATTAAGAGTCTTTTGCTATTATATACTTCTTTAAGCATTAAAAATAATATTTTAAAGATAGTAAATATATAATAAAAGTATAATTTGATTGTTATAATCTATAAAAATTTATAAAATAATTTAAATTAAATAATTAACAAGTATGTTAATATATATTTTTAATTTTATATAATTTTATAATAAAATATTAAAGTAAAAAAATTAAATGTAGTAGATAATTTATTCTAAAAATCAGACTTTTTTTAAAATAATTCTAAAAAAATAATTTATTAATACTAATTCAGTAATAAATTATTAATACAGTCTTTTTAACTATAAAAAAGCTATTATAAAATGAAATCTAGTTTAAATTTTAAAATAGAAAAGAGAATTATTCTGGACTTAGTATCTATATGATATTAAATTTTTTAAATTAAAAATTAAATACAGAAACAGCTAACTAAACTATTTAAAATCAACTAAAAAAATAGTCTATTTTTTAGTCTATAATTAATCAAATTAATTTTATAGAAAATGTCTATCCTTCAGAAAATGATAAATACTTAAAAGACTTAATTAAAAGATTATAAGTTAAAAAATATAAAGTCTTGATAATAAAAAGTAAATATTTTTAAGAAAAATAAAAAAATAAGAAATTTATAAATAAAAAAATACTGTGATATTAATAAAGATTATATTTTAAATAATAAAAAGTTAAAATAAAAACTATTATTTTTATATTATAATAATTCTCTTGCAGAATACTTTAAATAAAACAGAATTAAAGAGTTATTAAATATAAATATTATTGTATAAATTTATAAAAAGAATATTACTAAATATATACAGAAATATCTAATATATTAAAATATTATAATTTATAAATATAAATTTTATAATTAATTAAAAACTTTATTAATATCTAGTTAACTGTTTAAAAAAATTATTTAAAAATTTTATTATTCAGTTATTGAAAACTATTTACAAGAATAAAATTATAAATAGTATTTTTATTATTGTTAATAAATTTATAAAATTATTTTTATTTTCTTTTATTTTTTTTTATTTTGAAAATAATAACTGCATCTAATCTAGCTAAATTATTTAATGAAAATATTAAATTAAAATATAAATTATTAAAAAAATAATTTTAGACTAAGAAGTAGTCTTTATTAATAAATTTTAATTATTTTTATACAATATTAGCAAAATTAAAATAAAGCTAATAACAGTATTTTATTTATAAATTAATAAATAAATAGAGTAGATAAATCAAGTACTTAAATAATATTTATATTATTATATAAATATATAATAAAAAATTTAATTAAAATTACTTTATACTGCAGAATTCGCGTGCAATAATACTATAAATATATTAATAAATATATCTTCTTTTTAATATTTGTACAGATATTATTCAAACTTTTATTTATAAAGTAAAGATAATTCTTCAGAAAAAAAATCTAAATATCTAAAAATATTATAAAAAATTATAAAATCTTTAAAAATAACTTATTTATTTATAATTAAAAAGTATTGAGAAGCAAGCAATCTATTATAATGAAGTTTATAAATTAATAAAACTTAAAAAAACAAATATTAATATTACTTTTAATTTAAAATCTTAACTTAAAAATACTTGCATGAAGACTAGTATTAAAATTTATTAAATCTTTTTATATTTTAAATGCTATAGATCTACAAGCGTATTAATTAAATTTATTAAATTAATATTCTAGAAACTATAATATATTTCATGTTTTATTATTAAAATTATAAAAATAAAAAGATAATGTTAATCTGCTATTAATATTAGAATTAATTAATAATAATAAATAAAAGTTGAGAGAAATAAAAAAAAGATTTTATAAAAAGTTTTGTTATTTTTTTAAATAAACAGACTGATTATTTAAGTATAATTAATAAATTTTTAAAAAAGATATAGCTAATATTAAATTAGCTATTTAAAATATAACTTAATATATTAATCTCTCTAAATTTATAATAGATCTCTTTAAATAACTAAAAATATGTTAGCTTTATAAATAATATTATAATAAAATATAAAATATTTACTTTATAATTTCTTTATTATAAAATAATATACACGTTAATACATAATCTTTATATTAGTAAAAATTAAGTATAGTCTCTACATTACTTTTATTATATTTAAAAAAAATATTATTAATTTACACTAAATCTCCTGTCTTATTTTTCTAATAAAAATTAATATATTACTCTAGAATATCTGCAAGACCTACAGTATTTTTTAGTATAGTTAGAAATATTTAATTAATTAATATAAAAATTTTTCATTTTTTTAACATACATACAGCTTTATATATATTATTTTATTTAATGTATTATTTATACAATATTAAATACTTGCTTGATATTTAAAATATATTTTATAATTAACAGTTCTTTAGACAGCAAATTATGTGTTTTATTTAAAAATTTTAAATAATAAAACTATTAAAGCAGCTTCAGCTTTATTAAAATATTATTTCTAATTTAAAATATAATATAATATTATTAATAATGAATATCTTTAAAATTTAAAAAGAAAATATTTATAAGTTTAAATAATATAAAGATTAATTTATTGTAATTAAAGATCTTAAAAAAATATAATAAATTAATAATTATTAAAATAAATAATTATTATTATATTTATAAAGATTACAATAAACACTCAACTTTTAAAGATATATTAATATTTTATAAGTAATAATATAATAAAAATATTTTATTTTTAGTGTGACTAATTCTACAAATCATCAATATAAAGAATTCTTTTTAATATAATTAATAATAAAGCTATATTAAGTTATTAAGCCTTTTAAAATAATAAAAAGATTTCTAAATTCAGCAGTTACACTAGCAAAAAGATTTATTATAGACTTAATGCCTGATCAATTAAATTTAAATTAAAATAAGATTTTTATTATATTATTAAACAACTTTTATTTATAAATTGTTATTAAAATCATGAACTCTTAAAATTATAAATAATAAAAGAATAATAACTTTTATATGATGCTAGGCTAGAATAAAGGTATGAGCATAGATTAAATTATAACTAAAATATAGAATAACTATGTGAAGCATAGACAGGCTATATTAAATATTAAATATTTAAGAATATTTATTATTACATGTAATTAGTTTTAATTACTATTTATTATTTTTAGAAATTAAGTCACTCTATCTTTTAAATATTTATTTACTTCTATATAAATTTAATTATACAAATACAGTAATATACTTTGTTTCTATCTAATTATAGAATATTTTAAAATATTTAATCTTAAGCAGAATCAGTACAGCTTATCTAATAATAATAGACTTTAAATTTAGAAAAAAAATAAAGCATTAATCATCAGCATAAAAAATCATAAAAATAAAATAATTTAAATTATTATCTCTATCTTATAAAAAACATTATTTTTATTAAAAGATTAACTGATGCTTAAAAAATTATTTAGCTTTAGAAAATAATTAGCACTTTAATAACTAAAACTTAGTAGTTAAAAACTTTTAAGAAAATTAAGATAAATAAAGTGTCAGATAAGGTCTATCGATCCTTCCTAGAATTGGAGATCTTAGGGTATTCAGTGATCAGAAGAGAAAGATATATGCTTAAAGAGTATATAAGATATAATAGTAGTTAATTCAAAAGATAGACTAGCTTGTATTCTGAAGATAAAGCATAATAAACTAAACTAAAATGTAATAAAGACTGTGTTTATATATATATAGTTCATTATATTTCATTATACTGGGCAGTATATCCCGTCAAATCAGATAATTTGCTCTGTTATATCTCATCATATTAACTGATATAATTGTAGCCCAGAATCATTACAACAGTATACTTTCAATATATTAGATTTGGCTTATTGTATATTTATGTAGAAACAGTGCTAATAACAGTATAGCTAACTTATTAATCTGTAGCTGTTTATTTCTCTAATAATCTTTCTTTTTTGCAATTTTTGTTTTCAAAAATAATATATAACATTATCCTTCATTATTGTCTTGTTGAGATGAATCATTCTTTTCTTTTTACTTGACAGATATGTGCTAACTTATTATAGCATTAAATTCTAGTATTTAAAAATGAAATTTTAAGCATTAAATTAAAGAGAGTAATTTCACAATAATTACTCTCTATATTTATTATGCTTAATTTAATAAAACTTGCATAAAATTAGAAGACTTAAGTTACTGCAAAAAGTATATTTATTTATGTTGTAAATATGTCAATTTACAGTTATTATTCTTAAATACAGAGTAATAGTGATTGATTCAAGTGCAACAGAAGCTTTATTTAAAAAAATTCTAAATTTAAGAATAAATTAAAAAGCTTTTAACTTATTCTTATTATCTGCAGAAACAAGAATAGTTACTTTAGCATTATGCTAATAATTTTATAACTTGTGAGATAAAAAAGATAGAGAAACTAAAAAAATTAGAAGAAGAAGAGTATAAATAAAAGAAAATAAAGAAACAAGAGTGCCAATATTCTCTGCTTATAGAGTTATTCTTTAGTCTTTCTTTTAAGCAGATTTTAACTGCTTTCTTAATTTTTAGTTTCTCAGCTTTAAATTCTTTCTTTTTTAATTAGTTTATTACTGATATTTCAGAATTTTTTTAAAGCAGTTAAAATTCTTAATAAATTCTTATGTGTTGTTCTCTGATAAATAATTAATTTACTTAATAAGATAATAAATTTGTCTGTTGTCTGATTTTTAATCTAGAATTTTTTTAACTTTATATTTATTATTATTTTTAATTGCTTCATCATTAGCATTTTCTGAATTTAATATAGACTTAAGTAATAAAATATAAAATACTGGATAAACTTGCATTCTTGCTAATAATCTTAATTAATAGTTATTATTAGCAAGTTTTTTTTTAACTCTAAATAATCTATATTTCACAGTATTAAGTTTGTTGCTTAATCTTTTACTTTAAATGTTAAAATTCTTCTTTTTTATAATTCTTTATAATAAGTAAACTTTGTCTCTCTCTTTTAACTGTGACATGTTCTCATGCTTCTTATTATAATAGTATTTTATTTTTTTTTTAGCTTATCTAATATTCATAATAATTATATAATGCAGTATCTATAGATTTGCTATTTAATTTAGAACTGCTTTAGATTAATCTTTTATTAGTAATGTTTTTTAATTCATTCTTGATTATTGTTCTAAGTTTGCATAATAAGATATAATATCTGTAGTTATATTTTTAGCATTATTTATAATAAATTATGTCATTAGCAGTAGCTTAACTTAATTATCTTGATTTTAGTTAAGATAGTGTTATAAGTATTACTTAATTAATTAAATTATTTTTTCTGTTTATCTATCTATCTATTAATAATTTGCAGTAGAGAGCGCTTGTATAGTTTTACATGTTTTTATTATTGTTTTCTAAAATTGTAATATAAATAACTTGTCTTGATTAAATATAATCTTTTATAATAGTTTTATTCAGATAAATACTTTTTATAGTATTAACAAGACTAATTATTGCGCTGTAATATTTTTAAATACTAATTAAATAATTGTATACTTTATTAGCTTGTTAATAGTTATAAATACTTTAATATATATAATTTCTGTAACTAGATCTCTTAATAATAATAATTTTTAAATAAAGTCAACAATAATACTTTCTTATAATGTTTCAGGCATTTATTTAGTATGCATTTTTCTATAAGACTAATGTTTTAGTTGCTTATTTTAATTATAATTTTTATATTTCTTGATATAATTAGAGACTTATTAATGTATTTTTTAAAAAAAGTATGCTTGTTAAATTTTCTTAATTATTTATTTAATTTTTTAATATTCTTCAGCTAATAAATTGTGATGTTATTTAATTATTTTTTTAATTAAAGTTTTAGATATTATTATTACTTTATTTTATAGAAGTATTCTGTTTTATTCTTTTTTATATTTAGCATGAAATCTCTAATTCTATAAGTTATTATTAATTTTTTGTTCTTTTCTAACTTATTCAGCAAAAGCATAATTATTGATTGTTATTATAGTTGCAAGCTGAATATTTTAATTAATTTATAAGCTATTTTTATTTTATTACAGTATATTAATTTTAGGGTTCTTGACATTAATTATATAATTAAATCTTTGGTTTAGTGCATCAACAGCAACATTCTTTTTTTCTTTAATATATTTAATTCTGAATTTATATCTTAATAGATCTTGTGTTCATTAAATTTATTTTCTGTTAAGTTCTTTAGTTATAATAAAATAAATCAGATTCTTGTGATTAGTTTGCATAACAGTTTCTTTTTTAATTTCTTGAAAATAGTGTCTTTAATATTTAAATTTAGTATAGATAGCAAGCATCTCTCAATCATGTATATTATATTTTTATTCAGCTTCTATTATTTATTATGAGTAAAAGATAACAGATCACAATTTTTTATTATAATTTTTTTACTTGAGAACTAATTTAATAGCTTCTTCTAAAATATCTGTTTTTATGTAATTCTGCAGTTTTAAATTATAAAAATATAGTATTAATGCTTTAGTAATAATTTACTTGACTATCTTAAATAAGTCTTGTTGCTCTTTTTCTTATTTAAATAATTTATTATTTTTTAATAGCTTTATTATAGATCTGGCATTCTTAGCGTGATTTTAGAGATATTTTTAAATATATTTAGTGATTTCTAGAAATCTCTGTAGCTTTTTAATGTTAATTAATGCTGATTATTTAAAAATATGTTTAATTTACTTTAATTAAATTTATCATTTTTCTTGCGTGTAGATTATTTCTAGATATTTAATTTTAGTAATATTAAACTTACACTTTTTAATGCTTATTATTAATTCTTTATTCATCATTACTATCATTACTTGTTACACATAACTATTATATTTCTCAGAATTCTTTAAGTATATAATAATGTCATTAAAGTAAACAGCAATAAATTTATTTAAATATTATTATAATATATAAGTCATGTATCTTGCAAACTTAGCTGACAGTTACTTTAGTTTTATAGATATAATAATTTATTTATATAATTCTAAATTTATTAGAAATGCTGTTTTTGATATGTCTTTTTTGTATATTTAAAGATTATAATAATCTTATTATATATTAAAGATTGTTATAATCTTTACTTTTTATAGTAAATCTTGTTTTTATTTCATAAGCAGTGCTTTATTAGCATTATTTATTGTTAGATTATTAACTAATTAATAATTAATAATAAATCTCTTGCTTTTATCTTTTTTTAATATAAACATTAATCTTGAGAATATTAGTGCCTTTAATTCTTATATATAGTTAGCAGAATAAAACTTTTTAATAAATTCTTGTTTTAGCTTTATTTTGTCTTATAATTTTCTGTATTGCTTTACTTGTAATAACTTAATTTCTGATATAAGTAATATCTTTGCTTTATAAATAATATTATGTTTTGATAGTTGATATTCTAGCTTTATAAATAGCTTAATATATTTATAATATTTCTTTAATAGCTTCTGTAGAACTTTAATAAGTTTTTTTTTATATAATTTTTTTAATTTTAATTATACTGTCAAGCTTTTTATAATTGTTTCTTTTGATTTTATTTTACTTAATTCTATTTATATATTTATCAGTGTTTCTATTTTCTTATTAACTTGTTCTAACTCTTTGTTTTCTTGTTTAATAATTAGAAACTTTTTGTGTATCTTAGTTTCTTCTATAATTTAATTAGTTATTGGATTATTGCGTTCTAATCAGTTCATTTTAATAACTGTGTTATATAGTTTCTTTTATATAGACACTATCTTAAAAATCATGTCTTTAATGTATTATTCTGATTTAACAGTTATTTTTTTAATTTATTATTCTTGTTTATAAAATATAAATTCTTCATTAAACTCAAAAACTTGTTCTAGTTTCTGAATATTATAAATGATGATTCTACATTGCTTAGTGTATTTAATTCTTATAAACTCTTTTAAGACTTCTAAGTCTAGTAGAATTCTTGCATGATTTCTGTTAATTTTAGCAATAATAACAACTAAGACTGGTACATTACTGCTAGCAGCACATAGTTGTACTTCTTTGAAATATTTATAGACTTTCTTAAAATAAGTAGTTCATTCATGTTGTTCAAGTTTCTTGTTTTAATGTGTTATGCATTTCTTTACTTTGTAATCTTATAGTGTCAATACACTATGATATAAGTATCTTATTTATGTCTTGACACAGTTGCATCCTGGATTATTTTTAAGACAATTATAATTAAATTTTTGTAAAATAATAGATTGTTTGGAATATCAGTCAGAGTATTTCTTTTTATTATAATATTATTAGTATCTGTTATTGTAGCATAAACTTTAATTTAGTGTTTAATGACTGATTTCTTCTAGCACAGAATAATAATAATATAAATAGTTTCTTATATGTCTGATTTGTTTATTGCAAAAGTATATTTCTTTTAATATTAATATTTATTAATATGCTTCTACTAAGTAAATATTAATTTTTTCATGTTTATTGCATTCATGAAATGTTCAATCTTGACATTTCTTGCATTTTTAAATATAATCTTGTCATATTAGTCCTGATTTTTTTTAATAGACTGCTAAAGCTGGCATGCAGATGCAGGATTTGTTACTATCTTTTTATAAGTTAATTTTTTATTTGTCAACTTCTTTGCTTTCTTTTTGTGAGATTTTTAATATTTTTTTATAATTTAATTACTGATTTATTGTTATTTTCTTAGCTTTTTAAAATGCTAGCTATCTTTTAACTAGTCTGAAGATTTTATTATATGCTTTTTTTTTATAATCTTTCTATTTTTCAGAATTTTTATTCTTTAATAACTTCTTATTTTTAATTAATTCTAATCTCTTTATAAAATTCAAAAGACATTTCTCTTGTTTCTTTGATTTAAGCTTTTTTATAAATAATTTATAAAGCTTTTTTAATTTATTTGCAGGCTTTTATTTCTGTATAGCTTTATTAAATGTATTTTTGCTTATTTTATTTTCTTTGATATATGTTGATTTAGTTTTATTAATATTATTTATAATTTTTTTGTTTTTATTGTTTTCTAGTGCTTGCTTTATTTAAATATTTATTGAGAAGATAGCGCAAATATATAAATTCTAAATAATTAGTTCTGAATTCTTTAGCTTTAATTAATAATATTTTAAGATATATTTTAATTTTTTATATTTAAAATATTTTCTGTTAAACTTTTTCTTATCATTGTTATTGTTCTAGTTCTGGCTAACAGCAGTATTTAGTTATATCTTAATATTTTTATCTCTGTCTCAGCAATTTTCTTAATATTTTTTATTATAAACTTATTCTTATTATTTCTCATTAAATCATCTTTTAATTTATCTTAATTTAATTTAGAAGACTGTTACAGTGAGCTTATTCAGAAATTTTGATTTATTATTAATAAGTGCTAGAGCGTCTTTTATTTTACTGCAGAGTTCTTTATAGTATTTTTTTATTAAAGCTGAATTATCTTATAATAGATTTAAAATAATTTAATAAAACTTTATAATATATTCTCTGATAGTCATCTTATCTTGATACAGAATATAGATTTATTATCTAGCAGTTTTTTTAAGATTTTAATCTTTAAATACTTTAATAATTTATTTCTTGAACTCATTATAATCTTTAAAGATTTTCTTAATCATTTTTTTTCTATTTTTGTAACACATTCTTCTAAAAGTCTTTTATATATGATTTAAACTAACTAAATGCAGATCTTTTAAGATAAGTTCCAGCAAATATTATCTTGTTAGCTGCATTAGTAGCAGTTAAGTTATTAATCTGTATATATATATTTATTAATATTAGATAAGTTCTTAGAGCAGATTACTTATCTTTAAAGCTTTTAGCTTGATTTACTTTAATGTCTTTAAATATTTAAAGCACGAAAATCTGGATTTTTAAGAAT
This sequence comes from Aspergillus funiculosus, assembly GCA_027569145.1. Taxonomy (NCBI): domain Eukaryota; kingdom Fungi; phylum Ascomycota; class Eurotiomycetes; order Eurotiales; family Aspergillaceae; genus Aspergillus; species Aspergillus funiculosus. The sequence goes on from JAPDEN010000006.1 coordinate 791,812, forward strand.
GCTTTTACTTTAAGTAGTATATTAACAGCATTGCTAAATTATATAATTTTTTCTATATCAGTAATTACTTCTTCAGCAGAGATAGCAGTTGTCTTTGTTATCTTTGTTGCAGTTGATTTAAAGTTATTATTTATATTAACAGTAAATATTGCTTTGCTCTTTTGATCTTTAAATACTTTATTATTAGATAAGATCTATCAATTCTTTCTAGAATTGAAGATCTTAGAATATTTAGTAATTAGAAGAGAAAGATATATACTTAAAAAGTATATAAGATATAACAGTAGTTAATTTGAAAGATAGACTAGCTTGAATTCTGAAGATAAAGCACGATAAACTAAATTAAGATATAGTAAAGACTGTATTTATATACATGTAGTTCATTATATCTCATCATACTGGACAGTATATTTCATCAACTCAGGCAATTTGCTCTATCATGCCTCATCATATTAACTGATATGATCGTAGCCCGGGGCCATCACGGCGGTATACTCTCAATACACCGGATGCGGTTTATTGTATATCCGTGTAGGGACAGCGCTAACGGCGGCGTAGCTAACTCATTGGCCCTTAGCTGCTCGTTTATCTGACAGTTAATATAAAAAGTAAATTAGATTATATAATAAAAATATATTAGTGAATAAAAAAAGCAATAATTTAAATTTTTAAAATTACAAAAGGTTTTTATTAAAGTTCTCTAATAACTTAAATTAATAATAAAATAATAATAATTTATTATAAAATTTATAAAATTTACAAAATAAAAAAAATAAAAAACAATTTTAAAAATAATAAATTTTGTAGTTGCTTATCAGCATGCATAATATATTAAAAAAAGTAAAAATAAATATAATAAAATTATATTTCAATATATAAAAAAATATAGAGAATAAATATTTTATAAATATTTTGTATATAAAAAAATTAATATTAAATTTATAAAAGAATATAAACAATTATTAAATAAATAAGAAATAAACTTATATAATAAAGTTTTAAATTATATAAAAAACTATTTATATAAATACTATCTATAACTAAGTTAGAGAGTATATTAAAAACTTTATTAAATTAAATATTATAATAGTTATTATCTATGATATAAAAATTTTAAATTTTAATAATGCTGGATTTTTTAGTTATTAAAAATATTAAATTAATTAATTTTTAAATATCTACTTAAAAAAATAACTGCAATTACATAAAAAAATAAAAATATCTGAATTATATTAAAGTTTATTATTATAATTATAAAATAAAGAATTATATTTTATAATAATTAAAAAAAATTAAATTAAAAAATAAATAGATATTCTATAATAATACTATCAAAAATATTAATGACATAAATCACTTTTCTATTTAAAAATAATAATTTAATTATAATTATTATATAATAAACAGAAAATAGGCAAGAATCTTGCTAGATTTAGAATATTTTAAATAATTTATTAATAATAATATTTTAATAAAATCTGCTGAATATAATCAATAAATCTTTAAATTTAAAAAAGAATTATTATATCAAGTATTAGCAGTAATAATAAAGAAAATATAATTTAATAGTAAAAAATACTTAAAAAATATTAAATTTAATATAATATTAATTATAAAGCAAAAATTCTATAATAAAACTATTAAAATATTATAATTTTATAGGAGAAATCTGACAATTAACTAAATAATTAAAAAAGTTTAAATTAAGGAATATTAGTTATACATTAAGAAAAATAGAAAATAATAAATTTAAGTTAATATAAAAGTATTAAAAAATTATAAAGTAACTTAAACTTTAAAATTATTAATCTATAAAATAGAAAATAACATGACTGTATAATAAAAGTTAAAAGAAATTTATAAAAAAAAACTTGTTAAAGAAATATTGTAAATTTATTAAATTATTTATTTAAAAAATACTAATTATTGCAATATAACAGATGCTATAAAACTAAAATATTATTAATTAAAGAAGTAAAAGAATAGCTTAAATAAATATAATAATTTAGAAATTTATTAAAAAAATTAAGACTAAAATAAACTTTTATTAAAAGCTTTGTATTAGTTAAATATATTTAGAAATCTGATTTATTATACTTTTTATAATTAATATCTATATTAAAAAGATATAAAAGCAAGCAACTTATTATTAATTATTAATAATTAAATTAATTAACAATTAATAATGCAAATTAAATATTATATATAAAATAAAAAACGATTTACTGCATGGAATCAAGAAATTAATACTTTTTAATATTTAATAAAATTATTATAATCTTTTATTATAATAAGAGATTAGAAATATACAGTATTTTTATAGATTTAAAATTATATAAATAAATTATAATATTAATAATAAAACTTACATAATTATCTGCTAAGTTTGTTAAATTTATAATATATATTTTATGAAAATATTTTAATAAAATTATTGCTGTCTACTTTAACAATATTATTATATTTTTTTTAAAAATTAAAAAAATATGAGAAGCATGTATAAGAAGTTATATAAATAATAATAAATCTTAAATTTATTATAAATATTAAAAAAATAAATTTAATATAAATAAAGTTAACTATTTTAAAATAATCTTTATTTAAGAAAAGTCAAAGATATTATAAAAAAATTAATAAGATTATTTAATAATCTACAGTAAAAGATAAAACTAAAATTAAATTTTTTTTTAAAATTATAGAATATATTAAAAAATATATTTATTTTAAAAGCTGCTAATTTAGAATTATAATATTATATAAAAATAAATGTATTTAAAGAAGCAATTAATATAATTTTTAAATAAAAAAAATAAAATAAAAAACTATAATCTATTTTCTTTTACTTAAAATAAAAAATTAAAATTAAAAGAATATAATATTTATAATCAAGAAGTCTTAGCTATTATAAAAAAAATTAAAATTAAAGATATTATCTTAAAGAAGCAAAATATAAAATTATTACTTAAATAAATTATAAAAACTTAATATACTATATAATAATAAAAAGATTTTAAAGATAATAGATTTAATAAACTTAAGAACTTTTGTAATATTAATTTAAAATTAAATAAATTAATAAATAAAAAAAATATTATTACTGACATGCTAAGCTAGAAATCTAATTATATAATTAAAGTTAAAAATCTTAAAATATGTTTATTTTATAAAAATAAAAAAATTTTAAATTTAATTAAAATATTAAGCTTGCTGCTGTCTACATTATTAATAATTATAAATTTATAATATATTTTTAAAAAAAATAAAATAATATACATCTTTATTAATAAAATTATAAAACTTTATACAAAAAAAGTAATGAAGTTTTGCTTTAAAATAAATTAGATATAATATTTAACTTAATAGTTCAGAAAATAATTAAAATATGTTATGATTTATTATTAAAAAACATTAAAAAATTAATAAAATAATGAAAAGATTTAATAAGCTTACTATTTTTTATAAATATATTAATAAATTTAAAACTATATTACATAATATAATAAATATAATAGAAATAAGTTATTATAATATTAATTACTTAAAAAATATAAATATCTAAAATATCTATAAAATTATAAGAAAGTATTATTATTAACTTTATTATAAAATTATGAATTTTTAAGAAGTTTAATTACTAAAGTTATTTACAATAAGATAATTGTTATATATGAATTAATAAAATATATAATTATTAGATTAATGATAACAAATCTTACTATAAAATAACTTGCACTATTAATACTATAAAATATTTATTTAAATAGAACTACTGAAGTAATTTATATTTAATAAAAATAAGTTATTTATATTAAAGTTTTACAAAGTAATTATAAAAATTAATAAAATAATATAAAATATATTTACTGCTTATTATCAGTAAATTAATAAATAATTAAATAAATAATACTTATAATAAAATCTAAAATGCTATAAATAATACTATTTACTAAAAGAATTATATATAGCTTTAATGTAAGTCTAGTACTTAAATATATTATATCATTTAATTATTAAAATTACTAAATAAACTGAAAAATAAAATATTACTACAATTTAAAGTATAAGAACATATCTTAATTAAAAAAAAAGAGAAATTTTATCTGCTACAATAAATAATAAAAAAAGTTTTAATATAAAAAATAAATAATTAAGCGACAAACTTGATGTTATAAATATAAATTATTTAAAATTTAAAAAAAATTATAAATAATAATTATAAATAATAATTATTAATTAAAGCTATTAATAAAAATATAAATCTATTTAATATTTTATATTTTATTACTTAAATTAACACTAAATTCAGAAAATATTAATAATAAAATAACTGACATTAATAAAAAACATAAAATTAAAAAGATTCTAGACTAATAAATTCTAAAAATTAGATTTAATATCTTGTCAGATAAAAAAATTATTTATTAAATAATAATATATAAAAATTGTTTAAATATTTAAATTATTTTAATAAAATTCTGAAGTTTCAGCAAGCAATTAATTATAAAAATTTAATAAAAAGATTTTAATATTTAATACAGTAATTAATTAATTTTATTTTTTTTCAATTTTTTTATTTTTACTTTCTTTTTAAGCTTTTTAAGCTTTTCAAGCTCTTTAATTTCTTTTATATTATAAATAATAAAATTATATATATATTTATAAAGAAGATTGTTCTATTTTTAAAATAAAATAAAAAGTCAATATCTCTTTTTTTTAAATTTTAATTAAGCAACATTATTCACTATTTAAAAAAGTTATTTTTAATTTAATATAATAGAACTGATTATTTTTAATTATATAATGTTTATAATAATTTAATTTTTTAACTTTAATATTTAATTTTTTAACTTTAATATATAGTTTATTAAAACAAGCACAGCAAGTATAAAAAATAATTATTATAAAATTACTTATTTTAAAATACTAAATAAGTTTATTCTTAAAGATACTAGTCTTAAAAATATTAAAAAAAATTAATATAAATATATTAAAATAAGACACAGAAGCTGAGCTAAAAAATTTATTTAAAAAAGTATTATTTATTTTTAAAAATAAAGATCTTGAAAGAAAGAAATTATTAAAAAATATAGATATTATTAATTAATAGATTTATTATGTTATAGTCTAACGCTGTATTAATTATAGTTAGACCATAATACTAAACTAAAATAAAAGTATAAGTATAGACAGACTATGCACAGTATAAATTAAATTATAATAAAAATATAGAATAACTATATAGAGTATAGACAGAATATATTAAATATTAAATATTTAAAAATATTTATTATTTATATAATTAATTTTAATTACTATTTATTATTTTTAAATATTAAGTTATTTTTTAAAAAAAAAATATCATTTATTTTTATATAAAATCTACTATACAACTATAGTGCTATACTTTATTTCTATTTGATTATAGAATATCTTAAAGTATTTAATCTTAAGTAGGATCAGTATAGCTTATCTGACAATAGCTAAATAATACAATTTTTTTAAGTAATTATTATAAGAATTAGCAGGATCTAGATACTAAAATAATTTTATATATAATATTAAAAATTATTATAACAGTCTAAAAGTAAGAACTATAAATCTGTATTTTTTTTTAAATTTTTTTAAATTTTTTAATAATATATCTTACATTTATTTTCTTTATAATCTATATAAATATTAAGTATTTATAATCATTATTTAATAATTATAGAGCTTTCTGCAAGACTATTTTATAATAATATTTTTGTTTAATATAATATTTTTTAAATTTTTATTCATATAGATATCGTCCAGAAATTTTTATTATTGTTTAATTGTATATTTTTTTATAATATTAATCTTATAAACAGAAATAATTTTTTATTAGAAATCTTACTAATCTTAAAACAGAATTTTAGAGGGAATTTGATATAAAAAAAACTTTAAAATTTTTAATAATAATAATCTCAATCTCTTTAATGTAATTATTAGGATTATCTATAGACTATATTAATAATGTATTAATAATAATAATTAGTCCGAATGCAGACATTAATTATAAAATTTTTATATATTTATTTAATATATTCTGCAGACTTTAAATAGTAATTTATATATTAATATTTACTTTTAAAAAGTTTTATTTTACTATATCCTTATAATTTTATAAAATGTTGAAGAAATTAATTATAATATTTAAAAGTAAAGTTTTCTTTAAAATTTAGTAGATAAGTAATTCTTTTAACGGCTTAAATTTATTGTTTTAAAGATATTTATTAATTAATATTTTATATTTAATAAATATTTAAAAGCTGTCAGCATCTGTTATATTTAAAAATTTTAAATAATTATTTTTTTAAAAGAATTATTCTGAAGTCTATCAGACAGACTATAATAAATATTTAATATATAATTATTTTTTTCTGCTATATTCAGATATATTAAAAATATATATATCATTAAAATTTATATTTACACCTACTTTTAAAAATAGTGAAGAAAGAGCTATTTCTATAAATAAAAATAAATATAAATAATTAAAAGATCTACTAATCTTATATTAGATTTTTATAATAAAATCTTCTACAGATTATTATCAACATTAATAAAAAAATTTATAATAATTATTTATAATATTTATTATATAGTCTATATTAACATCTTTAAGATTTATATAAATGGCTTTAGGATTAACAACTATGTAGAGATTATAATAATATATAAAAATTTAAAATAATATTAAAAGATTTATATAAAAATAAAAAAAATGAATATAATTTTTATAATATATTCTAGCACTCTATATAAGTATAAAGAAGTCTGAGTTTTATAATTTATTAAAGATATATATAAATAATTAAAAAATATTATATATTTTAATTATTTTTTAGTAGTCTTTAAAATAATATTACTCTAGAAGATAGTTTATCTGCTAGAAATTTATTATTTTTAACAATAAAATATTTTATTTTTTTAAATCTCTGATTATCTAAAAATTTTAGAAAATAAACTAGTAAATTTTTATATTAAGCTTTTTATTAGATAATATTTAAAAAAAAGAATTAATTAATTTTATTTTTAAGAAGTTTTTTTCTAAAGATTCTGAAGTTTATTATTAATTATTAAATTAAATAATAATCTAAAAACTGCTGAATTATTTAATAGATAAATAATGTTATTTTTAAAGTAGTTTTATGTTAGATTTCTTTAATAATTAATAAAATTACTCTTTAACTTTATATTGATCTAAGCATCTCTGAAAAAACTGTTTTAATTTAACTATATATTAAAAGAATTAAATTTAATATTTATTTATATATTTTTTAAATTATAGAATTATTTCTCTGTAAAAGCTATAATTTACATATTTTAAAATTTTTTTATTATATTTTATTTTACTATTTTTAATATAATAATCTCTGAAGACAGTTTTAAAATTTATCTAAAGCTTTAGTTAAAACTAAATAAATATATTAGATAGTTTATATAATATTAATTATAAGTTATTTAATATATTTATAATTTATTAATTTTATTAATTCTATAAATTCTAGATGTTGATATCTAATGATTTTCAAGCAATTTTAAAAATAATTTTAAATAATTTTATATAACATTTTAAGTAATTTAATAAAAATATACTAGAAATAGTTTTTTTCTAATATAAGTTTAAAAGTAATATATGATTAAAGTAGCTCTTAAAAAAGAGATATATTATAGTAGATTTATGCCATTATCTTTTATATTATATTATTATTTTTGATATATTTAATAAACTAATACAGACTCTCTGAAAATAACTATAATATTTATATTTTAATAATTCTAAAATCTGTTAAGGAAAGTTTTAAATCAGCATTAATATTAATATAAATATTTAATAATCAAAATTAATCAGTATAAGCTGACTAGTCTTTATTATTATTTATAATAAAAGAAGGTAGATAACTGACTTTAAAAATACTATATAAAAATAGAAAAAAATCTGCTAACTAATATAAATATTTAATTTTAAATATAAAGACTGTCTTCTAGAATGCAAATATAGAGATCTTTAGAGATAAGAAATATATTAAAATAATAGATAATAGAGACTTGCTGGCTGCTAGCGCCTCTAAAAGAGTTCTGCAGCAGGGAGCTAGAACAGAGTAACTCTCTAATAATAATAATAATAATAATAATAATATATTTTTATTTTTAAATAAGTTTGTCTGATTTTATAATATTAAATTATAAAGATTAATTTATATCTAAATTCTAAAAGAAATTTTTTCATATTTTAAAAATTAAAATAAAATTGATATCTGAATAGTATCTGCAAATAAATAAGTAATTAAAAATTATAAGTTAATAAATTATATAAAGATTATATTCTTTTATTAAATTTTATTAAAATAATTAAAATAAACTTTTATTTACACTGAATTTTACTTATATTATATTATTTAATAAATTTATAGAACTGTTATTCTTTGTAATTAAATAATTAAAGAAAATATAATTATATATAAATTAAAATATAAAAACTGTATAAAAAATAAAAAAAGTAATTGATTATTATTACTATAATGAAATCTTTAAAATAAAAAATAAAATTATAATTATTATTGCTAATTAAAACTTTAAAAGATCTAGTGGAAAATGTTTAAATTAAATAATTAATTTTTATGAAGTTCTAACAAAATAAAAATATATTAGATTTAATTATTATTAAAGTTAAAGACTTATTTAATATTTTTAAAAAAAATTAAAAAATTAAATAAAGAATTTAGTATCTCTAATATAAATAAATAATTAATAAAAATAAATAATAAAGCAAGTTAAGTTATTATTTTTAGAATTTTTTATTAGAAGCTGTAGTATTAAATAAAATAAATAAATTATCATAAGAATTTAGCATAATATTTAGTCACATTAATAAAGAATTTAATTATAAAAATATTAAAACATTATAATTGATATTCTAAGCAGCTGAACTTTTTAAAATAACTATAAAAATAATTTCAAATAATAAAAAAACTAATTTCTGAAGAATTAGGCTGATAATAATTTTTAGTAAAGATTTCCTCAAATTATTAAAAAATCCGATAAAAATAAAATTAAAAGATAAAATAATATAATTAATTAAACTAGAATGATCTAAAAGCTATATTTTAATTATAATTAAAAAAGATTTTCTTATAACTTTTATTTTATAAAAATTCTATGTTTTTATAAATTAAATAATTTAATAATTTAATAATATAACTAGTTGTATTTATACATAAAAAATTAATAAAAATTGTAAATCTTTAAAAAGTTAAACTTTCTATACTACAGTGAATTTTTTTTAATTTTATATAGTATTAACTTTGTCAGAATTTATTTCAATATTATTAATTAATAAAATAAATTTTAGATACTTCATTTACTTTATATAAAATTTATATTTATAAAGAATTATTTATAATTCTACTTTTCTTAATTAATATAATATTATTTATGTATAAATCTTATATTTGATCTTATTCTCACTATAAATTAAGATATTATTAATAAAAACTATAATAAATTAATCAAGATAATTAATAACATTTTATTTATAAAGTATTAAATTTTAATAAATTTATTTATTAATTTAAAAATTGTAGCATACAGAGGCTCATAAGAACGTAGATATTTTATTGATAATAATGTCAAGAGTTCAATCTGATACTAAAGCTAACTAATATCTGTCAATAAATTATTATAGAAAGAAACAACAGAATGAGCAAGAGAATTAAAAGTATATAATATTATAAAAGATTAACAATTTAATAACATTCTTGATATTATTGTAATTTAAATATAAAATATAAGATAATAATGAAAAATAAAAGTAAAATAGAGTAGCTGCAGAGCATAAACAAAACTTAAAGTAAAAGAAGATAAAGACTATATTAAAAGTAGTTTTTGATTTTAGAAATAAGTGGAAGTTAATATATATATTATTAAAAGTATTTTAGAATTAAAAAGTCTCCAATAATTTTAAAAATAAGTTTTAATAAGACTTTATATATTTATATACTAGAAAATTATTTGAATATCTGTTAATATTAATAAATTATGTAAACTAGTAGTAATGACTCTTTATAAATATTTTTATTTTTATTTTCTTTAAATAAGTAGTAAAGAAGTGCTAATAGATTTTATATAATAATTTTATTTATATATTTTTTAAATCTATTACTATTAGTTAATTTTTATATAGCAATTAATTTATAAAATTAATAATCTAGTTTTTTATTTTTTTCAAATTAAATTTACCATATCTCTAACTTTATATTATCTTAATTTAATGCCAGAATTCCATTAATAATATTTTTAATCTCTATAGTTACTGTATAAGGAATTTAGAATAAAACTTTATATTTTAAATATTTAAATTACAGGAAAGCTCCGATTTAATTATTTGAGTTTTAGTATTTTTTTTTAAAATTTATTTAAAATATTTATAAAACTATTTTAATTAGCTTTATATTTATATCTTTATTTTTATATTTAAGTCTGCTTTTATTTTTAATTTTATTATTATTTTTAACTGTAATAGTACTCTCTAATAATAAGTTTTTAAAGTAAATTTACGTCTAATATCTAATTAAAAATTAAATATATATATTATTCGTAAATAATATTATTTATCTTTATATCAAATAGTGCATTACAGTCTTTATTATTATGTATTAATAAACTTTTTTAATATATTATATTTTCACCGTTAACTAATTTAATTTTATATAATTATTAATATAGCTTGTCTAAAAAACAAGCTTTTTAATATAAGTTTATAGTAATTATATAGATATTATATAATATAAGAAAATAATTTTTATTACTGCTTTTTTATTATTATTATTTTTATTTTCTAATTACTTTTGTCTATATCTCTTATAATTTTTATAATACTTTTTTATTTGAACTGCTTCTTTGCAGTACTATTATTTTTTATTTTTTTAATATATATTATATTATTTTTAGTAATTAATTTAAAGAATATAAATATTAACTATAAAATTGAGAAATAGTTGTAAAATTACTTTTTATATTAGAATAATTATTGAATTATTATTATAATATATACAAGTATTCTTTCTTTTTTTATAATTATGATAAAGTATTTTTATATTCTTTTAATCTTTATATATAGTTATAGTTTTTAGCTTGAGAATTCTAAAATTCTATAATATAATAGTATTTTTAATATTTATAAAGAATTTTTAAATATTATATATATATTATTTTATTTTAGCTACTTTACTATAAACTATAAATTATAATTTTTTCATAAATATTGCATTCTTAGATATATTTTTTATATTAAAAAGTAGATTTTTTTATAATATCTATATATTAAATATTTAATAATATTTTTAACTTTCTAATATCTATCTTATAAATTATTATTATAATTTATTTCTATAATTTCTACTCTTAGTATAATCAAATTTAAAATAAAAAATTATTTATTTTATTATAGTAATTAATTCTCTATTTATTTATTTTATATTTTCTTTCTCTATCTAATTTTTTTTAATTATGCTCTTCCCTATTTATATTTTAAAATTATAATTTTATATTAACGTAATTCACAAGCGAGCCGCCATCACAGGCGACCCGCTACGGCCTGTATTACATATAAAATAGCACTTTTTATATCTTAATTATCTCAACTAAAATGACATATAGAAGTTATTTAATATATAATTTATATATGTATATCTTATAAAAAAATAAAAATGATTTTTTTCATTTTTTTAATAGCTTAATTACCATTATATTTATAGAAAGATTTAGAATACCAAAATATCAGTGTAATTTATATTACCCAAAGAACTATATATTTATACATAATAATATATATAATATTTTATAGAGAAATATTATCTAAATTAATTATCTTAATTTCAAGTCTCTTACTAGTGTTGTGATAAAGATAATTAAGATATAAAAAGTGCTATTTTATATGTAATACAGGCCGTGGCGGGTCGCCTGTGATGGCGGCTCGCTTGTGAATTACGTTATATAAAGTAGATATATAATTATAAATAAAAATTTTTAATAAAAAGATTCTTATAGCTATAATAGCTCTAATTATTATTTATATTATTTAATTATTTATATTTAATACTTTTATTTTATATGATTATTCTTAAAATTTAGATAATAGCAGGCTGGAGCCTAGCTTTTTTAAAAATATAGCTTAAATATTTACTTAATATATTTATAGAATTTTTTTGTGTATAATACAATTAAAAAATTATATATTATAAATTTTTTTAATTTATTTAATCTAATGCTAATTAAGCTTTTTATGTTTATAAATTATTATAAATTTCCATAATTTAATATTAATTTTATAAAATATTTATTATTTTTGAAATAATATTATTAGTATTTAAAATATTTTATTATAATTAATAATTCTGTATTATACGCTTTATAATTTTTTTATAGTTATTATTTTGCAGAATTAGTATATTATTAAATATTAGTTATTTTTAAATTTTTCAAATATTATTTTTTATAATAATTAATATTTTAATGCATTAGTTTGTATTTATATTTTTTGATAGATTAAAGTATTGATACTAGTATTTTTAATAAGCTTGCTTTTAGTAATTAAAAATTATATTTTATTTTTTTAATAAAGATATTAATTGTGTATTTTTTTACTAAATTTAATAATAATGTAATAATTTTACTATTATCTTTATAAACTTTTATTAAGAATTTATAAATCTTAAAAACTATTATATATTATACAGATTCTATAATTTAAATTATTTTTTAATTATTCTTTTACAATCTAGCTTTATTTTAATTTTCTTTATTATTATATTAAATCCTAAAAAGTTTATCTACTTAATATAAAATTTATATTTATCTAATTAAATATAGAATTTATACTCTTATACTCTCTGGAAAATTATCTGTATACATCTTTTTATTTTAGAGTAGATAAATATATTATTTAAATAAATTATATAAATAGTATTTGATAAATTATTAAATGTACACTTTATCTTATTTGAAAAAAATAATAGAAATATTTATCAGTCTAAACAGCATTTTTTAATATTTATAGTAATTATAATACATCTTTTTATTTATTTATTTTATAGATATATATTTTATAATATATATCTTTTAAATTAAATTAAATATATATCTTTATATTTTTAAGCCATTTAATATCTTATTTGAAAGTAGAAGAAGAAGATAGCAGTTTTCAATTATTATTATTATATTTAATTTTTAGTAGTTAATATAAAGTTATAAAGTATTATTTTTTAATATAAAAAGAATTTAACATATCTTTTTAAAAGTTTTATATATTATTTTATTAATACCTTTTTAATATAGATCTACAGAGCTCTTACTTTCTTTATTCATAAAATATAAATAAATAAATACAGAAGATCTGTGTTAGACAATAATTTAATAATATAATTTTAAATATAACATAAAATTAATATACTTGATTTTTTTAAACAAAATATTTATAAAATTTCTATATATTCTTAATAAAAATATACTTTTATTATTTGTTTACATTATAAATAGCTTTAATATACAGATCATCTCATGCATATAAATTATATATATTTTAATTTGTTTAAGTATAACATTAATATATTTTTAAAGAAATATTAAAATAATAAATGACTGAACTACTTTCTAATATTCTTATATTTAATTACATTAATTAGAGATTACCTTTATAAATTTTAGTTATAATTATTTTAATATTATATTATGCAAATGTCTCTTTGCATATTTATATAATTTATTTTAAATTATAATCTTGTACTCTAACTTTATATTTTTATAAAAAATAATTTTATAACTATTTAATAAAGTTATTTTTCTTAATAAATTTTACTTTTATACTATAATGTAAAGGTTCTACTTGGCAGGATAGAAAATTCATTAACTAGGTAAAGATGTCTCAACAAACAAATAAAGAATATATATTGCAACAAAATATAATAAAACTAATTTTTATTTTTTATAATGTTTAGAATAATAATTTTACTTCTAGATTTTAAAGTCATGATATTATTAACTCTAAATCTATAAATTACTAATATATATATTTATTATTATTAAAGAAAGACAATTACTTTAATTTGTAATAATTATTTTCTGTTTATAAACAGCTGTTTTAGTTGTTGTTTATAGATTTTATTTTATTATAATATTTTAAATATATCATGTTTAGATCATTATTCTTTCTGTAATTATAATTTTTAAAAGAATCATAATTTTAAAAATAATTTATAAATAAAAGTTATTTAATGATATAATAACTGTTTCATTTTAATTTAGAATTTGAAGAAGAATTAAATCTATAATAAATAGTAGAGTTGTTTTTATTTATTTATATTATAATAAAAAATTTTTTATTAGTATAACTATTAAGATTTAGAAAATTTTTTATTATTTTAAAAAGCTTAATATCTTAGTATAACTTTATTAATTATATAAAGAAAAGCTCTTTATAATTATAATTTATAAACTTAATTATGCTATAAATAGAATATTTTATTATATTATTGCTTAAAGAATATTAATATATCTTTAAAAGTTAAGTATTTATTATAATTTTTATAGATATAATAATAATTGTTTATTTTAATAATTATTAATTTATTACATTTTTATACAATTTTTAATTATGACAAGTCAACTTTTTCATTGTTTATATTTATTAAATTGTTATTCTTAACTATTAAAGATCTTTATTAATAATAAATAATATTATACTATTAAGTAATAAATAATACTTTAATAAAGCTGAAGCTTTTCTAATATCTTTATTATTTAAAATTTTTAATTAAAAATATAATCTGCTGTCTGAAGAGTTATTAAAAATAAAATATATTTTAAATATTAAATATTTAGTTCTATATAAATAATATATTAAACAGAATAATATATATAAAGCTATATATACTTTTAAAAAAAATTCAAAAGTTTTTATATTAACTAATTAGACAGTTTTAAAAATATTAAAAAATATTATAAATTTTGCAGATATTCTAGAATAATATATTAATTTTTTACTAGTAAGATAAAATAAATAATTTAATATAAATTAATAATATTTTTTCTGATATAATAAAAATAATTTTAATATTATACTTAGTTTTCACTAATATAGAAACTGTATATATTGTTTTACAATAATAAAAAAATTATAAAATAAATATTTATATGTTATTATAATATTATTTATAAAGCTAAAGTATTCTTAATTATTTAAAAAAGTTTATTATATATTTTATAAAAGTTAATATACTGAGTTACACTTAATTTTAATATTTATAATAAATATTACTTGTTATGAGTAAGACATCTTTATATTTTTAAAAAAATTTAAATTAATTTTTAATAATAAGAAATATATATTATAAACAGTTCTTTTTTACATATTTTTTATTAATATAAAGAAAAAAAATAATCTATATACATAATAATAAAAATATTACAGCAGGAACGAGTACACTTAAAAAAATTAATAAAAATTTTTTTACTTTTTTTTCTTATATCTAAATTATATTTTATATATTATTTCTATTTCTATATAATATTATTTAAATATCTTTTTATTTACTTGTTATTATTTTTAATAATATATTTTATTAATTAAATTTTTACTGTTGTTTTTATTTATTTATTCTTTTAACTAGATAGATTTTCTATAAATTTTTATTATTTTTAAATAAATTAATGCTTATTTTAAAGTTTTCCTTTTTTTATATTTTTAAATAATTAATTTAAGATTAGTCATATCTTTCTTTAAAATCTATTAATTATATTTAAATGATTAGTCTTTTTATTTAACAAAATAGTAAAAATTTTTATAAAATTTATATTTTTTTCACTTCTTTAAAATTTTATTTTTCATTATCAATTAGCTCTAATATTAATAGTAAGTTAATATTATTTTTTTGTTTTTATAATTTTAATAATAAAATATAATATATATTATAATTTTTAAAATATTAATTTAATAAACTTAATCAATAAGCTTATGAGCTAATTATATTTAAAATATAAAAAAACTAATAAATTTTAATGTTAGTTTCCTCGTAAATACTTTTAAATTAAAATTTTAAGTTAAAAGTAGTATTAATGTTTTTCTTTTAAATTTTATAAATTTATAATATTTATTATAATAAGTTGCTTGTCTTCTGATACTTTTTAATTATAAATAAATAGATTATTTTTACAATTCTTATAATTTCTTATAATATATCAAGTATTTAAAGATTAAAAAAAATATTAATTAATATATTCACAGTATTATTGCACGTAAATTTTGCAGTACAAAGTAGTTTTAATTAAATTCTTTATTAAATATTAATGTAGTAATGCAGATACTGTTTAAATATTGAATTTAATTATTTTATTTATTTATTAATTTACAAATAAAATACTGTTAATAATTTTATTTTAACTTTATTTATATAATATAAAGATAATCAAAACTTACTAATAAAGATTGTTTTATAATTTAAAGTAATTTTTTTCAACGATTTATATTTTAATTTAATATTTTTATAAATTATTAATAATAACAAGAATACTATTTACTATTTTATTTTCATAAATAATTTTTAATAGCTTAATAATAAAGTTTATAGATAGTTTTTTATAAAATTAAATAAATATTAATAAAAATCTTAATTTTTTTATATAATTTATATCTTTAAATTATAATATCTTGATATGTAAATATTTTTATATATATTTAATAATATTTTTCTATAAATTTATTCAGTAATATTTGCATTTTAAGAACTTTTTAATTTTATTTCATTTAAAATGTTCTGTAAGAGAATTATTATAATATAAAAATAATAATTTTTATTTTAACTTTTCACTATTTAAAATATAAAGTCTTTACTAATATTATAGCAATTTCTTTTATTTATAGATTAATTATTTTTTTGTCTTTCTTTAAAAACAAATTTATTTTTTATTATTAAAACTCTATATTCTTAACTTATAGTTTCTTAATTAAATCTTTTAAGTTTTTATTACTTTTTAAAGAATAGACATTTTCTATAAAATTAATTTAATTAATTATAGACTGAGAAATAAAGTACTTTTAAATTAATTAATTTTAAATAATTTAGTTAGCTGTTTCTATATCTAATTTCTAATTTAAAAAAACTTAATATCATACAGATATTAAGCTTAGAATAATTTTTTTTTATTTTAAAACTTAAACTAAATTTTACTTTATAACAGCTCTCTTATACTTAAAAAAATTGTATTAATAATTTATTATTTTTATTAATATTAATAAGTTATTTTTTTAAGATTATTCTAAAAAAATCTTAATTTTTAGAATAAATTATCTGCTGAATTTAACTTTTCACTTTAATTATAAAGTTATATAATATTAAAATTATGTATTATTATACTTATTAATTATTTATTTTAGATTATTTTATAAATTTTTATAGATTATAATAATTAGATAGTATTTTAATTGTATATTTATTATTTTTAAGATATTATCTTTAAAAATAAATTATAGCAAAAAGCTTTTAATCTAATATTTCATAATTAAATTTTATTTTATTAAATTTTTTAGATCAGAAATTCTTGCTATAAAATAGAAATAATTTTTTTTATTTAATTAAAAAACTATTTCAGTTATACTTTTATTAAATACATTTATTTCTAGATATATAATTTTTTTAAATTAAAGTATTATAACAGTAACACAATCTAAAAAATAGTAATTAAATAATACAATATTATTTTTTTTTAAAAAAAACTTTAAAAAATCTGATTTTTTTTATTCTTTATTTCTTTAAAAAGAAATATTAAAAATAATTCTAAATAATTCTTTAATAAAAATTGCAAAATTCTAGAAAGACTTAAATATTATAATAATTCTAGAATTTCTTTTATAAAATAGTATCAGCAATCTAATATTTATTTATAAATGTATTATTTATAAAGATAATATATATATCTAAAAAATTTAACTTGTTATTAACAAAAAAAGTATTTATTAGTTTTAATATATAATTCTATAAATTATATTCTTTCTAATATTTATTTAATATAAGTAATTATATTCTTTCTAATATTTATTTAATATAAGTAATATATATTTCTTAATTAAATGAAAAAATAAGAATATTATTATATATAATATAAAAATAATTAAGAAAATTATATAGTGCTATTTAAATCTAATTTTAAAAAGTAATAAAAATATTAAATAAATCAAAAGATATGACTATATATTTAAAGTATTTATATTGTATTTAAAAAAATGTTTTTTATTTATTTTCTTTATAAATATAAATTTAATAATAAACATTCTAAACATTAATTTTACTAAAGTATTTAACTTCTGCAATTTATTTTAAAATTTTTATAATAAAAAATAAAAAATACTAATTCTTTATTAATTAATATCTTGTCAAGTTTTTAATAGTTAATATATAAATATAATATTTTATTTTTTTTAAATATAAAAAGAATTAATGCGTCTGCAGAACTCTTTAATAATCTTATTTTATTATTTTTTAGTTTAATAAAATAATTCATAGTTTTTTTAAAAAAAATAAAACTTTAAATTTAAAAGTAAAGAAGACTTGTAAATAGTTTTTTAATTTTTTAAATATTTTAAAAATATTTGATAATATATTATTCTTTTATAAAAGTCATATTTATTTAATAATTATAAAGCTATAACTCGTATTTTAGTATATTTTAATAAATTTATAAAAAAAATATAGTAATAGCTTTAAATTATTACTAATAATTTTATAATAATAAGTAAAGATATAGATTATAAATAATAATTATACAAAGAAAGATAAATATTTCTTTAATATTTAAATTTTTATCTATTATAATATAAAAAATTATTCAGTCTTTCTTATAATTTTTTAAATATTCTTTATTGTAGTAAGACCTGTTATATTTTATAAAATTTTTATATTATTAATAATTTTAATAATAAAGACAGTTAAAAATACTCTACACAGATTATAATTTAATATCAATTTATAGTTAATAATGTCTATCTCTGCATAACTATCTAGATAAATTTTAATATTATTTTAAATAATAATCAGAATTTAAAAATAAAACAAAAATTAATAAAAATTACTTTAATTAACTTTTCTTTTAATAGTAATTTTTATTGTTAAAGAGATTATACTTTAATAAATTATTTAAGATATTAATTAACAAAATATTTTATATTATTATATATATAGCATTATTGCAGTTTCTCTTTTTTATTAATAAATTATAAAAAATATCTAATTAATTTATGCTTATAATCTTATTTAAATAGATATGTAATATTATTTCTTAAAAGATATTTATTAGATAATAAAGAAGAAAAGAAGTATTTTTATTTAGAATAAGTTTATAAAAGTCTTTAATAGTAAATAATAATTAATATTATTTTATTATAAGTATCTAATAGATTTAATATATACTTTAAATATATTGTTAAAGATTAGATAGATAACAGTTTAAGAAAAAAATTCAAATTTATTTTAATTTTATTAATGTAAAAAAATAATATTCTAGAGTAGCTAGATAGCTGTTAAATCTTTTTAAATTTTAATTGTATTTTTAATGTACTTTTTTCAATTTAGTTATAGTATTAAGTTAAAAAGTTATTAAATTTTAAATAAATATAATAATTTATTTTTTAAAGTCTTGTCAAAACTTTCAAAGTTATCAAAATCTTTTTAATATTTTTTATATATTAATATCACCTCTATCAACAAGTAAATTTTATAAAAGTTAATATTATAAGAATTTTTTAATTATTATTATTAAGAAACTTATATAATACTTTTAAGAAAATACTTTATACATTTTATAGTTATTTTTATTATTGTTATAAACTGTAGTTAAAAATAAAAATAAAAATATTTTAAAATTTAATAAAATCTAATTTTAGTTTTAAAGTCTGATAAAACATAGTCCTTTTTTATAATTAATTTAATAATAATTTAATATTTAATTGTTTAATTTTATTTTATAATTTTTAAGTATTTACTGTAGTTCTTAATATTATTTTAATTAATGAATATTATTTTTTAGCTGATGAATGAATTTAGAAGAAGTAATAGCAAATTTATTAGAGAATAGTTTTTTTAAAAAAGAGTTAGACTTGATATTTTAAATTAAAAATATTTTTAGATAGTTAAAAAAGACGAAGTAGAATATAAAAAATTTTTTAATTAAAATAAAAAATTTATTAACTAGATAAAGATGTCCTAATAAACAAGTAGAGAATATATATTATAATAAAATATAATAAAATTAATTCTTGGTTTTTGTAATATTTAAAATAACAATTTTACTTATTGACTTTAAAGTCATGATATCATTCAATGGACTTTGAACCTATAAATTAGTAGTATATACATTCATTATTGATCAAAGAAAGACAATTGCTTCAACCCGTGACATACAATTTATAAGAGCTCTTATTTTTTATAATTATTTTAATTAAAATAATCTTAAAAATAATTATCTATATTATTAAGTAATTTATAACAATATTCAGCACCACTACAATATTATAGATTCAAATATTTAGTTTTTTGCTTCTATATCTTAATAAAATAAAATCTTAAATAAATCTTTTATTTTTCCAAGCAGCATTCTGCAGTCTAATAATTAGATTTTTTGTAGTTACAATATTTTTTATTTTAATATTAAATTTATCTATCTTCTTTTTTTAACTGATTTTGCACTTATATTTCTAGAATTTTAAGTTCTAAATATAGTTTTAATTATCTACATTTTCATTTTAAAGCTAAGTCTAACTGCAATTATAGATTAATAATTTAAGATTTATTATTAAATTACATAAAAATATAATATATAGATATTATTTTATTTTATATTATAATTTATTTATAATTCTAATACTGAAAGCTGTTTTTTATTAATTATTTACTAGAATATATAATAGTTGCTTTTTTATATATATAAATATTATATAAATATATAAACAGTCTGATAGAACAGTTATCTAATATTAATATATTTTAAAATAATATTATTGTGTATACTGCTTAAGTTATTAATTAATTTAAAAAGAAATTTATTAAATTTCTTTTAGATATAAGATTAAATTACAGTATTATACACGACGGCAAGCAGGGCGCCGGAAACCGTGCCCATTTGCTCGCCGTTCTGCGTGCCTCGACCGCCTGCCTGGCTGCGGCCTCCCGCTGCGGTGCCCCGATCGGGCTTAGCGCCGCAGCCGCCGCTTTTACCACACCGGCTCTCCACTGTCCCATCTATAAAACATCGCTCGCTCACCCTCGACTCATCGACGCACTTTCTCTTCTGCCCAACTCTCCCAACACCCCTGGCGCACGCGCTCCCCCCAGTTTTGCGCCCCGAAATGACCTCGCACGTCGGATTTCGTCGGACATGCCGAAGATGCCATGCATGAAATGATTGTGAAGCTACGGAGTAATTCGAGGTGACGGTGAAAAGGTCACGGTTGTACGTGACTTTTTGCTAAAAAAAATCGTGGTGTTTCCGCCCAGAAGGACATGAATATGTGTGTGGTCTTTGGATCAAAAACCGTGGGCTTTTTCGCTCCAGGATATCGGTGCCTTTCAACCCACCCACACCGCTTCCCAAACAGGCCCGCGGAGGATAAAAATGCAGTCACATGGACGTAATTTATTCAATCATGGGAACTTTCAACTTCTCGAATCTCTCCTCTATCGACACCATCCCCACCTCATCTCCTCGTTCTGTTCTCTGATCCATTTATTCTGCTCTGAAATGAACTCGTCATTGCCTTTGGAAGAAGTGATCCTCATCTCTCCTCGGCGGAGGTCTCCAGAGGACGCTTCTCCGAATAAGAGGCGGAAAATCACTCCATCCCCCGAATCCTCCCTTTCCAGAAACCTTCTTGTCATCCCTCCGATTAGCTCTGTTCGACCTCAGCCCCTTTTTGTTCCGCCGGATCTCTCCCCCAGTTTCGCTGCAGATCTCTTCCCAGGCGGTGAAGCAACCATAGGTAAGTGATATCAAATCCGTGAAACCGTCAAACATTTTGAGGCTAACCGCATCCTAGAGCTAAGACGTCCTCTTCGAAGTTCGCAACATGGCCATCCCGAGCCTGACCCTCAAGCTTCCTTGACACCTGGGGCCACTCTACCATTTTCTCGGCAGATTATCTTGCCATTTGACCTACGCCAAAGTCCCTCAAAATTTTTTGAAACTGAAAACTCTCGGCTCCTCTTCGAAATTTTTCCTGGCACTCAGAGAGTCGACTTTGATGACCGAGTTCTAGTATATCGTTTCGATCAACTGCCAGCAAAGCCATGGCCGAAGAAAATTGCAGGTGTGCCATGTTTTCTCACAGCAGACCCGAATAATCCGGGCCCGATTATTCCCATCCGCTATCGAAGTCGCTCGAAGATTACCGTCTCCGAAAACTTAGATCTTAGGGACAATGAAGCAGCTGTCGGCCTAATTTTTGACTTGGTCCGTGATTTCTTCGCAAAGACCGATATCTCTGTCACTGAAATACAGTTTTGGGGGCATATCATCATTATCGTCCTAGAAAATGAAGATAATAAGGACGAAACCCTAAGGGCGGTTCCCCGGTCAGTTGCCCAGTGTAACTGTTTCTTCCTTTTCGAGTCTATGATGGCTAGGTCCAGCAAGCTATCCGCGTTACGACTTAAGGAAGCTTCCTTGACCCAAATCGATGATTCCCGATATGACACCATGAGACCAGGAGTAATGCTCAGCTCGGGCAAGCATCCCGAAGAGGGATGGGAGGTACTTACTTCCTCCGGTGTCCTCGTAAAGGACCCTCTTGGCCTTGAGTATATGACTGTTGCCGCTCATGGATTTCCGGGACTTCCATTCGATGGAAAAGTCTATCATCCTCGTTCTTCCGATAGAGCACTTGGCGAAGCCATCATCGAACTCTCTCACACAGACGTCGCTTTGGTCAAGCTGAGTCAAGGTGTGGAGTTTATCAACGAGCCATTCGAAAACACACTTATGCCAGCGCCTCCCTTCAAACTAGCGGGTTTCGTTCGAGCAGCCGAAACGAGAATTGGCGACGATGTCTTCCTCGATAGTCCTTTCTCGGGCTTTGTTGAAGGGACCCGAGGGGCCCACTCCCTACTTCGAGTCCCTAGTGACGACCCCCTTGAACCGGAGCAAACATGGATCAGATGCCAATGGGATTATATGGGTCAAGACTCGAACCAGGTTATGGTTGATGGTGTTTGTGGCTCAGCGATCTGGGACCGAAGTCACAGAGTTCTCGGGTTTTTTCGATACGCCCCCTCGTCAGGGGCTTTTCTGGATTGGTGCATGAGTATCACTGCCGATCATCTTCTTGACAAGAACTACATTATGATCTAGCCCTATTCTCACCCCTCCGATGAGTGCGTGTATGGTTGTCGTTGCCTCGGAGTTGTCGCTCCAGCCCCTACACTATTATGTCTATTTGCTGACCGGCTCCTGCATATCGTTATCTCGAGCTAACTATCCCTCTCCATCCTGTATTTGTCGCGTACTATTCTTAGCTAACCTCCTATACGGAAATGTGGTCGTGCTCACGGACCCGAAGGGACTATAGCTCAGACACCAAGTATTGGCGGTGATGGTAAAAGGCAGGATAGCCCTATATGATGGTTGCCCCTGCAGACTTTATTGGAAGTACTAGATTAGTGTTTAACTTCTTTCCGAGGACTGATCGTGATGAAATTTCCAGGTCAATACCTCGCAACTGCCCGATCCTATCTTTAGCGGTGAGTTTCTAGATATAATTATCCATATCATCAATTCCTCCATCTGGCTTCTGAACATTGTCTACATCACTTCAAGCTTTAAGTAGCTCCATCTTACAAAATTCCTCTTATCCTGCCCCTAAATCATTTAGCTCTAGCTTTAAAGTTCCCCTGTTTTGTTAAATCGCCTTTATACTTGTGGGAGAGAGTGTTGAATGCAATTTTCATAGTTGGAAAGTAAGGTAAATAGCATGAAAATAACAGGCTACAGTGATATCAATGACCTAATTTGGCATAAAAGCTTCAAGTGACGGGCTCTGGCGGACTCAATTAAAGGTTAAAACTACGTAAGATCGTTGGTTGGTGGAGACTCATGGGAATAGTGTCAGATTTCGGTATAAGGGGCTCTGGCGCGGCACGCTTAAGATAGATATACAATCAGTTAATATTCATTATAACATTGCCACTGCTAGCGATGATTTAACGACAAGACCTAAAATAGCGAAAATTTTGTGAATTGAGGTAGCAAACGCCTGGTTGAACTCTTGGTTATAACCGTGGAGGCACCTGCAACGGTGGAAGAATGACCAGAATGACTCTCGTATACCGTCTCGTTTATACTTCTATGTAAGAATAAAAGCTGCTGTGCCTCTTATTGTATTGGTCTAATGGAGAAAGAGAGATCGCTTCGCCAGAACGGAGACGCAAGGCAGTCACGCCGCCCTCTCATCTCAGTTTTAGTAGATAGTATTCATTAGTATCTAGCACACCTAAATTCAACCGTCGCTCGAGGATCACTAAATTACAGACTTGAACCGAGCGAGAATAGTTATCTGGTAGCTAGGTCAGGATGCGGACTTTTCCAAACTCCACCGTGTATCAGTAGGTTGGATGATGCTGTTGGATGCGACATGGCACAGCGGCCATCCCGCAACCGAGACATCACTTCTTCCTATCAGGTCTCTAGTGAGCTTTTGTTTAATTCTAGGCAAGCGTCTCCTATTTTTGCCCCCTCATAAATTCAAGGCCTAGTCGAGAAATGTATACAAGATAGCAATAGATAGCTTCTGGAATTCTTGTTTAGGATCTTTGCGGAGGCTAGCACAAAATCTAGCAAGTCTTAGACAAATGTATAAAAAAAGGGAAGAATTGTACAGGGAAATAAGACGTACTGTTTCCAACGAGCCTCGACTTAGTCAAGTAGGACAATAGTGCCTTCGCTATAATCCTCCCGTATATACACAGACTCGTCAAACTCTGCGAGTTGCTGCAGATAACACTCGGGATAATGTTCATTATCTGCAAAAAGTTGAGCAACATCACCAGCATCTTTGAGCTGATCCTCAGCGCAATCAGGCTCTGTCGGGTCGGTGTTGTACAGCTCGTCGCTGCTGTCGTTGGAACTACCTTCCCCGGTCTACGAATCCTCGTTATACGACTCAGACCTAGCCTGTCGCCGGGACCGGGCCATGTTGTGGTGGAATAGAGAGAATCAAGTGAGGAGGTGCGAGTGGAAGAAAATGTCGGGAGCCAGCGGACTCGCCGGTGTGGGTAGAGACGAGGATGCATGGGCGGCAGCCTCAGTGGAGACAGGTAGGTACCTACCTTTGGAAGGGATGCAAACCACAGCCCAGGCGTGGGCGTGGGCGGATGTCGGGGTGCGTGGCGGAAAGTTTGGCAGATTGACGGCTTAAAACGGCCTCACTTGGCGCCATTTCGGGCAGTCTTTTTGCCGTCTGCTATTTTATAGTAGTATATTTTTATTATCAAAAATTTAGAGCTTTTATTTATTAGATTTTATAAGATGTTTCTAGAATCTCTAGAATCTGATATAGATTTTAATAGTATAAAATTAGTAAAAAATATAGAGTTAAAAATTATTGAATCTCTTTTTAAATTTTTAATTTTTATATTTTATATTCTGCTTCTTATATTATATTATATTATATTAATATATAATAAAACAGCTTAATATTTAATTTATATATTTAATTTTTTATTTTTAAGTGATTAAAACTGTTATACTCTTGCTTCTAAATGTAAAATAATACTGCAGAAATATAGAGTATTTAAAAATAAAAAAATACAGGATATATGTAAAGATTCTACTTGTAGAGATAGAAAGCCCGTTAACCAGGTAAAGATATTCTAATAAACAAGTAGAGTATATATATTATAACAAGATATAATAAAACTAGTTCTTATTTCTTATAATATTTAAAATAACAGTTCTACTTATATGTCTGTCAGAGAATCAGACAGCTACAAGCCAATGAATTAGCTGCGCCGCAACCGCGCTATCACGTTTACAGAAAATAGATGTTCCACCCGAGCATAGCTATACAACTATATAACTATAATGTCAAGAAATACAGGCATAGCCAGCAGAGTCTAGAGCTATGATGACTATAATGAAAGAATAAAAAAATATAGTTATTAACTATAATGGCTATAATAAATTATATATATATAAATACAGTCTTTATCATATTTTAGTTTAGTTTATCGTGCTTTATCTTCAAAATTCAAGCTAGTCTATCTTTTAAATTAACTACTGTTATATCTTATATACTCTTTAAGTATATATCTTTCTTTTCTGATCACTGAATACTCTAAGATCTTCAATTCTAGAAAGAATTGATAGATCTTATCTAACAATAAAGCACTCAAAGATTAAAAAAGCAAAGCAATATCTATTATTAACATGAGTGATAACTTTAAATTTATCACAATAAAGATAATAAAGGCAACTGCTGTTCCTGTTGAAGAAGCAATTATTAATGCAGAAAAAATTATGCAACTTGACAATATTATTAATATACTGCTTAAAGTAAAAACATTCTTAAAAATCTAGATTTTTGTGCTTTAAACATTCAAAGACATTAAAGTAAATCAAGCTGAAAGCTTTGAAGATAAGCAATCTGCTTTAAAAACTTATTTAATATTAATAAATATACATATATAAATTAACAACTTAACTGTCGCTAATGTAGCTGACAAGATAATATTTGTCAGAACTTATCTTAAAGAATCTGTATTTAGTTAATTTGAATCATATATAAGAGACTTTTAGAAGAATATGTCATAAAAGCAGAAAGAAATAATTAAGAAAATCTTTGAAAATTATAACAAGTTTAAAGAATAAATCATTAAAGCATTTAAAGATTAAAATCTTAAAAAAACTGCTAGATAATAAATCTATATTCTGTATTAAGATAAGATAACTATTAAAGAATATACTGCAAAGTTTTATTAAATTATCTTAAATCTATTATAGAACAATTCAGCTCTAATAAAAAAATATTATAAAGAATTTTACAGCAAGATAAAAGATACTCTAGCATTCATTAATAATAAACTAAAATCTCTGAATAAGCTCACTGCAACAGTCTCCTGAATTAAATTAAGATAAATTAAAAAATGATTTAATAAAAAATAACAAGAACAAGTTTATAACAAAAAACATTAAGAAAATCGCTGAGATAGAGATAAAAATATTAAGATATAACTAAATACTACTGTTAGCCAGAATTAGAATGATAACAGTAATAAGAAAAAGTTTAACAGAAAATGTTTTAAGTATAAAAAATTAGAACATATCTCAAAATATTATTAATTAAAGCTAAAGAATTCAGAACTAATCACTTAAAATTTATATATTTATGCTGTTTTCTTGACAAGTATCCAAATAAAGTAAACACTAAAAAACAACAAAAACAAAAAAAGCATAAATAACATCAATGAAACTAAATCAACATATATCAAAGAAAATAAAATAAGCAAAAATGCATTTAACAAAATTATATAGAAATAAAAGCCTGCAGATGAACTAAAAAAGCTTTATAAATTATTTATAAAAAAGCTTAAATTAAAGAAATAAGAGAAACGTTTTTTGAATCTTACAAAGAGATTAAAATTAATTAAAAATAAAAAGTTATCAAAGAATAAAAATTCTAAAGAACAGAAAAATTACAGAAAAAAAATATATAATAAGATCTCTGAACTAGTTAAAAAATAGCTAGTATTTTAAAAAACTAAAAAAATGATAATAGATCAGTAATTAAATCATAAAAAAATATTAGAAATCTTACAAGAAGAAAGCAAGAAAGTTAATAAATAAAAAATTAATTTATAAAAAAATAGTGACAAATTCTGCATCTGCATGCCAGCTTTAGCAGTCTGTTAAAAAAAGTCAGAACTAATATGATAAGATTATATTTAAAAATGCAAGAAATGCCGAGATTGAATATTTTATGAATGCAATAAATATGAAAAAGTTAATATTTATTTAGCAGAAGCATATTAACAGATATTAATATTAAAAGAAATATATTTTTATAATAAATAAATCAGACATGCAAGAAACTGCTTATATTATTATTATTTTGTGCTAGAAGAAATTAGTCATCAAACACTAAATTAAAGTTTGTGCTATAATAATAAATACTGATAATACTATAATAAAAAAAAATACTTTAATTGATATCTCAAACAATCTACTGTTTTATAAAAATCTAATTATAATTATCTTAAGAATAACCCAGAATGTAACTGTATTGAGACATAAATAAAATATTTATATTACAGTGTGTTGACACTATAAGATTATAAAGTAAAGAAATATATAATACATTAAAATAAAAAATTAGAATGACATGAATAAGCTATCTATTTTAAAAAAGTTTATAAATATCTTATTATATATCAAGAAGAAGTACAACTATATACTACTAGTAGTAATGCATTAGTTTTAGTTGTTATTATTGCTAAGATTAATAAAAATTACACAAGAATTCTATTAGACTTAAGAGTCTCAGAAGAATTTATGAGAATTAGATATACTGAGTAATATAAAATTATCATTTATAATATTCAGAAACTAGAGCAAGTTTTCAAGTTTAATAAAGAACTTATGTTTTATAAACAAGAATAATAAATCAAAAGAATAACTGTTAAATTAAAATAATATATTAAAGACATGATCTTTAAAATCATGCCTGTATAAGAGAAATTATATAACACAGTTATTAAAATAAACTGATTAGAACAAAACAATCTAACAATTAATTGAATTATAGAAAAAACTAAAATACATGAAAAGTTTCTAATTATTAAACAAGAAAACAAAAAATTAAAACAAGTTAACAAGAAAACAGAAACACTGATAAATATCTAAATAAAATTAAGTAAAATAAAGCTAAAAGAAATGATTATAAAAAGCTTGATAATATAATTAAAATTAAAGAAAATATATAAGAAAGAACTTGCTGAAGTTCTATAGAAGTTATTAAAGAAATATTATGAATATATTAAACTATTTATAAAATCAGAATATTAACTGCTGAAACATAACACTGCTTATAAAGCAAAGATATTACTTATATTAGAAATTAAGTTACTGCAAGTAAAATAATACAGAAAATTATAAGATAAAATAAAGCTAAAATAAGAATTTATTAAAAAGTTTTATTCTGTTAGCTATATACAAGAATTAAAGATATTAACATTCTTAAAATTAATGTTTGTATTAAAAAAGAATAAAAGCAAGAGATTTATTATTAATTATTAATTAGTTAACAATCTAACAATAAATAATATTAATAAAGCGCTACTTATAAAACAAAAACAAGATTTACTATAAAAAGCAAAGATTATAACAATCTTTAATATATAATGAGATTACTACAATCTCTAAATATATAAAGAAAATATATCAAAAACAGCATTTCTAATAAATTTAGAATTATATAAATAAATTATTATATTTATAAGACTAAAGCAACTATCAGCTGAATTTATAAGATATATGACTTATATATTATAATAATATTTAAATAAATTTGTTGCTGTTTACTTTAATAACATTATTGTATACTTAAAGAATTCTGAGAAATATAATAGTCATGTATGACAAGTAATGACAGTAATAATAAATAAAGAATTAATAATAAACATTAAAAAGTGTAAGTTTAATGCTATTAAAATTAAATATCTAGAAATGATCTACACGCAAGAAGAATGATAAATTCAATTAAAGTAAATTAAATATATTCTTAAATAATCAGTATTAATTAACATTAAAGAACTACAGAAATTTCTAGAAATCACTGGATATATTTAAGAATATCTTTAAAATTATGCTAAGAATGCCAGATCTATGACAAAGCTATTAAAAAATAATAAATTATTTAAATAAAGAAAAGAGTAATAAAACTTATTTAAATTAATTAAGTAAATTATTACTAAAGCACTGATATTATATCTTTATAATTTAAAACTGTAGAATTATATAAAAATAGATGTCTCAGGAGAAGCTATTAGATTAGTTCTTAAGTAAAAAGATCATGATAAGAAATTGCAATCTATTATCTTTTATTTATAATAAATAACAGAAGTTAAATAAAAGTATAATATGCATGATTAAGAGATGCTTGCTATCTACACTAAATTTAAATATTAAAGATACTATCTTCAAGAAATTAAAAAAGAAACTATTATGCAAATTAATCACAAAAATCTAATTTATTTTATTATGACTAAAGAACTTAACAGAAGATAAATTCAATGAATATAAGATTTATTAAAATATAAGTTTAGAATTAAATACATTAAAAAAAAAAAGAATGTTGTCGCTGATGCATTAAATCAAAGACTTGATTATATAATTAATATTAAGAACTCTAAAATTAATATACTGTAACAAAACAAAAACAGCTTGCAAGTTAATTAAGATATCTAGCTTGCAACTGTAATAATAATTAATGACTATACTTTTGCTGAATAAGTTAAAAAAGAATAAAAAATTAATAATAACTTACAGAATTGAAGATTTCATGCTGGATATAAAGAAAAACAAAATGAAATACTTCTATAAAATAAAGTAATAATGATATCTAAAACTCTAATTAAGAAAGTAATTAAACAATATCATAATTTATCAGCTGAAGAATATTAAGAAATTAAATAAATAATTAAAAAAATTTAACAAGTATACTTTTTTCTGAGAATGCATTAATAAGTCTCTAATTATATCAAAAAATGTGAAAATTGCAATCAGAATAAACAACTAAAATATTAGTTTTATAAAAAAATATATACTGAATAAATGTCTGAGACATTATAAGAAAGTATTATTACTAATTTTATTCAAGAATTATCATTATCAAGAGATCCAGTTACAGAAATTATATATATTAAAGCACTTATAACTATTGACAAGCTAACAAAGTATATTATTATTTAATTAATATTCAAAAATATTATAGTGCAATAATTAGTCTTATTAATGCTATAAAAAGTATTTATCTGAACAGAACTATTATAAAAGATCATGTCTAATTAGAACAAGTTATTTACATTGCAATTTTGAAAAACAGTAATAAAAACATGTAAAACTACACAAGTGCTCTCTACCGCGAATCATTAATAGATAAATAAACAAACAGAAAGAATAATTTAATCAGTTAAGTAATATTTATAACACTATTTTAACTAAAATTAAGATAATTAGATTGAGCTACTGTTAATGACATAATTTATTATAAATGATGCTAAGAATGTGACTACAGATATTATATCTTATTATATAAACTTAAAATGACAATTAAGAATAGATTAAAAAACATTACTAATAAAAGATTAATCTAAAGCAGTTCTAAATCAAATAGTAAATCTATAGATACTGCATCATGCAATTGCTATGAATATTAGATAAGCTAAAGAAAAAATAAAATATTATTATAATAAAAAGCGTGAGAACACGCCACAGTTAAAAAAGAGAGATAAAGTTTATTTATTATAAAGAATTATAAAAAAGAAAAATTTTAATATTTAGAATAAAAGATTAAGCAACAAACTCAACATCATGAAATATAGATTATTTAAGATTAAAAAAAAACTTACTAATAACAACTACTAACTAAGATTATTAGCAAAAATACAAGTTTATCTAGTATTTTATATCTTATTACTTGAGTCTATGCTAAATCCAGAAAATGTTAATAATGAAGCAACTAAAAGTAATAATAAGTATAAAGTTAAAAAAATTCTAGATCAAAAATCAGACAATAGATAAATATATTATCTTATTAAATAAATTAATTACTCATCAGAGAATAATACATAAAAATCTATTAAGAATTTTAACTGCTCTAAGAAGATTCTGGAATATCAGTAATAAACTAATCAAAGAAAGAAAAATTTAAAGCTAAGAAAGTAAGAATTAAAAAAGCAGCTAAAATCTACTCAAAAAAAAGATCAGAGAATAACTCTATAAGCAGAGAATGTTATTATTTTTATTTCTTTATTTTTTTTTGCCTGCAATTTTCTTTTTTTAACTTCTCTAATTTCTCTATTTCTTTTATATTATGAACAATGAAATCACTTGCTCGTTTTTGAAGTAGATTATTCTGCTTTTAAAGATAATTTAGTTTTGTTATAACTGCTATTATTGCTGCACGGATCTCTTTTTCTTGTTCATAAATTTTATTTTAAGCATTTATCAAACGCCGCCACTTACTATTCAAGAATGATTATTGACCATTAATACACTTGCAATTAAAATGAACACATTTGCTATATTAATCAGAACTATCAAGTTTAATATATAATTTATTGAGATAACTGCAACAGACACAGAAAACAATTATTATAAAACTGTTCTCTATTAAGCATTGATTTAATTAATTTTTGTTTATACTTGCTTTTAATGTCATAACAGATTAGCGCATCATCGCGAAAAATAAGAAAGAAAGATGATTTATCTCAATAAAATAATAACGAGGGACAATGTTATATACCATCTTTGGGGACAAAGATCATGAAAGAGAGAAATTATCAGAAAATTAGACAGCTACAAGTCAATAAATTAGCTGCACTGCAACCGCGCTATTACATTTATAAAAAATAGATATTTCATTCAAGCATAGCTATACAACTGTATAATTATAATGTTAAGAAATACAGGCATAGCCAGCAGAGTCTAGAACTATAATAATTATGATAAGAAAACAAGAAAACATAGTTATTGACTATGATGACTATAACAAACTATATGTATATAAACACAGTCTTTATTATATCTTAGTTTAGTTTACCGTGCTTTATCTTCAGAATTCAAGCTAGTCTATCTTTCAAATCAACTACTGTTGTATCTTATATACTCTTTAAGCATATATCTTTCTCTTCTGATCACTGAATACCCTAAGATCTCCAATCCTAGGAAGGATCGATAGACCTTATCTGACAATGTCACGGGTCAAAGCAGCTGTCCTTCTTTCGGATGTGTACATTAGTGATTCATAGACTTGAAGTCGATGATATCACGACTTTGAAGTCTATAAGTAGGACCGTTGTTCCGAATGTTATGAGGAACAAGGATTAGTCTCATTGTACCTTGTTGCAATATGTATACTCTACCTCTCTAGAAAAACTTTAAGATATAAAAAAGATTATTTTAAATATAATTATTAATAGTATAATATTAAAAATTATTATAATAATTTAAAAGCAAGAACTGCCAGTCAGTATTTCTTTTAAATCTTTTTAAAATTTTTAATAATATATTTTATATTTATCTTCTTTATCGTCTATATAAATACTAAATATTTATAATCATTATTTAGTGACTGTAGGGCTTTCTATAAAATTATTATATAATATTATTTTTTTAAATATAATACTTTTTAAAATTTTATTTACATAGGCATCTCTTAGAGATTCTTATTATTTTTAATTTTATATTTTTTATAGTGTTAATCTTATAAGCAAAAACATAATTTTGAAACAGAATTTTAAAGAGAGTTCAATATAGAAATAAACTTTTATAAAATCTTTAGTAATAATAATTCTAATTTTTTAATATAATTATTAGAATTACTTGCATAGACTATATTAATAATATATTTATAATAATCATTAATTTAAACATGAATATTAACTGCAGAATTCTTATATACTTATTTAATTTATTTTATAGACTCTGAACAGCCATCTATATATTAAAATTTATTTTCAAACAGTTTATTTCACTATATTTTTTTAATTTTATAGAGTGCTAAAAAATTAACTATAATATTTAAAATTGAAGATTTTTTGAAATTTAGCAAATAAGCAGTTCTTTTAATAATTTAGATCTGTTTTTTGAAAATATATATTAATTAATATTTTATTTTTAATAAACATCTAAAAGCTGTTAGTATTTAATATATAATATATATATTATTTTAGTAGCTCTTTATATAGTTTTAATATAAATAAAATCTAGACTTAGACAATTTATGCTAGTTTATAACTGTTAGATTTATATATTTATTTAAATTTAATATTATGGAAATTAATTAATTATTAAAATATTTCAAATTACTATTAAAGATATGCTAGATACTAAACTTTATTTATTATTAATGATTTAGTATTTATAATAGATTAGATTGTAAATACTTATATATATAATTATTCTTTTCTGCTATATTCAGATATATTAAAAATATATATATTATTAAAACTTATATTTGCATTTATCTTTAAAAATAATAAAGAAAAAGCTACTTCTGCAGATAAAAATAAATATAAATGATCTAGAGATTTATTAATTGTATATTATATTTTTTTAAAAAAAATTTCTGTAAATTATCATTAATATTAATAAAAATCTTATAATAATTATTCATACTCTTTATTTTTACATAGATTTTATAGTATTATTCTAGAATTAATAAGTAAAGACTGTAATAGTATATAAAAATCTAGAATAATACTATAAAATCTATGTAAAAATAAAGAGTATGAATATAGTCTCTATAATAAAATTAATAGATATTATTTTAATAATTTATATAAGAATAAAAAAGTTCAGGCTTTATAATTTATTAAAAATATATATAAATAATCAAAAGATACTGCGGACTCTAATTTATTTTTAGTAATTTTTAAAATAATATTTAATTTAAAAAATAATCTAACTATTAGAGATCTACTGTTTTTAATAATAAAATATTTTATTTTTTTAACTTTTTATTCATTTAAAAATTTTAAAAAATAAACTAGCAGATCTTCATGCTAAACTTTTTATTAAATAATATTTAGAAAAATAAAGCAAGCCAGCTTTATTTCTAAAAAATCTTTTTTAAAAGATTTTAAAGTCTATTATTAACTGCTAGATTAAACAATAGTTTAAAGATTGCTGAATTATTTAATAAATAAATAACATTATTTTTTAAATTTATATCAGTCTAAGTATCTCTTAAAAAACTGCTTTAATTTAACTATATATTAGAAAAATTAGACTTAATATCTATTTATATATTTTCTAGATTATAGAATTATCTCTCTGTAGAAACTATAATTTATATATTTTAGATCTTTTTTATTATATTTTACTTTAATATTTTAATATAATAATTTTTAAAAATAGTTTTAAAGATTAAAATTCTAAAAATATTTTTAGAATTTATTTAAAATTTTAATTAAAACTAAATAAATATATTAAACAATCTGTATAATGCTAGTTATAAATTATTTAATATATTTATAATTTATTAGTTTTACTAATTTTATAAATTCTAGATATTTAATATCTAATAGCTCTCAAGCAATTCTAAAAATAATTTTAAATATTTTTATATAATATCTTAAATAATCTGATATAAATATATTAAAATATTTTTTATTTTTAATATAAACTTAAGAGTAGTATATTATTAAAATAGCTGTTAAAAAATATATTATGATACGTTTATACTGCTATTGTTTTATATTATATTATTATTTTTTAATATATTTTATAAACTAATATAAACTCTCTGATAATAATCACAGCTTCTATATTCTAAAAATTTAAAAATTATTAAAAAAAATCTTAAATTAACATTAATGCTGATATAGATATCTAGCAGTTAAAATTAATTAATATAAGCTAACTTGTTTTTATTAATATTTATAAGAAAAGAAAATAGATAATTAGCTTTAAAAATACTATATTAAAATACAAAAATCTATTAACTAATATAAATATCTGACTCTAGATATAAAAACTATTTTCTAGAATGTAAATATAAAGACTGCTAGTGTCACGGGTTAAAGCAGCTGTTCTTCTTTGATTAATGATGAATGTGTACATTAGTGATTCATAGACTTAAAGTCAATGATATGACGACTTTGAAGTCTATAAGTAGGATTGTTGTTCTGAATGTTAAGAGAAACAAGAATTAGACTCATTATATCTTGTTATAATATGTATACTCTACTTGTTTGTTAGAATACTCTTACCTGATCAACAAGCTTTCTACCTTGACAAGTAGAATCTTTACAGCTAGAGATTAGAAAGATAGTTAAATAGTAGATAATAGAGGCTTGCTGACTGCTAGCATCTCTGAAAAGCTCTATAGCAGGGAGCTAAAACAGAGTAACTCTCTAATAATAATAATTAATACATTTATAAAATAAAAAAGAATTAATAATAAAAAAGTTAAAGAATAGTAAAGATAATTAGAGATAATTAAATATTTTAATAATATATTTTTTAATATAAACAGCAGATTTGAAGTAGTATTTTATTAATATAATAAGTAAGGATATTATATTAATAAAATATCTCTTAATATAGATTAAATAGGAGAGATAGAATAACTATTATTTTAATATCTTTAATTATTTTAAAACACATTCTAAATTGCTAATAATTTTATTAATAAGATTTAATAGATATGTATATAATATAAGGTTTAAATAATAGATATAATAATATGTTTAAGTAGTTATTAGAATATAGAATTAAAAATTAAAAAGGTAATATTATTATATATAGTATTATTATAGTTTTTTTTATTAATAAATTACTGATAAGTTTTATTTAATTTATATTTATAATTTTATCTAGTTTAAGAAGTATTAATATTTCTTAAAAAAATGTTTATTAGATAATAAAAAATTTTTTATTTTAAATTTAATTATAAAAATCTTTAATAATAAATAATAACTAATATTATTTTATTACAAGTACTAGATAGATTTGATATATATTTTTAAATATATTAATAAAAATTAAATAACAGTTTAAAAAAGAAGACTAATACTTGTTTAGATTTAATTAATTAAAAAAATAATATTTTAATATAGCTAGGTAACTATTAAATTCTTTTAAATTTTAATTATATTTTTAATATTTTTTTTATATATTAATATTATCTCTATAAACAAATAAAATTTATAAAGATTAATACTGTTAAAATTTTCTAATTATTATTATTAAAAAATTTATAAAATACTTCTAAAAAATACTTTATAAATCTTATAATTATTCTTATTTTTATTATAGACTATAATTAAAAATAAAGATAAAAGTATTTTAAAATCTAATTTTAATTTTAAAATTTAATAAAAATAAGTTTTCTTTTTATTATTAATTTAGTAATAATTTAATATTAGATTGTTTAATTTTGTCTTATAATTTTTTAAATATTGATTATAATTTTTAATATTATTCTAATTAATAAATATTATTTTCTAGCTATTAAATAAATTTAGAGAAAGCAATAGTAGATTTATTAAAAGATAATGTTTTCTAAAAAAAGTCAGACTTGATATCTTACACTAAAAATATTTTTAGGCAGTTAAAAGAGAAGAATTCTATAGAATATAAAGATTTTATCTATTAAGTGTCACGGGTTAAAGCAGCTGTCCCTTGTTGATTAATGATGGATGTGTATATTAATGATTTATAGACTTAAAGTTAATAATATCATAACTTTGAAATCTATAAGTAAAATTATTATTCTAAATGTTATAAAAAATAAGAATTAGTTTTATTATATTTTATTATAATATATATACTCTACTTATTTATTAAAGCATCTTTATCTGATCAACAAGCTTTCTACTTTAATATAAAGATTCTATTTGTTGGGGTAGAAAGCCTGTTAATTAGATAAGAATATTTTAATAAATAAGTAGAGTATATATATTATAATAAAATATAATGAGATTAATTCTTATTTCTTATAACATTTAGAATAATAATTTTACTTATAGATTTCAAAGTTATGATTTATTAACTTTAAGTTTATAAATTATTAATATATATATCTATTATTAATTAATAAGGAACAGCTGCTTTAATTTATAATAATTATTTTTTTTATAAAAAATTATTTTAGTTATTGTTTATAGATCTTATTTTATTAGAGAGTCTTAAAAATATTATATATATATTATTATTCTTTCTATATTAATAATTCTGAAAGAATTATGCTTTTAAAAGAGATCTATAAATAAAAATTAATAATAAATATAAAAAATATATCTTTTAAATTTAGAATTAATTAAAGAATATTAAGTCTGCAGTAAATAATAAAGTTATTTTATTTATTAATTTCTTAATAAAGAATCTTTTTATTAATATAATTACTGATATTTAGAAACGTTTTCATTATTCTAAAAAGCTTAATATCTTGATATAGTTTTATTATTAATTTATAAAGAAAAGCTCTTTATAGTTAAAATTTATTAATTTAATTATATTAAAAATAGAATGCTTTTGTTGTGCTAAAGTAGATAATATTAATATATATTTTAAAATTATATATTTATTATAATTTTTATAGATATAATAATGACTGTTTATTATAATAATTATTGTATTTTTGTATTTTTATAAAATCTTTATTTATAATAATATAACTTCTATATTATCTTTTATTATCTTTTAATTTCTTTTTATAATTTCAAACTTTTTTTTTATAAATATATTATATTATATTATTATAAAATTAATACAGCTGTAATTACTTTTAAACTTTTATAATATTTATATTACTTATATATCTTTATAAAGAAATATAGTTTTATTTTATTAAAGCTATTTAGTATTATCTGGATTTTAAATGCAAAATAATTAATTTTATATTAGTAGTGCTTAGCAAGAAATATAATCTATAAATTAATAAAGTTTTGTTAATAAAGAGTTTCTTTTTAAAGTTTTATATTAATTAAATAAACTATTCTTAAAATACTAAAAAATATAGCTAATTTAACTAATATTTTAAAATGATATACTAGTTTTTATAATCAGAATAAGACTAAAAAATTTATTTAAAATTCTAATATATTATCTAATATTGCTGAGATAATACTGATATTATATATAATTTTTATAAATATAAAATCTATATATTATTAGTATTAGCATTATCTTATAATAAAAAAAATAAAAAGATAGATAATCAGATCTTATTATAATATTATTTATAAAATTAATATATAATAATTATTTAAAAAGATCTATAATATTTTTTATAAAAACTAATAATTTAAGCTATATTTAATTTTGATGCTTGTAATAGATGTTTTTTATTATAAATAAAATTTTTATATATTTCTTAAAATGTTTAAATTAATTTCTGATAATAAGAAGTATGTATTATAAATAATTATTTTTTAAATATTTTTATTAATATAAGAGAGAGATAATCTGTATATATAATAATAAGATAGTTATAATAGAGATAAATATACTTAAAAAATTAAAAATTTATTTTTTATATTTTTTTCTTGCATGTAGAAATTAATTATTTATTATTATTTTAATTTTAGCAGTATAATAATTTAATTTATTTTTAATTATTTATTATTAACTACTTCTAATATATTTTTTGTTTAAATTTTTGCTATTAGTTTTATTTATTTATTTTTAAAATAATTAAATTATTAATAAGTTTTTTTATTCTAAATAAATTTATTTACTTTAAAATTTCTTTTTTTATATTTCTAAATAGCTAGCTTTGTATTAAACATATTTTTTCTTAAATTTTATTAATTATATTTAAATCACCAGTTTTTTCATTTTATAAAATAGTAAATTTTTTTATAAAACTTTTATTTTTCTTTTATTTCTTTAAATTCTTATTTTTTATTATTAATCAGCTTTAATATTAATAATAAATTAGTATTATTTTTTATTTTTATGATTTTAATAATAAAACATGAAACATATTATAAATTCTAAAACATTAATTTAAAAGATTTAGCTAATAAGCTTGTAAATTAATTATATTTAAAATAAAAAAAAATTTATAAACTTTAATACTAGTTTCTGCGTAAGTACTTTTAAATTAAATTTTTAAGTTAAAAGTAGTATTAATATATTTATAGTATTATTGCACACAAATTCTGCAGTATAAAATAATTTTAGCCAAATTTTTTATTAAATATTAATATAATAATATAAGTACTGTTCAAGTACTTAATTTATTTATTTTATTTATTTATTAGTTTGCAGATAAAATACTGTTAATAATTTTATTTTAATTTTATTTACATAATATAAAAATAATCAGAATTTACTGATAAAAATTAATTTATAATTTAAGATAATTTTTCTAAATAATCTATATTTTAATTTAACATTTTCATAAAATAATTCAGTTAAGTCTGGCATGATTATAGTTTTAGAAATAAAGAAATAAAGATATTTTTATAAATCTATTAATAATAATAAAAGTATCATTTACTATCTTGTTTTTATAAATAATTTTTAATAATTTTATAATAAAGTTTATGAATAGTTCTTTAAAGAATTAACTAAATATAAATAAAAT
The DNA here is from genome assembly GCA_027569145.1 of Aspergillus funiculosus. Taxonomy (NCBI): domain Eukaryota; kingdom Fungi; phylum Ascomycota; class Eurotiomycetes; order Eurotiales; family Aspergillaceae; genus Aspergillus; species Aspergillus funiculosus. Next base: position 832,184 of record JAPDEN010000006.1, read on the forward strand.
TTTTAATTCTTTATAGAGTTTATATCTTTGAATTATAACTTTTTAATATATAAAATATTTCTATATATATTTAGTAATATTTATATTTTAATAACTTTTTAATTTTAATTTGTTCAAAATGTCCTGCAAAAAATTTATTATAATGTAAAAATAGTAATTCTTATCTTAATTTTTTATTATTTAAAATATACAGTCTTTACTAATATTATAATATTTCTTTTTTATCTATAAAATAAGTTTCATTTTATTTATTTTTTATTATAAGATTTAAACTAAATTTTACTTTATAATATTTTTTTTATATTTACAGAGACTGTATTAGTAATTTATTATGTTATTAATATTAATAAGTTACTCTTTTAAGACTATTTTAAAGAATATTTTAATTTTTAAAATAAATTATTTACTGGATTTAATTTTTTTTAATATATATACTTACTGTATTTATTAAAATATTTTTATTTAATTAACAAGCTTTTTATTTTAATAAATAAAATCTTTATATTCTAATTTTTTTCTTCTAACTATTTAAAAATATTTTTAATGGAAGGTATCAAGTCTAACTTTTTCTAAAAAAAATTATTTTTTAATAAATCTACTATTACTTTCTCTAAATTCATTTAATAGCTAGAAAATAATATTCATTAATTAAAATAATATTAAAAATTATAATAAATATTCAAGAAATTACAAGATAAAATTAAATAATTTAGTATTAGATTATTATTAAAGTAATAATAAAAAAAAGATTTATTTTTATCAGACTTTAAAATTAAAATTAAATTTTAAAATAATTTTATCTTTATTTTTAACTATAGTCTATAACAAAGACAAGAATAACTATAAAATTTATAAAATATTTTTTTAAAAGTATCTTATAAATTTGTTTAATAATAATAGTAAAAAGATTCTAACAGTATTAATCTTTATAAATTCTATTTATTAATAGAGATAATATTAATATATAAAAAAAATATTAAAAATATTTTAATAATTTTAAAAGTCATGACAAGACTTTAAAAAATAATATTTTTTTAATTTAATACTATAATAAAATTAGAAAAGGCATATTAAAAATATGATTAAGATTTAAGAGAATTTAATAGTTATCTAGCTATATTAAAATATTATATTTTTTAATTAATTAAATTTAAATAAATATTCGTCTTTTTTTTAAATTATTATTTAATCTTTATTAATATATTTAAAAATATATATTAAATCTATCTAGTACTTGTAATGAAATAATATTAATTATTATTTATTATTAGAGATTTTTATAATTAAATTTAAAATAAAAATATTTTTTCTTTATTGTCTAATAAATGCTTTTTAAAAAATAATAACACTTCGCAGATTAGATAAAATTATAAATATAAATAAAATAAAACTTATTAATAACTTATTAATAAAAAAAACTATAATAATACTATATATATAATAGTATAGAACATCTTGCTAATTACTATTTAAAATAATTTATTAAAGTATAATTTATTTCACTAAAAAAATTAAAAATTAAAATTAGATTAAAATAATTTTTACTACTTTAATTAAAGATTTTTTTTATAAAAATTTCTTTTTATTTCTAAAATTTAATTATTATATAAAACACTATCAAAATCTATATAAATATAAATAATTATATAGAAATAGATATTATTAGCTATAAATTTATATTGAACTATAATTTATATAAAGTATTTTTAATTATTTTTATTATTAAAGCTATTAATAATAAAAACATCTTTATTTATAAAGTATAATAGATCTCTTTTATAATAAAAGATATTTAAAAAATTATAAAATAAATTAAATAATCTTATATTATAATAAATAGAAATTTAAATATTAAAAAAATATTTTTTTTATAATTATTATAATATTCAAGTCTTTCTAGAATTTTGTAATTTCTATTAAAGATTTATTTAGAATTATTTTTAAATTATATTATTTTTAGTATCTTTTTTTTAAAGAAATAAAAGATAGAAAAAAACTTAGTTTTTTTAAATTTTTTTAAAAAAAGAATATTTTATTATTTAATTACTGTTTTTTAAAGCATGTTATTATTATAATATTTTAATTTAAAGAATTTTATATAATTAAAAACAGATATATTCAATAAAAGTATTGTAAAGGTTCTACTTGTCGGGGTAGAAAGCCCGTTGACCAGGTAAGGATGTCCTAATAAACAAGTAGAGTATATATATTGCAACAAAGTACAATAAGACTAATTCTTGTTTCTTATAACATTCAGAACAACAATCCTACTTATAGACTTTAAAATTATAATATCATTAATTTTAAGTCTATAAATTACTAATATACACATTTATAAAAGAAGAACAGCTACTTTAATTTATGATTATTATCTTTTTTTATAAAAGACTGTCTCAGTTGTTATTTATAGATCTTATTTTATTAAAGAGTCTTAAAAGTATCATGCATATATCTTTATTTTTTTATGTTGATAATTCTAAAAGAATCATGCTTTTAAAAAAGTTTATAAATAAAAGTTAATAACAGACATAAAAAATATGCTCTTTTAATTTAGATTTAATAAAAGAAAAATTAAGCCCGCGATAAATAGTAAAATCATTTTTATTTATCAATTTTTTAACAAAGAATTTTCTTATTAGTATAATTATTAAAGTTCAGAAATTTTTTTATTATTCTGAAAGGCTTAATATCTCAATATAGATATTTTGATATAGCTTTATTATTAACTTATAAAGAAAAGCTCTTTATAATTATAAATTATAAACTTAGTTATATTAAAAATAGAATGCTTTTGTTGTGCCCAAATGCAGATAATATTAATATATATTTTAAAATTAAATATTTATTGTGATTTTTGTAAACATAATAATAATTGTTTATTATAATAATTACTGTTTTATTATATTTTTGTAAGATCTTTAATCATAAGAAATTAACTTTTTTATTATTTATATTTATAAAATCTTTATTAACAACAACATCATATCTTATAATTAAATAATAAATAATATTCTAGTAAAGCTGAAGCTTCTCTAATATTTTTATTATTTAAGAACTTTAGTTAAAAAATATAATTCACTATTTAAAAATTATTAATTATTAAATATATTTTAAATGTCAAGTGCTTAATTCTATGCAAGTAATATATTAAATAAAATAATATATATAAAACTGTATGTCTTTTAAAGAAAAGTTTAAAATTTTTTATATTAACTAATTAAACAGTTCTAAAAATATTAAAAAATGCTGCAGATTTTGCAGATATTCTAGAATAATATATTAATTTTTATTAGTAAGATAAGACAAGCAATTTAATATAAATTAATAATATTCTTTCTAATATAACAAAAATAATGCTAATATTATACTCAGTTTTTGCTAATATAAAGACTGTATATAAATATATACATTATCTTACGGTAAAGAAGAAAAACTATAAAATAAATATTTATATTTTATTATAATGTTGCTCGCAAAGCTAAAGTATTTTTAGTTATTTAAAAAAGCTTATCATGTATTTTGTAAAAGTTAACATGCTAAGTTATACTTAATTTTAGTATTTATAGTAGATATTACTTATTATGAGTAAAATATCTTTACATTTTTAAAGATGCTTAGACTAATTCTTAATAATAAAAAATATATATTATAAGCAATTATTTTTCAGATATTCTTTACTGATATAAAAAGAGAGATAGTTTATATTTATAATAATAAAAACATTATAATAGAGACAAGTGCACTTAAAAAAATTAATAAAATTTTTTTTATCTTTTTTTTTTATATTTAAATTATGTTTTATGTACTGTTTCTATTTCTATATAATATTATTTAAATATTTTCTTGTTTACTTGTCATTATTTTTAACAGTATATTTTATTAATTAAATCTCTGCTTCTGTTTTTATTTATTTTTCTTTTTAAATAAATAGATTTTCTATAAATTTTTATTATTCTTAATTAAATTAATGCTTATTTTAAAGTTTCTTTTTTTTATATTTTTATATAGCTAGCTTTGCATTAAACATATTTTTTTTTAAAATTTATTAATTATATTCAGATAATCAGTCTTTTTATTTTATAAGATAGTAAATTTCTTTATAAAATTATTATTTTTTTTTTACTTTTTTAAATTCTTATTTTTTATTATCAATTTACTCTAACATTAGTAATAAGTTAACATTATCTCTTTATTTTTATAATTCTAACAATGAAACATGAAACATGTTATAAATTCTAAAATATTAATTTAATAAATTTAATTAATAAGCTTGCAAATCAACTGCATCTAAAATATAAAAAAAATTAATAAATTTTAACACTAGTTTTTGCATGAATACTTTTAAATTAAGATTTCAAGTTGAAAGTAGTATTAATATTCTCTTTTTAAATTTTATTAATTTATAATATTTATTATAATGAATTGCTTATATTTTAATACTTTTTAATTATAGATAAATAAGTTATTTTCTAAGCTGTTATAGTTTTTTACAACATACTTGAATATTTAGATTTCTTTTCTCTAAAAAATTATTCTTAATTTATACATGAAACTTTGGTGAATAGCTATATAAATATTAAAAAAATAAAGTATTTATTAACATGTTTACAGCATTATTGCACATAAATCCTGCAGTATGAAGTAGTTTTAGTCAAGTTTTTTATTGAATATTGATGTAGTAACATAAATATTATTTAAGTACTTAATTTATTTATTCAGTTTATTTATTAGTTTGCGAATAAAACACTGTTAATAATTTTATTTTAATTTTACTTATATAATATAAGAATAATCAGAATTTACTAATAAAAATTAATTTATAATCTGAGACAATTTTCTTGAATAATCTATATTTTAATTTAATATTTTTGTAAAACAATTCAGCTAAATCTAATGCAGTTATAGTTTCAGAAATAGAAAAAAATAAAGATATTTTTATAAATTTATTAATAATAATAAAAATACTATTTATTATTTTATTCTTGTAAATAATTTCTAGCAATTTTATAATAAAGTCTATAAATAATTCCTTAAAAGATTAACTAGATATAGATAGAGATTTTAGTTCTTTATAGAATTTTTATTTTTAAGTTATAACTTCTTGACATATAAAATATTTCTGTATATATTTAGTAATATTATTTTATAAATTTATTCAGTAATATTTGCGTTTTAGTAACTTTTTAATTTTAATTTATTTAAAGTGTTCTGTAAAAAGATTATCATGATATAAGAATAGTAATTTTTATCTTAATTTTTTACTATTTAAAATATACAGTCTTTACTAATATTATAATATTTCTTTTTTTTATCTATAAATCAAGTCTTGTTTTATCTATTTTTAAGAATATCTATTTTTTATTGCTGAGATTCTGTATCTTTAGCTTATAATTTCTTAATTAATTTTTTTAAGTCTTTGTTGTTCTTTATAGAATAAATATTTTTTATAAAATTAATTTAATTTATTATAAACTAAAAAAATAAACTACTTTTAATTTAACTAATTCTAGATAACTTAGTTAGCCATTTCTATATTTAATTTCTGATTTAAAAAATTCAGCATTATACAAGTATTAAGTTCAGAATAATTCTATTTCTTATTACAAGACAAACTAAATTTTACTTTATAATAACTCTTTTATATTCAAAGAAACTATATCAGCAATTTATTATCTTATTAGCATTAACAAGTCACTCTTTTAAAGCTGTTCTAAAAAGAATTCTAATTTTTAAAATAAATTATCTGCTAGATTTAATTTTTTTACTTTAATATTTGATTATAAAATTATATAATATTAAAAATATATGCTAACGTGCTTGTCAATTATTTATTCTAGATTATTTTATAAAGTTCTGTAAATTATAATAATCAGATAGTATTTTAATTATATATTTACTATCTTTAAGATATTATCTTTAATATTTAAAGAAATAAACTACAGCAAAAAATTCTTAATCTAATATTTTATAATTTAGTTCAGCTCTGCTAAACTTTTTAAATTAAAATACTATAAAATAATAATATTTTTTTTTATTAAATTAAAAAAATATTTCAGTTATATTTTTGTTAAATACATCTGTTTTAATTATATAAGTTTTTCTAGGTTAAAGTATTGTAATAATGACATACTCTAAAAAATAGTAATTAGATAATAAAATGCTATCTTTTTTTAAAAAAAATTTAAAAGAATCAGATTTTTTTCTGTCTTTTATTTCTAAAAAAAAATATTAAAAATAGTATAATTTAAAAATAGCTCCGTATAAATCTTTAATAGAAATTGCAAAATTTTAAAAAGACTTGAACATTATAATAACTGCAGAATTTTTTTTATAAAATAATATTAGTAATTTATTGTTTATTCATAAATATGTTATCTGTAAAGATAATATATTTAAAAAATTTAATTTATTATTAATAAAAAAAGCATTTATTAATTTTAATATATAATTCTGCTAATTATATTCTTTCTAACACTTGCTTAATATAATTAATATATATTTTTTAATTAGATAAAAATATAAAAATATTATTAAAATATATAATGCAAAAATGATCAAGAATATTATATAAAGCAGTATAAATTTAGTTTTAAAAAGTAGCTAAAGTATTAATTAAATTAAAAAATATAACTGTATATTTAAAGTGCTTATATTAGATTTAAAAGATTATTTTTTATTTGTTTTCTTTATAGATGTAAATTTAATAATAGATATCTTAAATATTAATTTTACTAAAGTATTTAACTTCTATAATTTAATTTAAGATCTTTATAATAAAAAATAAAGAATATTAATTCTTTATTAATATCTTGTTAAATTCTTAATAATTAATATATAAATATAATATCCTGTTCTTTTTAAGCATGAAGAGAATTAATGTCTCTGCAGGACTTTTTAAGAATTTTATTTTTTTATTTTTAATATTTTTTTTTATATATTTCTAAAGAATCTTCAATTCTTTTTAAAAGAGAGTGTAAATAAATCTAAATAATGATATTTTATTATTTTTTAGCTTAATAAAATGATCTATAATCTTCTAAGAAAATAAAATTCTTAATTTAAAAGTAAAGAAGACTTGTAAATAGTCTTTTAGTTTTTTTAATATTTTAAAAATATTTAATAATATATCATTCTCTTCTAAAAGCCATATTTTTTTAAAAAGCTTGATAATTGTAAAGACATGACTGATGTTTTAATATATTTTAGTAAACTTATAAAAAAAGAAAAATTTTATAATAATAGCTTTAAATTATTACTGATGATTTTATAATGATAAGTAAAGATATAGATTATAAATAATAGTTATAAAAAGAAGAATAAATATTTCTTTAATATCTGAATTTCTATTTATTGCAATATAGAATTATTTAATCTGTTTTATAATTTTTTAAGTATCTTTTATTATAAAAGAAACCTGTCATACTTTATAAATAAAAATGTTTTTATTATTAACAGCTTTAATAGTGAGAATAATCAAGAATACTTTATATAAGTTATAATTTAATATAAATTTATAATTAATAATATCTATCTCTACATAACTGTCTAAATCCGTGTAGATTTTAATAGTGTTTCATATAATAATTAAAATTTAAAAATAAAGAAAAATCTTTATAAAAAAATCTTCAGCTAAAATAATAAAAATTATTCTAGTCTGTTTTTATTTTTTAATTTTTCTAGTTAAAGAAATTATACTTTAACTAATTATTTTAGACAGTAATTAGCAAGTATTTCATACTATTATATATATAGTATTATTGTAGTTTCTCTTCTTTATTAATAAGTTGTTAATAAATTTTATTTAATATATATTTATAATTTTGTCTAGTTTAAGAAGTATTATTATTTCTTAAAAAATATTTATTTAATAATAAAGAAGAAAAAGAACATTTTTATTTTAAATTAGATTATAAAAGTCTTTAATAATAAATAATAATTAATATTATTTTATTACAAGTACTAGATAAATTTAACATGTATTCTTAAATGTATTAACAGAGATTAGATAAAAATTTAAAAAAAAAAATTAATGCTTGTTTAGATTCAGCTAATCAAGAAAAATAATATTTTAATATAGCTAAATAATTATTAAATTCTTTTAAGTCTTGATCATGTCTTTAATATACTTTTTTAATTTTATTATAGTATTAGATTAAAAAATTGCTAAATTTTAAATAAATATAATAGTTTATTTTTTAAAGTCTTGTCATGACTTTTAAAATTATTAAAATATTTTTAATATCTTTTCTTTTATATATTAATATTATCTCTAATAACAGATAAAATTTATAAAGATTAATACTGTTAAAATCTTTTAACTATCATTATTAAAAACTTATAAAATACTTCTAAAAAAATACTTTATAAATCTTATAGTTATTTTTGTTTTTATTATAGACTGTAGTCAAGAATAAAAATAAAAATATTTTAAATTTTAATTTTAATTTTAAAGTCTGATAAAAATAAGTCTTCTTTTTATTATTAATTTAATAATAATTTAGTATTAGATTGTTTGACTTTATCTTATAATTTTTTAAATATTTATTATAACTCTTGAGATTATTCTAACTAATAAATATTATTTTTTAATTATTAAACAGATTTAAAGAAAGCAACAGTAGATTTACTAGAAGATAATCTTTTTTAAAAAGAGTTAGACTTGATATCTTATGCTAAAGACATTTTTAAATGATTAAAAAAAAGAATTGGAATATAAAGATTTTACTTATCAGAATAGAAGGCCCGTTAATCAGATAAAAATATTTTAATAAACAAGTAGAATATATATATTGCAATAAAGTATAATAAGACTAATTCTTGTTTCTTATAACATTTGAAACAATAGTCCTACTTATAGACTTCAAAGTTGTGATATTATTGACTTTAAGTCTATGAATCACTAATGTACTATAAGGACCTGGGGCCTGAAGGGGTTGTGATAAGTGTGAAAGGATATAAAGGCACTTAATAAGAGATATTAATAATAGAATTCATGCGTGAATCAATAGTCAGGTTGGTATCATAGATTAACGCTGAGTTGCGAAGTCTCTGCCTTCGCGAGGGGAGGATATCCTTCCATGTGCTGAGTCAGTCCCTGGCTGACTCAGCCCGCGAAGTTCTAACTATTCTCTATATATATATGGTAAGGGTCTTACATGTACACATCCATAAAAGAAGGACAGCTGCTTTGACCCGTGACAATAATAATAAAGCAAGTTCTAGCGAGCTTAGTTATTTATCTTTAATGTATTTATACTGCAGATCATATAATACAAGAATTTGCATCTGATGTAATTAGAATTTCTCTTTCTTTGCCCCTTGTTTAGTTTTCTAGATCTAGGCCATCAAATCCAATTGAATGGGTCATGATATATAGTAACAAACTGATTCAGATAATTAATATAAATCTATTGATTAATTTAAAAAATAAAATCTTGTATTTATAACTTTTATATCTAAATTAAAAACATAATTAGATCTTTAAATATAAAAGTTATTTAAGTTTAATAAAATCTATGATAAATATTTAACTTTATGAAGATTAGAATCTTAAAATAACTAAATTAGTTAATTAAAATAGGAAAAAAATATATTTTAAAGAATAAAGTAAATAATAATATTTTAATATAAATAAAAAATTCTAATTAAATAAAATTAATGGAAGTAAAAATAAAAAATAATATAATATAATTAATTCAGCTAAAAAATTTTAAATTATAATTAATAATTAAAACTATAATATATAATTAAAAACAACATATAACTAAAAGAGAGAATAGTATAATAATTAAAGAAATATATACTCTAATAATAAAGATTCTACTAGCAATCATTATCTATATAATAACAAAGCAAGTCCTAGGAAGCTTAATCAGTTATATTTAATGTATTTATACTGCAGTGTCATGGGTCAAAGCAGCTGTCCTTCTTTTATTAACGACGGATGTGTACATTAGTGATTCATAGACTCGAAGTCGATGATATCACGACTTTAAAGCCTATAAGTAGGACCGTTGTTCCAAATGTTATGAGGAACAAGGATTAGTCTTATTGTACCTTGTTACAATATGTATACTCTACTTATTTGTTAGAACATCCTTACCTGGTCAACGGGCTTTCTACCCCGACAAGTAGAACCTTTACATGCAGGCTATATAACATCAGAATCCACATCTAATATAATTAAAATTCCTTCTTTCTTCTCTCATGCTTAGTTTTCTAGGTCTAGGCCATGAAATGCAATTGAATGGTCATGATAATTTATACTATATTTAAATCATTATTAAGCATAAGGATATATTTGATATTTTTATTAGGAATTTTTAATAAGTGGCTATATTAGAGCTATTGAGAATAGGGTAAAGATCATAGACTGTTAATAGAGGTAGATAGATAATAAAAATAGAAAATAAAGTATATATATCCTGCCCCTGTATTCTGCATAGCATACAGGCGGAGCCAGTTATATAGAGCTTTTCTTACTTTTAAAAAACCTAAAAGATAGTTCCAATGCTCTATCAGTTTACATATAGGTCTAATGCTCTATTAGTTTAAGGATGATTCTAGGGCTCTATGCTTTTCTATTAGCTAATTTACTTTAATAATTACCTAATCCCCTAGGTAAGCAATGTGGGTGCATGTGACTTTCGCAAAGCGAAAGGATACATGCATGTATATATATTATCAGAGACAGGCCCATGTGACATGTGGGTACATCATAACGCTAGATATATATATATAACTCGAATGATCGAAGCCAACAACAGAACCCATATCTAAACGTCGAAACATAACAGCATTATCAAACATGAATACAGCAGACATAGAGAGATGCAGGAAACGGATTGTACAGTATCTCTGGGACCCCGAACCAAAGAATGACGAGGAGCCGCGCGTGTCAATATGGTGCCTGGGAACACGATATCAACCACCGTCTGACACGAAGCTGACGAGTTCAGAAGAGCTCGGTAAGGATGTTCAAGCAACTTAGATATAATTCAGTGGACACCCACAAGTTCCAAGAAGCTAACAGCCAGACGTGGGGTAGAAAGTGATGAACTTTCATCGCCCTCAACCACCAAAGACGTGAATAACCATGGCTGGCCAGAGGCGTTTCTCTTGGACTTCGAGTCGAAGATATGGATGACATATCGATCAAACTTCGCTCCTATACCAAGGGACAATAATCGTGATGGAGCCTCTTTGACCATTGGCGTCCGCCTACGAAATCAACTTCTGGAACCCCAGGGATTCACATCCGATACAGGCTGGGGGTGCATGATAAGATCAGGCCAAAGCCTACTGGCTAATGCTATGGCCATATTGTCATTAGGCCGTGGTATAAACCATTCCCATACCATGACTATACGGAGAAGCTACTATGTAGTATTGCTAATGCTCACATAGATTGGCGACGTAGTAATCGGCTCGAAGAGGCGAGACTGTTATCATTATTTGCCGACTCTCCGGAAGCCCCTTTCTCCATCCACCAGTTTGTTCGGCACGGGGCCGAGTTTTGTGGGAAACACCCTGGGGAATGGTTTGGGCCATCAGCAACGGCTAGGTGTATACGGTAGGAACCCATATCCTCAAACACGGAATAAAGGCTCACATAGACAACAGAGCGCTGTCAACGCAATACGAGCGATCAGGTCTCCAAGTATATATCACAGACGACAACTCAGATGTTTACCAGGAGAAGTTCATGAATGTATCAAAGAATAAACAGGGCGTGGTTCGCCCGACTCTCATACTTCTAGGACTTAGATTGGGAATCGACCATGTTACGCCAATCTACTCAGATGGATTGAAAGCTGTACTACAACTCCCACAGTCAGTAGGAATAGCAGGGTATGTCTTTGGCGAATATTCTGCTACACAGAAGCACGATTCTGACATGGAACAGAGGGCGGCCATCGGCGTCACATTACTTCGTTGGAGTCCAAGGATCCCATCTTTTCTATCTCGATCCACATAACACCCGCCCTGCATTGCCATATCGCGAACCAGATGACCCGTTCACAGAGGAGGAAGTTGATACTTACCACACTCGTCGCTTGAGACGAATCCACATTCGGGACATGGATCCAAGTATGCTGATAGGATTTCTGATCAAAGATGAAGACGATTGGGATGACTGGAAATCGCGTGTCACATCCGTAAAAGGGAAGGCAATCATCAACGTTGTTTGTGAAATCAACAATGGATCTGACCGAGGTCGAAAAGAAGCTCTCGACGAAGTGGAGGCGTTTGATGACGATGAATAGTAATCAACTTGCAATACATCTAGGATCTTAGTGTTATATTGGTAGCTACAGCAGTAGACAAACTCATGAACTCATGAAAACATTGGATTTCGAATCGCAGGAAAGGAGATTATACGACCAATCCTAGAAGACCCGAGTATGTTACACCGCAGCCAGGTTCAACAATAGAGTGCTAGAAAAAGAACACTTGACCCCAGGGAAAAATAAAAAAAAAATAGAGAAATTCGAAAGAAGACCATCCCATGACACGTTAAAAATCCCGCGAACACCCTTTAACCAGGCCTCAAACCATTCAAGATCACGAGGTAACAAAACAAAAACAAATCCCTGCAAATAATAAACGCAAAAAGGATTTAACGAAAAGCCTATTTGGCAGAGGAAGAGTACTTCGTAACAGCCTTGGTTCCTTCCGACACAGCGTGCTTGGCCAATTCACCAGGAAGGATTAGCCTGACACTACTTAAAGTTAGCATATATATAAAAAAGGACATGAGTAACACAACGTACGAAGTCTGGATCTCCCGGGACGAGATGGTGGATTTCTTGTTATAAGCAGCCAGCTTTGAAGCTTCCGTGGCCACACGCTCGAAGATATCTGAGATGTGAATTAGAAAACCAAGTCATCTACATGTAGTATATGACTCCAAAGTCATCCACTTACCATTCACAAAAGAGTTCAGAATAGACATGGCACGAGTGGAGATACCAGTATCAGGGTGCACTTGCTTGAGGACTAGATGCTATTAACAGGCGGATTCCCTGCAAGATGTGCTCGTTTAAGACTTACCTTTGTAGATGTAAGAGGAGTAAGTCTCCTTCCTGGTCTTTCCGCGCTTCTTCTTGTCTCCAGAAGCAGCTGCAGCAGTCTTCTTTCCAGCTTCCTTCTTCTCAGCAGGAGCCTTGCCAGCGGGGGCCTTGCCACCAGTGCTAGGTTTCTTCTCAGCGGCTTTGGGAGGCATTTTGTTCTTCGAGGTTGGTGCTTGAGACAAGAGTTGACAACTGTCTAAAATGTGGTGGTAATAAAGACGCGGAATATACGTAGACTGACACGTTAATGTGGCGAGGTGGGATGAGAAGAAAGATAAAACTTAGAGGTACGCGGTGACGAGGGAGGCGCGATACTTATACTAGGCCACAAACACCCGGTTGATCTGAAGGCTGCAAAGGAGGCAGAATTTCAATACAGTATCGCGTTTGTATGATTTGTATGATTAGATAGGCAGGGTTGCTCCAAACGCGTCAAATCTTGCGCTAAGATCACGCTAACATTACAGTATTGCCAAGAATATCGATTTATTACCGCACTTTTCTTAAAGCGGTATCATAGCATGACAGCATCAAGATACGGGTACACTGTAGGATGATCTCCTTGGTGATTGGTTATCCCCGCTAAGCGAGAGCGTGATCCGAAACGCGTCTGGCCGGCCCAACGTCACCCTCAGGCTGTCGTTATATTGGTCTCCCACTCCCTTATTGGAACTACAGTCCTTTTCCCGTCTCCATTTACTAGTTCCCGACAATAAATTATCTTCCTTGACACTCGTGCGCCATCCTTAGAGGAAATATCTGATTCAATCCATTTTTTCAGCAACTTCACTTTTTAACCGACAAAATGACTGGAGGCAAATCTGGTGGCAAAGCTAGCGGCAGCAAGAACGCTCAATCGTACGCGCGAAATATCATTATCCATCTAAAAAAGCCGATGAACCGAAGCTAACAATTCTCCGTTACTAGGCGCTCTTCCAAAGCTGGTCTCGCTTTCCCCGTTGGTCGTGTTCACCGTCTTCTTCGCAAGGGCAACTATGCTCAGCGTGTTGGTGCTGGTGAGTTCCAAATGAACCCCCTTTGTTTTCATATGAAACGAAGTTAATAAGAATAGGTGCTCCCGTCTATTTGGCCGCTGTTCTTGAGTATCTAGCCGCTGAAATCTTGGAGTTGGCTGGAAATGCCGCTCGTGATAACAAGAAGACACGTATTATTCCTCGCCATCTGCAACTGGCTATTCGCAATGACGAGGAGTTGAACAAGCTCCTGGGTCATGTCACCATCGCCCAGGGTGGTGTTCTCCCTAACATTCACCAGAGTGAGTTTTTCCTATATGGAGTTTTGATTAACAAATAGATCCTAATGAGATGTAGACCTACTTCCCAAGAAGACCCCCAAGGCCGGCAAGGGTAGCCAGGAGCTGTGAACAACTTTTTTTATTTATTTTGCTTGGGGTTTGTCATTCGGCGTGGTTTGGTTCTCTTACTGATATGATAACGGGGTTCTGGACTGGGCACGTTTATGGCTCTTTTTTTCATTGTATGCGTTCTGTTTTAACTGCTATTGTTGTAAATTATGCCAATAGGCATGGAATGATACCGACAACTTTCAAATGATCTGAACTTTACTTCATTCTCCTTGATATATGCCCTCTTGGACGAATGTATTTGGCTCTATAGCCAAGCTGGCATTTCCAAGGGTCACAGTAGGAAAGTTATTAATCTGGACTGAAGATTGAGTATAATCGCTACCTATCTAGTAAATACACTTAAAACTTGCAAGTTTAGTGACTCGCAGAACCTGCTGACGCATCTAATAAGCCGGTTAGTTGTATCATGAATTGATTTTTTTCGAGCAAATTTAATGCTACTTACAAGGTAGCTGGCGTGCAGGTAAATTCCTCTCGTACTTGCTGCCTATTGTGGGTGTTAGTACTTGACCTTCGCGATCATAGAGCCATGTATCACTTACCTCCCGGAGCTGTGGGTGCACGGTATGGGTCTGGGTGTTTCCAGGTTTCTAAAAGCTTCTCGGTTTCTCGGAGTAGCACCTATATATGTGAATGTCAACGGAAACTTTCAGAGTTATTCAAGGGGGAGAAGCGAAAGTACCTTTTGTTGCCGAGGATCGCGAACATCCTTGTTTGCCTCGAATAGTGACCGAATATAAACAGCCTGTCCTCTCCATACATTCCTATGGACAGCCCAGTCCAGCGCCAGTTTCAAAGAGCGTCGATAAAGCGAGCTATTCAGAAGATGTCAGAGCGTAGTTTGCGAATGGACCTTGTTCTTCAGTAGAAGCTTACGCAACAGGGCTAAGCGGCATAGTGTATGAGCTATGGAGCTAATTGATCCAAACTTGTGAAGAAAAACTGTATTGTGATAAGGTGGAGATACTACAACTTGGAAGGTACCTCAGGAAGGTAGAATCAGCCTCAGGTTAATTTCAACTTGCAATCCCGCGGCGGATAGAATCTGCTAATTTGGTGTCTTTGCGTATCCGAACAAGCGTAGTAATAATATTCCGTCACTTACGGGGACAAGGAAACCAGGCCTGTTAGTGAGGGAATTTCCGGTATTCTCGGCCCGGCACTGACTAGCTCTTCGCCGCCTTGCTATAACTTCCAAGGAACCGAACCGCAAGTACTCCAGACCAACTTTTCTTCGCGAAAGCCGGCTATTAGTTTATATTCTGACACAAACTGATAGGCAAACCTTAGGTCCTGATTGCAGTATTCCGGGCTATCATGGCTTCTCGATTGCCTCTTCGTCAATTCCCTGGGCAGGGTTTGAGGGCTATCCCTCGCGTTTCTCGTGTCCCCCGTGAGGTGTGCATGGGCGGTTACAGGACATTCACCTCCGGAAAGTGCACCGAAGGTGTCAAATTTGCTGCAGGTCCAATTCGTGGCTTGCAATCGAGCCTGAGATTACGGTATGTGGCATAGTACCTACCTTTTCTCCCTGGTCTATGGCTTATAAGGCTGCAGGAACACCATTTCCCAATTGAATATAACCTCTTTTGGAGGTCATCAAGTTCGAAGCTATGGTACTTATTCTTCGTCTATACATTGAATTTTACTAAGTGCTTATTTTCAGCGGATACTATTGTGAAGGTTCCGCAAATGGCGGAGTCCATTACCGAGGGAACCCTAAAGCAATTCTCAAAGCGTAGGCTCGACTTTCCAACTACATTAAACTACTGTGCTGATATTCCCCGAAGAGGTTGGAGATTATGTGGAGCGAGACGAGGAAATCGCAACAATCGAAACGGACAAGGTGAGCCTGGACAACTCTGGCCAATTATAGACTGGTTTCCCCGTGACTTTGAGGTCTCTGACTTGTTTTAGATCGACGTGTCAGTCAATGCGCCGGACTCGGGCATCATCAAAGAATTACTAGTGAACGAGGAGGACACAGTCACAGTTGGACAGGATCTTGTGAAATTGGAAATTGGCGGCGCCCCGGAAAAGAAGTCAGAGGAATCAAAGGAGAAACCAAAAGAATCTTCCTCTACCAGTACAACTACAGTTGCAGATACCGATCGGGAAAAATCACCAGAACAAAAACCACCATCCGCTCCTCCTGCGAAAGCCTCATCCACGGAGGCCGAAGCCCCCAGGAAATCTCAGCCAGCGGCGCCCAAAGCTCAAGTTGCGGATGACGTCAAACCTTCTCAAGGAGGCCGTGAAGAACGGAGAGTAAGCTATGTCCTCTATTATCCCTGCTTATTTATACTTGCTTAGTCCTCATGCTGATTCGCTTCATTTCCTAGGTTAAAATGAATAGAATGAGATTGCGAATTGCGGAGCGTTTAAAGCAATCCCAGAACACCGCTGCCTCGCTTACTACCTTTAACGAAGTGGACATGTCTTCTCTCATGGAGTTCCGCAAGCTGTATAAGGATGATATCCTTAAGAAGACTGGGGTTAAACTTGGCTTCATGAGTGCGTTCTCGCGCGCTTGTGTTTTGGCCATGAGGGACGTACCCGCCGTTAATGCCTCTATCGAAGGACCTAACGGGGGCGATACCATTGTTTACCGTGATTATGTGGACATAAGTGTCGCTGTTGCAACGGAAAAGGGACTTGTGACTCCCGTGGTTCGTAATGCTGAAACTATGGATTTGGTTGGAGTCGAACGGGCTATTGCAGACCTCGGAAAGAAGGTCAGAAGAAGAATAGTATCACTTTGTTTTGAACCAATGCTGACCGATGAACGGTAGGCACGCGACAACAAACTAACAATCGAGGACATGGCTGGTGGCACCTTCACGATCAGCAACGTAAGCAGCCCTGCCCAATACTCTGAGATATTTCAAACGCTAACATGCCTTCTAGGGTGGTGTTTTCGGATCCCTGATGGGTACTCCGATTATCAATCTCCCTCAGACAGGTATATCGAATCTCCTCTGTGTTGGTTTGATGATTCTAACTTTCGTCAGCTGTTCTTGGGCTGCATGCAATCAAAGATAAACCCATGGCAGTCAATGGGAAAGTTGAAATTCGCCCTGTATGTGATTGCAGACCCCTGTCAAAATAAACTAGAGTGCTGATAGGTGTGCTAATATTCTATTAGATGATGTATCTCGCACTAACCTATGACCACCGGCTTCTGGATGGTCGCGAGGCAGTCACATTCCTTGTAAAGGTATTTGTTCACTCTTCCTTATTTATAAATGGTAACTTACGCTTTATACTGCTTGAATAGGTCAAAGAATATATTGAGGATCCCCGTCGCATGCTCCTAGGCTGAGTTTGTAGACTGAGTGTGCTATAGCCCACCTTCTACTGTTTTAGTTTACCTGTATTGTAGATTATCCTAAACTCATATGCATGATATATAGCAAGGTTCAATCCCTAGTAAAGATTTTTGCTGATGTGCCAAGTTAAATGGTTTACATTTATTTTACTTGATTATTATATGATCTTCAAAGTCCTATCCTTTCTTTTAACTTCTGTGTTTCCGCACGACTAAGCCGACCAATCTTACCCCGTTCCATCTGTATCAAGATCGGCGTCTCCAGTAACATCATTATTTTGGCAATAAATTCAAAAGCAGCGGCTTTGATTTCATGTGGGGGTAATTTTTGGTTGATAACTGCTAGATGAGCATCCAAGGAAACTCCCTCGGGTGGCAACATATATGCTTTGTTTTCAATGTCTTCAAGCGCCTTGCCCTTTGAGATATGCTTTATTTCTTCAAGTGTGTCTGTAAGGTATTTGGTGGGATCTTCTGATGTTCCTTTCTTAGACTGGTATTCAGTAAGAGCTGCGCAAAAGCCGAGTTGGGCGATAATCTCAGCCTCGTGGGAACTCAAGAGCATCCCATCCACAGCATTACAGAGAGATATAAACGCTGTGGCAACAGTCTGGGGTACCGCCAGTAGCCCTTGCATGGCCGGGGATTGCTGGCAGCTGTTCAGTATATTCGCAAGTTCGAGTAGCTGTATCTTCATTTGTATGTCGTTTGGGAGAGCTTCGAGTACTGGAAGAACTGATGTAAATGCTGCATAATAGATCTCAAGGTCAGATCCTTTAGGTCTTATTGCTTAAGTCTTTTGTAAAGGATACATACTCTTAAGCGTATGGTTTAACCAGGCTGCATCCCCATTATCTGGATATTCGTGTCTTCCCGAACCAAGAACTCTATCAATGGCAGTACACAGAAGATAGTCAAATATCATTATGTCGACTTCCCTTTGATAATTGGGATCAGCTTCCAGTTTGTCCATTGCTGCCACTTAGGATGTGCATTGAGTGATATCCATGGATGCTTGTAACCCGACACGTTCTTAAACATGTATGTATCAGGCGGGTGGCTTTGCTCGAGGGGTAAATCGCTTTGAGTGTTGAAAACGCTTGAAGAATCGTCGATGTACCCTGTAATACTAAGTTAGTGGGGATCCCGTTGCCAAGACTATCCGCTAGTGCCTGCGTAGTCTATTCTACGTTAAAATTACCTTCATCACTCCAGGTATATTTATATATCATCATGGATTATATTTTGTTGGGAGTGTGAGTCAAAGACTAGAACTGGTATTGTAGCCAAGATAGAATCCGGACACCTTTTTGGCCTAGCGGTATCGATATTCCAACTAATATCTATAGGAGGTATGATATTAACCGTGAAGCACATATTTTCTATTGTATATATATGTATATGCCCACGAATGCATATGTCTATACCTAAATAAATTTGTTGACATGTAACAATACCTTGCAAAGATATACTAGGAGAAAGCTGAATTAAACGCACGTGACAGAAACTGATGTAACAATAGCGTCATATGGGAAAGCCAATAGACATCAAGTCAAATGCAAGTAACACTTATATCATCTCCCAAGACTAAGTCTACTTCCCATCCTACAGAGCAACATCTAGCCTGCATGATCCGGGGACTGCTTCGGAGGACGGAAGCACCATCAATACGTATACCAAATAAGACCATCAAGACATCCACCACAATGGCATGGTATTGCTCAGGGTCAACAAACAATGAACTGATCGAAAATCTATACACATCAAACCTGATTAAAAATGAAAGAGTGAAGAATGCCATGATGGGAGTGAGCAAGATTCCCCCCTCACCCCTCTTTTCCCATGCCCCCTGAGTACAGCATCCACTGCCTTAATATCTTTCTTGAATGGCTTAACTTGAAATCATTTAAAGTCAAGAGTCACGGGATTACACTTGTTTACATCTCTAACAAAAGGTATAAGGTGGATCGTGCCAATTATGCTCCTTCCAGACCATACTCAGATTCACCGCAGTCCATCGGCTATGGAGCAACAATTTCTGCACCACATATGCATGTACATGCATGTGAATACCTCATTGACTATCTACGACCTGGCTCCCATGTGCTAGATATTGGATCAGGCTCTGGATATCTGACACATGTGATCGCAAACCTTGTAACAGATCCGTCCTTCCCCGAGGGTCCCAACGGGAAGGTAATTGGGATTGATCATATCAAAGAATTGGTTGATTTGGCACATAGCAACCTGCGCAAATCCGAAGGAGGTCAGGAGCTATTGCAATCCGAAAAAGTGAAGTTTGTTACGGCTGATGGTCGCCGCGGATGGGCAGAAGGAGCACCGTATGACGCCATCCACGTTGGCGCGGCTGCAAAAGAAATTCATCCATTGCTGGTCGAACAACTCAAAGCCCCTGGGAGAATGTTTATTCCTGTCAACGCTGATGATGGTCATGGTTCCCTTGGAGTGTTTGGGGGTGGGCAGTATATATGGATTGTGGATAAAAAGGAAGATGGGTCTATTCAAAAAGAAAGAGTGTTTCAAGTTAGCTATGTGCCCCTCACTGACCTGCCCCAAAAATAAGCCGCAGTATTGTTGACAGTCTATCATCACAGAGCATTGTTGATATTGTTCAACTTCTTCAAATCTGCACTCTCAGTCTGAAGACTGCATTACTATGTCAATTGCCTGTACTCACAGAATGATTGAATTACTAATTCAATGTTCATATTAACGGAAATAAACTAGAGGGTGTAGATTACTGATCCGCCTCTATATTTAATGATACATAGACCGTCAAAAGGGAAATCCACCAGGAAAATTAAACCCCTGTCCTGAAGAAAATTTAAACTGCGGACCACCTTGCTGAAAAAAGAATTGTTGACCGGCCCCTGATCCGAAAGGACTTCCCTGGAAAGGATTTTGCCTTTGGGACTCTGGATCATTTGGATCATACCCGTTATCATAGCGGGCTCTTACTTCAGGGTCGGATAAGACTTCGTAAGCTTCATTGATGGCTGCCATTTTCTTCTCTGCTTCTTCTTTCGCCACACCTTGGGACATGGCTTTGTCCGGGTGGTGCTGTTTTATCAGCTGGCGGTAAGCCCGTTTGATGGTACGTTCGTCGGCGTCCCTACCAACACCGAGGACTTTGTAATAATCTTTTTGCTTAGAGCGTTTCTGCAAAGCTAAAGCCTTCTGCAGGAGAGTTTGCACTTCCCTTGAATGGGGGTGATGCTCCTTGGCTGTGCTGAGAAAATTTACAGCATCGTCAAACAGGTCTTCATCTAGAGCAGTCTGACCCTTGAATAAAAGAGCTGGCAACGAATGAGGATTCAGTGCAAGGGCATCGGAGCAGAAGGTACTGGCACGTTTCGGCATATGCACCTGTATTTCGATATAGTTAGCTAGGCTTGAGGGTATACGTATTTTGGCCACAAACCTCGTAGTAAGCTTCGCAGGCCTGCTCAACCAGCGAGGAGTACAGTTGACTTGGAGATGTAGAGTATATGTGACCAGCTTGTTTCCCTTGCTCTACGTCTTCTTTCACATCCTCGATCAGACCGGCTACCCCATCGACCCCAGACAAAATATTTATCGCGTTGTTGAACTTCCGCGCAGCTATAGCATCCTGTAATTTTTGAAGTCGTTTTACCAGTTGCTTTTCTTGCCGGTAAAGTTTGTTGCATGGTTTCGAGTCCGGATCTGAATGTAAGCACTTGCGGATTTGTGATACTCCTCGATCAGTGTCTCCAAGGGAATAAAATAACATCGATGATATTTGCAAATGAGGCTCTATTAAGCCGGGCGATATTTGTAGAGTATGGATAAGATCGCTAATCCCTTCTTCCGTTTCGCCTTTTTCGAACCGACAATGAGCTCGGCATCGACGTAGGTTGAGGGATGTGCTGGCCTTTACAATGGCAGTACTTGCCTCGTTTATGCAGGCCTCCCAGGCGCCGCTCTTTTCCGCATTTAAAGCCCTGAACGCAGCCTCTTGCGATTTTTGAACATCATTGTATTCTGTTGAACTTTTTTTCCCAGCCCTTTCAAGGTCGCCTAACGCACCTGACCAGTCCGCCGAGCTCGCTTTCAGACGAGCCCTTTGTAGAAGCGCACTCTCGAAGTCTGGTTTTAGTTGAAGGACTCGATCGAAATCATCTAGCGCCTGTGAGCGCTTCCCTAGAGATAAGTACGCTGCACCGCGCTGAAAGACAGTGAGGTAATTCGTCGGGTCTCTGGAAATAGCCGCATCAAGATAAAGTAAAGCCTCACGAGGCGAGCCACTCGAGAGATGTGTCTTTGCGGAAGCAATTAGAGATGCAAGTGGAGTATCTGGAGCTATTGGTTGAAGCCCATAGCAGCCAGGCAAACAGGCAAGCAAGGTGGCGATTGCCCCAAATGAAAGAAACATCGTTGGAGAGCGAACCGACGGAGGAGTGCTAGATTGAAGTTGGAACGAGAGATGGAGGATAGGAGGGTCTTTGCATAATAGCACGTTTCCCCACAAGCAAATATGAATATTTAGTGATTAAGAGAAAAAAGAAAAGGATTGAAGCCACTAGATTCTGCCGAGATGACCTGTAGGAGGCCGGTGGATCGAGTTACATTATTATCGGGGCTGGACACTTGTTCTTTGCTGTTGATGATGGGTAGGATCGTGTATACTACTACCTTAGTGTACTCTATCTTCAACCTTCCAGTCTGGCCTTTACCGTTTGTTACATGTGAGGCTTGTAATTTACCGCACGTGATCATGCAGCGGCTGTTTATGGCAGAATAATTGGAGAATGGGGAGAATCATAACATCTCTCTTTGGAACGGCTGGACAGACCAAGGGCATGCAGTAGCTCTTGGAATCCTGTTATATTGATATTAACTTATGAATCATGCTTGCCCTGCCATGGGTTTGCTCACGGTGTCTTTGGAGATCTGCTCGAGTGGTATCAAACCGGCGACTGCTTGTCCAGCGGCAGAATATTCATATTAGTATGGGCTTGCCTCCCATTTTGAGATACATGCATACAAAACACATTGATTTTCGGGTGTCTATTTGAGAAGCCTCCAGCTGATGGTAGTTTTTGGTGGGCAGGTTCAGATAGTATTTCTCCGGCTCTGCTGTCGCGAGCTCGCTCTCTAGCTTCCGAACATACAGCTCTTTCAGGCCAATTAGCGAACTCTTTTGACCCCAAGGTTGCAAAGCGAATTGGTGAATTAGGCCCTGTTACAACAACATTATCAGAATGGGATAGCGCGAATCAGGTATATTGCTCGCTGGATTTCGAACCAACCGAGCACTTCTCGCTGATTTCGTCCAGACCCTATCGGAGCTCAATTCCTTGCTTGAGGACCCCGATACCGAAGCAGAATTAAGGTCCCTTGCCGTCGAAGAACTGGAGAGCACCCAGGTCGCTCTGTCAACGGCGACGGATAATTTGAAACGAGCCCTTGTTCCTCGCCATCCTTTCGCAGATCTTCCATGCTTACTGGAGATACGACCTGGCGCAGGCGGAGATGAAGCCGGCATCTTTGCTTTCGAATTACTGAGGATGTACATTACATTTTGCTCTCGCAATGGGTTAAGGTCCACTGTAATAAAACGAGAGCTTGGGGATGGCTCAGAAGATCGTCTGAGTGAGGCAGTGTTAGAAATTGAGGCAGAGAAGGCTTATGATCTTTTCAGAACGGAATCAGGCGTGCACAGAGTTCAACGTGTTCCGGCTACGGAAACCAAGGGGCGCACACATACCAGCGCCGTTAGCGTAATGGTCCTTCCTAGTTTCTCAGACTCGGGAACTGGTGCAGATAGTGCGCTTAATTTCGACGACCCAAACAGCGACTATTACATTGACCCACAAGAGGTTCGCACAGAAAAGATGCGAGCTAGTGGTGCTGGTGGGCAGCATGTGAATAAAACCGAATCAGCCATTCGCCTGACACATATGCCGACGGGTATCGTGGTTTCCATGCAAGATTCACGGTCCCAGCATGCGAATCGCAAAAAAGCATGGCAGGTTCTACGGGCAAAGCTCGCGGAGGCTCGACAACAGGCGCGGGAACAAGAGGTTGTTGAGTTGAGAAGAGGCGTGTTGGGTGGTGTCGCGAAAATGGGCAGAGGTGATAAAATTCGAACATATAACTATGGCCAAAGTCGTTGTACAGATCATCGAAGTGGTATTACTGTTCACAACCTGGACGATGTTCTCCAAGGTGGCGAGGCCTTGGAAACGGTAATGGACAGCGTGCGATCTTGGCTTATTGACCGTGAAATACTGGCAATAAGCACCGACGAAGCAGAGAAGAGGGAATAGGAACAACCTAAATAGACTGTACAATAAACATTTGAAGTTTTTGAGCCAGTTGCTGTCCTACAAATTGAGCCTATATGTACATAAATGGAATGAGATCATCGCAAGATTACCGAGGTAACAATGCCAAGTCTATTCGACGGATTCTGGTTGTTAATGTTTTGGATAGAGTCTCACTGCTTGGGTGCAACTTGCGGCACGTTCTAAATATCATTATATATATTTCCTCTCCGGGTCAATCGAGTCCAGTGTCTCCATAGTTTTCTCATACCTAATTCACCAATGTTAGTCAAATTGGTCAACAATTGCGGAGCTTGAACGAACATGGTAAATACTATTCCCCCACTCATAATCAGTCTTGCCAGCCGCGGCAGGGCGCCGGACCATAATGTAAGTACACCTTCATCCTTGAAGATTCGTGCTGCACAGACGAAGCTGTTTTTGTAATTCTTGCTCGCCTCTAGAGATTGCATTCTATTGCAGGGTTAGCAATCAACTAACTACCTTCCATTCTAGAATTCCGAAATCGAACCTGGTTTTCACGGTATCGAGAGGTTGGGTAACGTAACTAGGCAAATATTAGTGTTATCCAACGCATTGGGCAAGCCGAAAGTTCAATTTGGCATACACAGTTATCAGGCCTGCAATTCCACCTAGAGCAAAGGTGCTCGCCGTCCCCAGCTTTTCACCAGGAGCGACATAGCCCTGAGCAAACTGTTTCAACGCCGTATAGCTTGAGAATCTCGTGGCTGAGTTGGCGGCTTGCCTCGCTGTTGTCGGAACAAAGCCCTGGAAAAAGCCGCGAACTCCTCGTTCCCTGAATATAACCCCACTGCCGTGTAAGAACCCACGCATGCGTGGATTGGGAGATTTCCGATCATCAATCCTAGAGAAATTGAGAAAACCGGTGTATCAGCTGATTTTATCTCGATGATAATATAGTAACACAGAGGGTAGAAGCAAAAAGAATCGTTGGAAATGTCTTACAATTGGGTCTTGATGCTTTCGAAGGGTGTGACCGCCAACAAGGATTCTGTGACTCCTGCTCCAAAACCAGCTATAACTGTCCTCGGTCCTGATATATTACCATTTTCATCCTGTAGAAGGGACTTGTATGTGTCGAACGCAACGAAGCCTTGCGTAGAATGTCAGAGCCTGTCGTACCAACACCGATAAGAGGAGGTCCCTAACTCACGGATTCCGGCCTTCAGAGAATTGCCTATGATCAATGTAGTGCAACCAGCATACCATTGTTTCCCAAAAGGCGGCCATGGGAGCTTCTTCGAGTCTGGTAATCTGCGATTAAGTTGGGTGCGAGTTTTTGCGACTAGGGTATTGATCAGTCGAAAAGTATGTATAGATAGGTCGGATAATACATACATTCAGCCGGGTAGGTAATTGCTGGTGCTAGGTTAGTATATTAATGAAAAAAAAGGGCATGGGGTCTTCATTTATACCGATCTCAACTGCACCAGCTGTAGAGCCCGCAATAATAGACCGGAGACTGCTCGGCTGGAGCAACCACAATTAGCTATTTTCCATAGATAACCGGGACAGACAGCGAACCTTAGGCCGTTGATCTTTATCGGCCGTAGCCATTGCTTAGGCGACACTGATACCGGGGTTGAGATAGCTTTACGAAGTAGTAGTATTCACAAAGATGGAAGTACGTATGGTACCTGGTATTGGGGTAGTGCCCAGAATGCTCTTTTCCGTTAGGCCAATAAATTGAAGAGCACAGCGGTAATCGGAGAAACTAATTCACCATCTAATAAGTAATTTAGCCGGTCATTATTATAAAGCCCACAAAACCCTTCAGCTTTTCCCTAGTAACAGGAAAGAGAGACTCTGGAAACTCCTGCCACGTGACTCTACAGCGCCAACAACCATGGACTGGTTTGGGTGCTGAATGTGACCGTCCGTGGTGTTTTCACTCTTTGGAAGGTATCAAGTGTGGCTAATCTGCTGCTGATCAATTACTGAGACTTATTGCCATCATTAATTCATTAATTTTGGTGGAGGAAACAATTGTCATTTGCTAGATGCTGCGTAAATCTCCATCATAACGTCAGTTCTGTAGCACCTAGAATCCCTCCATATTTTTTGTTTTCTTTTTTTTCCACCGTGGGTTTTAACCGAATCGCCTCCTTCATAATTTGTGTTCTCGTTTTATACAAAGGTGCAAGACCCTTGTAGTTGAATTCAACACCCGATGTAGTAGCCTTCTTCACCCCAAGAGAAGACATCGACGCGAAAGGTAGTCAGATGTTCCATCTTGATGCCCACTCCCTGAGTGACTATAAGGACTGGTTTGCAAGGGAAATTAGAAAGGGGAAATGGACAAGAGATAAAAATGAGGACACAAGAGAAATCAAATCAAGTAGAAGAAGCCATGCATGAAATCGCAGCTCCGCACAACAACGCCATCGGAAAAAAAAAAGAGTGTGCAGTGATTCATTGCAGGTTGACGAAGAGCGCCTGATGAAAAGCCAACCACCATAACATCTCACCAATAGGTATGACCGTGAAACTCCGAAACGTGCGTTGGAAATCCCCGGGATCGAGTGGCGAGAGGGAAAATGTATGTACAATCGTAGAAGACAAAAGGAACAAGTACAGCTGTTTTAGACACTAAATGTGCCGAATGTTCCCGGGTAGGTAGGAGCTGAGTGACGACGGTATACGGGCAAATAAGAGAGAACACAGAGTCGTTGTCATATGTTGCTGAAACAAGAATAACGCCCGCAACTAAATTAGGCCGTAAAAGAAATCGCAGAGACGAAAGTACTTGAAGATGAAGAGAATAAATCATTAGATCCTGTCATTTCCACGTCAAGACAAGGGATCTCAAGAAGTAAACAGTGGGTGAAATAGCGTGGAGATGTCAGGACCATGATAAATCTTCGGCACCCGGACTAGGACACTTGTGCTGTTGTCTGGGATTTACCACTCGGTTGACCGTGAGGGGCGCCAAATCTACTGTCGTTAGGGGCGTTGCGGCGTTGACCCTGGCCCCGTGCCCCGCGGTATGACCCTCGCCCTCTATTGGATTGATAGGGTCCGCCGTTTGAATGGGAGTTATGGCGACGATCACCGGCGTTCACGTTTGGAGGGGTAGTCCCGGGTTGGTGGGGTTGTGACGGATTCGATATTGGGCGAGGTATGTTTTCTGGGGAGTCGTATACATAGAGCTTTTTGTCAATGTTCTGGGGGATAGGCTGTATTTCAGTCCCTAGTTCCTGTTCAATTTTATACAAGTTAAAGCGGTCATCCCAATTAATCAGATTAATGGCTAGACCAAGATGTCCAAAACGACCAGACCGTCCAATGCGATGAAGATATGTTTCGGCGTTTTTAGGAAAGTCGAAATTGATCACAACATTCACAGCTTGGATGTCAATGCCTCGGGTTAACAAATCCGAGCACACAAGATTGCGGCATACACCGTTTCGGAAATCGTGGAAAACTCGGTTTCTATGCTGTTGTAGCATCCGTGCATGCGAATAAAAGCATGAATAGCCTAATTCGGTTATTTTCTTCGCAAGGAGTTCAACTCGATTGGTTGAATTGCAGAAAATGATTGACTGGTTGATTTGAAGTTTGGAGAAAAGGGTGTTAAGGCAGTGGACTTTCTGCTTTTCTTCCACGAATGCATAGTATTGAGTAATACCCCTCAGGGTAAGCTCATCCATAAGATTGATCTCGTATGGGTTACGCATGTGTTTATCCTGGGGTAAAAGTTCAGTATTCGGGAATCGCTGGCAAGCATTAAACTTAGACATACCTTGAATGACTTCACAATCATTGGAAAAGTTGCACTGAAGAGCATAACTTGGCGGTCTTTTGGATGGAATGAGAGCAATTGCTCGATAACCGGGGTAAATTCAGGAGACAGCAACTTGTCAGCTTCATCCATGACGAATGTAGGGCATTCTGACAAGTCTGCGACCCCCTTGCTAGCAAGATCAAGGACTCTTCCGGGAGTTCCAACGAGAATATGGACAGCGTCATTTAATCTGATAATGTCATCCATAAGCCCAGTTCCTCCGGTAGTAACCATGACATTAATGCCGAGGTGTTTCCCAAGGGTTTTGCAAACGTGGGACGTCTGAAGGGCGAGTTCGCGGGTGGGAACAAGGATAAGCGCTTGGGTTTTTGTGCTCTTGGGATTGATGCGTTCTAACGTAGGAATTACGAAAGCTGCTGTTTTTCCTGTCCCATTCTTCGCTCTGGCCAGGATATCTCTTCCGGTAAGAGCTACTGGAATTGTCTCCTCTTGGATGGGGGAAGGTTTTTCGAAACCAGCTTCGAAAATGCCCATCATGAGTTCACGTTTGATGTAGAAATCTTCGAATTCTAGGCCTTTGGTAGCGGTCACATCCTGAAACCAGGTTAGACCGGGAGAAAAACGTGAACATCGTCTTTGTTTAATGACAAACCTCGGTCTGTGGTCTGGCATCTTTTGCCGGGAGTTTTAACTGGTCCTTCCATTTGGCATCTGAATTTGCATCCCTATCAAAGAATATTTCAGTAAAGGAAGTCCTTCCTGTGACAAACATTTGAGATCGACGGCGGTGAGAAGTTCACATACCCAAGGCTCGTGTTATTCAACTGTGCGGCGAGAGCGTCCGTCATTGTGTTCGAGTTTCAAGAGTCCAGGTGGAATTGGTAGGGAGATTCCGGTCCCTTTTGGACAGGATTGTGCGATAAATAGAGGTATTCTTGTAATAGAGTTCGCTAATTAAATCGCGAGGAAGGTGAGTAAAGATTCTCAGCTTATGAGATGTCTATCACGAAAGCAGTAGGATTGGGTTGTGTGGCAAATGGTAATCGGTGTTCTGATCGTGGGTATTTCTTATTGAGAGATAGGTAAAGGAAAAGTAAGATGGAAGATTCAAAAGACAAGGTCAGTAGCCTAGCAGTGTGTTGCTAATAAGAGTGGATTTCAGTAGGAGTTTGAGGTGGGAGGATGTGAAGTGAAGCAGTCCGCAGGCGGTAAAAAATGGAGATACCGATTCAGCCAGGCTGTGGTAAATTTATTAGTGGTGGTGGAGGGCACCAAACTGGAGCCACACACCGTTCGCCGCCTTTTCAACTTGGATTAATTATAGTCACAAACTCTAGGAATACATATTTCTGACTTTTATGTCACCAAGTTTCTCCTATTAATGACGACTGCTGAGACTGTCGTTTTCTATAGACATCGGAATCGTGCATAAAATTATCATTATCGCATACACGCACAATTTGAGCAAAGACTCATTCTGGAATGAGAATATGGAAATACAGATCGGCAAGCCTAAAATATAGATTTTATGAGACGCAGGACCTATTGCCTGAATGATATTCTTGCTTGTCCTCTCTCCGGCTCCGCTAATCTATAAGGAAAAAAAGAATTAGTAGTCACTTAGGGAAAATTGGCTGGAAACTTACTCTTTTACTCTCACGTCAGGGGCTAGGGTGATCTCAGCTCTTGAGCCAGGTGTAATAAGGATAAATTGCCGCCCAATTGATCTTCTAGCAGCAAGCATCTATATATCCAAAGTTAGAATACCCAGGCATTCAGACATATAAGATAGTATAAATCCTACCAACATATCAATCGCCATTTTCCTGTTAATGTGATCCATATAGACATCGCTGGGATGGGTGTTAGTGAAGAACTTCCCCTAGATCATCACCACTTACAACTCGTCTAAACAGCGAATCGGAGATCCCATGGCCTCCCAGAGAGCTAATAGAAGGCAAACCTGCGAGAAAGATTTCTCGCCTCCGGACAATGTTCTTGCACCGCGCCCTTCGCTGCTATCCTTTGTAATGTCGGGTTCAACCTGCAGAATTAGTTTCCGCCTGTCCAACTAGATATCAAAAGCCATGAGGACATACTTGTAGGTCGAGAAGTTTGTTTTCATGATCCGTAAGGAGTCGGCCGCGGAAACTTCTTTCACTCAAAAGATACGTAAACTGGGCTTTGGCGCGGGATGAAATATGAGAGCGGAAAATTTGCCATCGCTTCTTACGGTGTTCAAGTGTCGTTTTCAGAACCTGTGTGTAGGCTGTGAGCAGTGATCACTTGAATCTGGGAGGATGAAGTATGAACGTACATCAATAAGTAATTGGAATTCCTCAATCTGCCTTAATGCCTGTTCATAGTCGTTCCTTGTCTTGGATGCTTCTGCAGCGATTTCATCTCGAGAAGCTCCCAACCTAAGTTTTTGTTAGCCTCAGCATGACTTGAACGGATTTTTGGACGCACTCCTGATTGTATCGTTGGACGTCTTTATGGAACTTCTCGAGCTTTTTGTCCAGACTGGTAGCGGTTTCGCCTGGATCAATCGCAACTCGCTGAGAAACTAAGCTCGCTTTCTCACTATAATCCGTAATGCGAGCCACAATTTGCTCCTTTTCTTGATCTAGTCTTGCCTTGTCTTGTTTATAGTCGTCAATGAGTTCAATGGCAGTATTCTTCTCACTGATTTTCTCTCGTCGCTTGTCTGCAATCATATGCTCCTCACTCTCAGCTACCTGGAGCTCTTCACGGAACTTGGAAACATCAGCTTCTTTCACAGAAAGCTCCTTCTTAATGTCCTTCAATGCCTGCATCATATTACTCATGGCGTCTCCACTATCATTGAGCGAGCCTTCATTGAGACGTTTCTCTTCTTCTATCTCCCCAAGAGTCGCCTGAAGTATTTCGAGATCTCCAACTTCCCTGGATTCTCTCTCAAGTGCTTCAGCAAGTTCCTCGACATGGTCCTCTTTCTTTTGGCATTCCAAACGAAGTTCATTTGTCTTCCTTTCATGTTGTGTACGTGCTTGGTTGCAGCGCTCCAGATCAGATTGAGCAGAACGTAGCTCTTGCTCCCGATTGCTTAGCTCTCTTCTAAGATCCGCAATTGCGTCGCGTTGCACCCTATATAAAGTGAAGGATTATTGAATGAACACTTTTCGCAACTTGGAGTATACTACATACCTGATTTGCGAGGCCCGATCGGATTTCATTCGAGGATTGCCAGGGTAGACTGAAACTGGAGCCTGACTCGGCTCCCCAGTACGACTATAGGACAAATGAATCCCTCGTCGTCGATCTGCCTGATTAATACAAAAACAGCGCTTCACGTTTCGAGGCCTGTCGCCATCGAAAAGCGCCGAAGACGCCTCTTCCAGGTTCTCAATTAAGAGCACTTGCTCTATACCGTGGGTAATGACCAAGTGTCGACGGACTAGTTCATTCTCAATCTAATATTTGAGCGTCAGCAGATAAGGCTTCTCTATTCACAAGTATTTCTCACCTGAAGGACTCGTAAAGCTGTGTCAAAGTGAGAATCTGGCTCATGTTGAGACGTATCGATATGGCCGTCGCTTCCAATGAAAATTGGAACAACACTTTGACTCTTGTCAGAAAGGAAAGTGATAATCAACGGGGTTCATTGGGTTCATTGAATATTACCAGCCAACTCTTTGCATAATTCGGGACAGAACATTTGAATCCCTTTTTGAGGTAACAATGAAGCCGTTTAGGGTTGCTCCAAATGAGCTTTCCAAGATAGATGACCATTCTGGCTTGAGCAGCGTTACAAAGTTACCAATGGGCCCTACAGGCTTCTTCGTGAATGACTGTTCTTGTTGAATTGCGTTGAGGAGGGTAGGC
This sequence comes from Aspergillus funiculosus, assembly GCA_027569145.1. Taxonomy (NCBI): domain Eukaryota; kingdom Fungi; phylum Ascomycota; class Eurotiomycetes; order Eurotiales; family Aspergillaceae; genus Aspergillus; species Aspergillus funiculosus. The sequence continues at coordinate 863,931 of JAPDEN010000006.1, forward strand.
ATCTTTTCATGGAACCCAGAGCTTTTACTTCCACCTTCTCGGCTGAGATTTCGCAACAATGACTCGGCTTGCTCAACATCTCGCTTGGCCTGCGTAGCTGGTGGCTTGGCTGCTTCTACCTTTTCCTTAGCTTCTTTCACCTTCTCAAGTACGTGGTCAGTATTGCGTTGGTGTTCCTTCACTCGTGCACGGGCTTCGGCGAGATCTTGTTTTGCTTCTTCATGCTTTTCTTGCCTCTGCGCAAAGCCTCCTCCACTTATATCGGCCAGGCGTTGATTCTCCTGATTGATTTTTTGCTCGACTTCCTTCATTCTCTCTTCTGTTGCCCTCAAGTGTTCCTTTATCTGGCGTTGCTCAGCCTACAGCGAGCGTTAGACGGAGCTGTAAAATGTGGACACCGGAAAAAGATACCTGGAGGTTATGTCGTTCGCTCATCTTTTCATCCCACTTGGCCTTGACCTCATTTTTTTCACTTTCGGCATTACTTACCTTGGAGGAGACCTGTCTGACATACTCGGTGGCCACTCCATGTTCAGCTTCAGCCTCTTGAATCGCAGTATCATATCTGTCTAGCCCAGCTTCAGCCTCTGCGATCTTGTGGTTGGTTTCTGCAAATTTATTTTCTAGTGAGTCCCTTATCTAGGTTGGTCAGCATAAAAATAAAAGGGATGGTTTATATCTTCTCACATTCTCTTGTTCTTCAACTTGGGCCCAAGCCATCTGACTTCGGAGATTTCTGATTCTGTTTCTTAGAGACTCGTGCTGATCTGATATCTCTAGCTTTCGATTTGCTGTGTCCATGCGGCTCTTCAGGATGCCAATGTCTTGTTCTTTACTTCTTAACTTTTCCTCAATTTGATCAGCGGACTCTTCAATTAGACGATAATCCTGGTCAAGTTGCTCCAATTGCACTCCTTTCACAAAAAATTTGTACTTTTCGGCGGGGCTTGACGAGCTAAGAAACTGGCGAGCCATATCTTGGGATAGGACATTCATGGGGTTCTCGAACTGCAAGGTAAAGTAGTCAATGATGGCGTCTAATTCGGCCTTTTTGGTAGAAATGATACGTCCACTCTCTGCTTTAATCTTAAAACCGCTCGTGCCATTTTTCGAGAAGTGGCGTTCCACAATGATTGATTTCCCATAGTCGTCGGACAAATAAGCGCCATCACCCTGGTTTTTGATCCGAACAACAATTGTTGCTGTTCTTCAGGTGGTAATTAGAACTTAAAATCTTCAATGGTAGATAAAGTACTTACTCTTTGCCTTCTTTGATAAAGCTTTTAAGACTCTGGCCGCGATTGGTAGCCGATGCTTTTCCTCCTAAGCAGAGAGTTATGGCTGTAAGGACTGCACTTTTGCCACTGCCATTCTTGCCAACAATAAAGTTGATTAGAGGACCGAGTTCGACTTGAAAGTGGTCGTGGCACATGAAATTATAACATTCAACGCGCTCGAGAATTCCATGCTCGGCAGGCACATTCGGCTCGTCACTAATAAACGAGTATTTCTCCTGTATCACTTGGGTTGCGCGAAGTTCTAGCTCCTCTTCATCTTCATCAAGAGCGAGAGTAAGAGATCTAGCGCCTCTCGCATTGTCACTGTAATGGCTTGTTTCGTCGCTTGTTTCGTCGCTTGATTCGGAGTACGGCGAATGAGATGTTCGAGGGCGTTTTCTCTTCCCCAAGTGTTAGTTTCTGTCGTATTTGCAACGTAAAAACACGTACCGAATGAGGTGATAGGGAAGAATTATTAATGTCATCGCCATCCCCATCTGAGCTAACAGACTCTTGATATTCTTGTGAGCGCTTCCTGTTCGTCATTGTGAGAACCGTCCAGAGGGTCAAATAATGTAAGTAGAGCGGCTCATATTCCCAGACTCGGGGAGGTACGAAATCGAATAGAACAATAATGACTCTCCTTTCAGGAGACTTTGTTGCATCATATATGCATTAAATAGATACCAGTAGGGTCATCAAGCACCTTAGTGCAATTGAACCATGACGGATGATACCTAACTACTCAAAGCCGCGTTGTCGCGTTGGCGTGTCGCCTGACCACGTGAGCGCTATTAGTGGGATTACTTCTTTGTTCAAGTGAATTTCTCCTTCAGATCGTGGAACTGTAGACCAAATTTCTTTGTTACTTAGTTTCTTATGACCTAATTATAATATCAATGACTAGACTATTTGGCAGCCGGAAAAATCAGGCAAATGATGCAATCACTTCATTCTCGAATACCATCTTGAGTTATCTCTTCAGCTAAAGATTCGCGGATTTAGGGCGGCTGGAGTCGTTTCAAAATTAAAGGCCCAGATATAAGAATCTAAGATGTTTGCGTGGGCTCTTCTGCGACGTAATGCAGATATGCGCCAAGCAGTTTGGTTCCTTCAATGTAGTTTCTCTTGTCAAGTTTCTCATTGATAGAATGGGCGGCGTCAGTCGAGCTGCCCATAGGCAGGAGCAAGACATTCTTGCCGGTCGCTTGTTCAAATGTCAATGTGATAGGAATACTTCATCTAAGTTAGCTTCGGTAATTTTGATCTAAAACAAATAATCAGTTTGGGGGAGCAGAACATACCTGCCACCTTCTCGTGTCATATCCGGCTCAACACCGAATACTTGCTCCACGGCCTTGCTTGCAGCCGCAAAGTTCCAGTGTTTGGGGCTAGCGACCCACCATTTCCCATCATGTTGCAGCGATACATCCAAAGTATTTTTGCTATTTAACTTAGAAAATTCTGCCTTGATATAGTCGAAAACAAGTTTGTTTACATCTTCGCTTTCCATGTTTGGGACAGTGCGAATTGAAAACTTGCCGACAACCTTCGCTGGGATGACCGTTTTAGCCCCCGGGGCTGAGAATGCTCCTTCAATGCCATGGATGGACAATGATGGGAATCTCCATCTGGCCATAAGAGTCCTCTCCTTGGTTGGATGAATGCCAGTTTTGCTGCCCAGGGACTCGTGAAGGTTTTCCATTGTGTAGCTGATGTTCGTGTACAGCGATTTCTCTTCTTCTGATACAGGCTCAACGAGGTCCATGATTCCAGGGATCAAAATATTTCCATGGGAATCCACAAGTTTGGACAGAACGTGGACTAGATCTGTCATCGGCTCATGCGCCGAACCACCGAACACCCCACTATGTAGATCCTGAGCAGGACCAGAGACACTGATAGAGTAATAGTTGCACCCGCGGAGCCCGTAGGTCAGGCAAGGCTTCTCGGTCCCAAGCCAATAGTTATCAGATATGCAAACGGCATCGGCATCTTTGAAAAACTTTTTGCTTTCGGAGTGAATAAACTCTTCTAAACCTTCGGAGCCGTACTCCTCCATGCCTTCGAAGCAGCAAAGAAGATTGACAGGCAGGTCGATTCCAGCCTCTTTGTGAGCCTGGATCACATTCAGCCAGCCTAAGACCGGTCCTTTATCATCGGTGCTTCCACGACCAAACATTCTGCCTTGCTCATCAATTGTCAATGCGAAAGGGTCAGTAGCCCAACCATCTTCTTTCAAAGCAGGCTGCACATCGTAATGTCCATAAACCAAAATGGTACGCTTGTTCTTATCATTACCGTACCGAGCTATGACAACAGGAGGCAGGTCGAGATGCTCCTTTCCTGGTTGTTTACCCAGGGGCCGCTGGTAAACTTCGGCGCCCAGGGCTTCGAGTTCGGAGGCAAGGAATTGAGCCATCTTCAACCAGTAGGGGACAAGTCAGCTGAAACATCAAGAAATGGAGGATTTGGGTAACATACTCGTACTACATCCTTCCTGTTCTCATCCTGTGCGGATATAGAGGGAATCGCCACAGCCTGTCGGAGCCCTTTTGAGTATTCTTTAGTATACAACCGGAAAGATGGTACTCAAGAATCGCGACTTACGGTCAATAAATGAGTCTGACAAGTCATCGACCCTTTGTAAATTAAGCGTTGAAAGTTAGATCAAAATCCATTACCCCAATGGTAAAAGAACTTACTGCTTAAAGAACGGCTCTAGTTGTGGTGCCATTTTGTGGTCACTGATATGTCCGTAAAATGAACGGCGATGAGATAGCTGACGTATATTCCAATAAGTGGGTTGCGATGTCCAGAACCTTTTTGCAAAGGATGAATATGGGAGGTGAAATCTGAATTCTCTGAGAGAGGCTGTGACTCGAGGGAGGAGGAGGGGCATTCGGGGCAACTGTAGATAACCTGGACTGCAGGGGGGTTATTCCTCACTACCTATTAGTAGGTACCTAGTAGTAGGTACTACATACAGTAGTACTACTAATCACTTACTTTAGGTTGGTTACATAACGGTAACCAACTCTGGAGGGCATGCAACACGTATTTTACCGTATCTAAGCGCACTGGGTCTCGGTTGTGATGGGCATGTTGGTACCTACAAAGTGGGAGCACAAAATTAAAAAAAAAAAAAAAAGGAAGGCTGTAAAAAGGACTATAATAGCCATAAATTTACTCTTTATTTGAGTAATATATAATGCTAAAATACATATTTTGATAAATAGGCCTCGGCTACTGTACATGATAAAAACAACACTATGGTCGGATCAAGTCCCTGGGAGGTTAGGTGAACAGAATACATAAAAGATACATAGGTAGGTGGAGGGAACGGCATTGAAATGGTAGGAAGGCTGCATCGAGACATACTTCGACTTACTCGTCCCTTCCCCAGGCCTCTTTCCGAAGCTGTCGATCTTCTCTAGCCATCCGACGTTTCGCGCCCCATCTTGATTGTACCGCTTCAAGGACTTGCTTCTGTATCTCCTTCTTCTGTGGCCCTGCTTCACATACCATACCAATAAACATTGGAGAGCACTCAAAGCGCTTGGCCAGTTTCCAACGGCTCCATGTCATCGGATCGCTTAACCTAAGCCGACGAATTTCCTCTATATCCGATGGACTCAGGTGGTATCTTTTCTCGACTGATGATTTGAACACAGAGGGAAGAGCATCCGGGTTCGCAGACTTGGTAGAAGGATCGCTGCGAAGGGATCTCCGGATGTCGTTAGGGGGGAGAAACTTTGTTGGCGTGTGGTAAACGGATGGCGCGCTTGAAGGAGGGTTATAAACAATATGATCTTGGGTAATGTTCGAAGTCAATCCAAAGGACGCGTCTGGTTTAACACGGAGGCGCTGTTTTGTACGTCTGTACGTAGATTGATTTCGCCGCAACTCGAATGAAACCGGCTCGTATGACGGGAGGAGAAAGGGAAGACCTAGGAGTGGTCTTTTGGAAGTAGCGATACAGAGTGCCATCTCAAATAATTGAATAGCGACCCGCAGGATTGAGCGACGTTAGGTAGATAATTGAGGGTTTATAACCAGCTGTTGGTGTCTTGCTGTAGAGTAAAATAATCAGTAACAAAGCTAGAGACAGGGGCCTGGGGATGGCAAGGGAGATAGGAAGGGTATAATTGGTTTCGGGGGACAATATACAATGACAATAAGGAGGACAAACTGAACAGCAACGACCAATGTTGGGGAAATGTCCTAATGGCTTCGCTGAAATACTTCGAATATCTAGGCCGAGCTCCTTGGTCAACTTTTTCCTACGCGATATTGTCCCGTGACAAGGCTGGCCAAAAGAGGACTAAACTGTTCTGCTGTAGATTCTTAGTCAGTCAGTCTGAGCACATGACGACAGCCCAGACCTTTACTAGATATTATTCTGAGCGAGATTTCATCCCATAGGCGCTTAACCCTCCTGCATATATCTCCTTATTATCGTCATCACTTAACAAGGATGAATTTCACAATATATTTTTATTGACCAATATACCATGAATTATCTTTTTATCCTAATGCAAGCTATGTTGTCTTTGTTATCTCATACATAATCTATTCCTTTAGCTAGTTTTTGATCCCTTTATTCCTGCCAAACCTATATATAATCTTTCCATTCTGGTGATCAGCTTGAGCAGGCCTCTCATACAGCCTTACCTTATTTACCTGCATATTTTTGGCTGTTGCTGAGTGACAGGCTCTACTATTCACTCCCTGAAAAACTGAGCGCTGTGCTTGCCACCCCCTTATTGCAGTTGGTGGACGGATAGTATAAGACATCCAATTATGGAAGGGACTCAAAGCGACCCCGCTATGCAGACTCGGAGGGACATGGCTACCGACCTCACAGTGCCAATGCAGGTCACACAGAATTGTGACCTCATGAAAGGGGACGGTGACGACCTAAGTTACGTCTCTACTACGCATGTAACCGACGAGCCGAATTCATCGGTACCACCACTGGCTGGCGTTACCCGTCCGAAGCCATTGACACTTTCTCCAGACCAGCAAGGCAGGTGGCCCCATAAATCCCCATCGTCTCCAGAATGCGCAGCCCAAAGATCGCCGCTGCAATGCAACTCGCCTGCATCTTTAATTTTTGAACGAAACGTGCAAGAAGACATTCTACTACCTCAGACATCTCCATCAATCCCTTCCCATATTCGAACAGAGAACTATATCCCCCCTGTCTTGGAAGCTTCTTCTGCGGCGATTACGGACAGCGAGCTCGATCCGGATTCCGTCGAAATCGTTACTCATAGTGGACATCATACTGCAGTCGGTGGTGTTACCCCTGCAGAGAACTCCCTAAATTCTTCTTGGCATGAGGGTGGTGTTGTTGTTGATACTCACGATTCCGAAGAGCTTTTGTCAAGCACCCGGGGGCTGGACATGGCTGATATCAGGCGTTTGAGCTTTATTTCATTTGCTGATGTCGTAAATGCTGAACACGCGGAAACAAGCGAGCATCCAACCGACCATAACTCCTTTCAAGGGATTACGACAACTTCAAGTCCATCTGCCATGGCTCACCAGAACATACCTCTGTCCCCTTTGCATTCACCAGCGTCTTCTCATGGATTTGGAACATCTCCACCAACTAGCATATCGACATCATTCAAAGGTCTCGATCTCTCTCCGAACCGGGGGAGTCGAGGCGCTGAAAGTCCATTACTTACCGTCCAAAGGTCGATTTCTCCTAACCTAAGCGGTGAGCTAAACATAGAAACTATGAGACAAGCTTTGAGACGGACGGGCAGCAGAGAACTCGGTCCCTCTAGGAGTCAAATGTCGAGTACCGTGGCAAGTGATGACTGAGTTTTATCTTTTAAACACCATATTTGTTTTATATATCACGTTTTGTTGAAAGCGCTTCACCCAAAATTTCCTAATAGTCTCACCTTATACTAATCCCGAATTTCACAATAGTCATTATGATTATCATATGTGAGCGATTGAGGTGCCATCTGTCCAATAATGCTTTTTTAGTCTCCGGTAACCTTTACAATCTATGACGGCTAGGAGCCACGTTAAGAGACTAACCGCGCCATGACTCCTAAAAACCTGCCCATATTATATAGGACCAAAGCCTTTGAAAGGCTAATTGCAGAGTTCCCACTTAAGTACACAGTGGAATGTTGAGAATGAATGAATGGATGAATGGAGAGATTTAGGCTTATATATGTGAATCGCCACTTGACCATTTTAAGAGTACCAAATTCTCATAAGCAGCTGCCTGGTCAGAAATTCGGACACCCGATACTGAACGTATATAATTTTAAATATGATCCCTTGCAGTTCAGCCACATTTCTCTTTAACTCCCTCTTGAAGGATTTCAAGTGGCAGCGCCTTAAGCCCGTGGTTTTATACGCACCATCTATGCTTTTTGGACCATGGCAGTTGCATCCAGTGCACGTTGAACCCGTGACTGAAGATCCTCCAGATCTTCCAATCCGACGCTCACCCTTACCAGGTTGGACTCTATACCAAAAGAGTTGGCCTGGCAAAATTATTAGATAAGAATAGAAAAAGAATTGTTATAAAAAAGTAAAGGGTTTACATACCCACTCTAATTCTCCATAGTGGGCGAGCAATGTATACGGGCAACTGAAGTGGTAGTCAGCGGATAATTTATGCAAATGGTAAATGAGATGCAAGCACATGCAACTGACCTTAGAGTAAAATTGGTTCCAAGACTAGGCCCTTTGTGAACCTCGAGATTATCGAAGAAAGCAATCGCCTCTGCTGTGGAATGGAAAGTGACAGAGAAGAGGCCACCATAGCCTCCATTTGGAGTTCGAAACGCCTCGTACAATGGGCGTGAAGGATTGTATTTTGGATAATACACATTTTTTACTCATAAAATGGTCAGTATTGGCTTTCAAGGGTATTCGGGTAGGTCTCACTTAGTGGAGAATCTTTCAGCATTGCTGTTATTTCTTCAGTTGTCCTGTTAATCTTTTCAATCCTAGCCACGAAGTCGCGGCTGTTTCTCTCCAGAAAGACAGCATCTTCTGCCCAGAGAATATCATCATACTCGCGAGCAAACGTGTCCTTCAGCAATTGATAGTACTGCCCATGTGGGTTGAGCACCGTGCTTCCTCCCATAACATTGCTGTCTCCGCTAAATATTTTCGTTAGACTACTGACCACAATATCAGCATGAGGAAGGACGTTGATGTTGAGGAAGTTTCCAACGGTTTCATCAACTACTACTGCAAAATCGTATTTGTCGGCCAGCGACCGGATTCGCTTAAGGTCAGGAGCTTTGAGGAGGGGATTTCCTGGAAATTCGGTGAAAAGTGCAAGAAATCTTTCGCCGCTGACAAGACGTGACTCTAAATCATCCAAGTCCTCGGACGAACCATGTCCATAGAATAAACAACCCGGGCCCCATTTCTGAAGGATTTTCAACGTATCGATGTAAGGAAATCCGAAACAAATGCTTTTCATCGCACCCCTGGCACTCAACAGCATCTGATGGGAATTGAAAATTGAACTCATGCCAGTTGGGAAAAGGAAAACATCAGACTCTGCCAGCCCTGCTATTCTCCCTTCTCCAGAGGTCTCCTCAAGAGCTTCACTCAACTCAACATCTGCCGTTAAGACACCCGCTATTCGTCTGCGCACGGCAGCCTTTGCTTGATCGGCCAGTGAAGTACTTAAGTTTCGGCCAAAGCGTTCCTCAATGAATTGAACAAATTCTCCCTGCGGTGGATTGGATGTCGAGGTTGTATCCGGAGTTGTGAGATGTTGGCCACCCTTGCTTATTCCATTTATCGAGCCTCGCCCCTGGTATCTCCGAGGGCCCTTACAGAATCTTTGGGAACCTGTATCTGTTGTAGACTTTTTCTCCACGAGAAAGCCATCCTTCAAAGCAGTGAGACAAAACTCGGCCCGTCGGCTAGATACACCATTCCCCGAATGCTGCCATACTTGTTTTGCGATTGGTGCGTATTCGGTAGGGTATATAACACATGACAAGAACGATGTAACGGCAGGCGATTCGGTTTCTGTCTGATGGGAGGGAACGAAGTCCAAGACACGGATTTTATGTGATTCACCTGAGGGTATTTTCGAGAGGAGGAACGAATAACACACGCGTGCCGTCTTCGGAGATGGGAACAAAATAGCGACATCGACTTCCGGATTCCCATACCGCAATAAAACCTCCCTCGCAAGCTCTCGGATAGTGGGATGTATAAAAAACCGAGGGTAGCCGGATTGCATTTTATTTACCAACCAAGCCTCTCCTTCTTCATATGCCACATTTGCTTTCCACGTAGGGAGTGACACACTAACAGCCTGTATTTTGTAAGCCACATTGTATTACATAGCTAATTTTTGGCGCTCTTGCTTCCAATATAAGGGCAAAGGCTTGGAAAGGGTGTAGGCGGGGTACGCGGGGTTACCAACATGGTCAGTGTTTGGAGGCACAGAGCCTCCGATATACTGAAGCATAATGTCACAGAGAACAAATTGGAACAATTTTGGATGACAAGATTGCGGAGGCTTTTGCTGTATGTATTTCGTAGTAAAATGGGTGGATTGGGACTACTTCAAAACGTGGCTTTGGGGGGTTGAAAATCGAGATGACTCTTTTGGGGCGAGCGATTTCGGCGATGAGCTGGGGAACTTTCAACCAATGATCTGAGCTCTGTTTAGCGGCTACGTAGTATATAGGTGAAAATGCTGGTTTACTAGATTCTGGCAGGTGTTCTGTGCCTGGCGTAGTATTGAACTTGCAGTATCTACTGGGGACCTGCTAAATAACTGTGCTATTGATCCACAACGCGAAGCCCTCCCCGCATCCCCAAAGTACACTTGCTAACATAAATACTGCACAGAGTACTTTTTGAATGTTTCTGCGGGTGTCACGTGCCTCTTATATAATACCAACACGTGACACGAGCCATCGGAGATCGGAGTTTAGATTACCGGCCAAAAAAAGTTTCCAGACTTTTTTTTTTTATTCCAGAAACCAAGTCAATGCGGTGGTGAGCCTCTCTCGCTTCCCTGCAAAGGCCATATCTCAACAATGTCTGTCCATATGGCAAAGAGAAGGAGGCTGAGTCCTTCCTCAGATGATGTTTCAAAAATCGAGAATTCAACCGGGCGCAACACCAATTTTAGCACGAATGGGCTGACTTCTAGGCACATGGGCAATCAGACCAAGAACAACCGCTCTGCCGAGCTGGCTCTGGCTAATGGATTCTACAAGTCTAGCTTTTTCAAGCTACAAATGGACGAGCTGCTTTCGGAATCGAGGCCAAATTACAACAAGCACCTCGCAAAACTCAAGGAGACACTTCACGAGCTGAAGGAGCTCATCGAACGCCTCCCCGAAAGACCCCCCAAGCTAGCACTGGAAGCCGAGAAAGAAATTCGCAACGTGGATGGCATTGTTGTCCCCTACCCGGAACCGCGGCCGGGAAAGGATACTAAGTACTCGGTTGCATATGCGACTCCTACAAACATCAATGTAGTTGGGAGCTTTGCGCTTAAAACAGGCTCTAAAACAGCAGATGCCTACACCGTTGATTTGGCCGTGACAATGCCAAGCTCGATATTCCAAGAAAAGGACTACACAAACTATCGGTATTTCCATAAGCGGGCATATTACATTGCCTGCATCGCTGCTGGATTAAAAAGCGAGAAGAATTTGAATCTTGACGTGAAATTTGGACTTCAAGACGGGGATTACCTTCGCCCTGTCATCATCCTTCAAACAAGTCCTACAAAAAGCGGAAAAGAACATTCTAGGCTCCAAATTCGTATTATCACCGCGATCGAAGATACGATGTTCCCTGTTACCCGAACTTTGCCAATGAAGAACAATATACGCCAGGGATCAAAGGGAGGCACTGAGAGTCAGGAGTCTACCTCTTTTTACAATTCAGCTCTCCGCTCCGAAGCTACGGTTACACTTTACCATAAGCTTTTGTCTTCAGCTGCTCAAAGTTGCGAGTCTTTCAGGGATGCATGCCTTCTTGGCCGCATATGGCTACAACAGCGTGGGTTCGGGTCTCTGTTCCAATCCGGCGGATTTGGAGGGTTTGAATGGACTGTACTTATGTCCCTGATGTTCGAAGGTGGAGGGCCCAACGGAAAACCCGTGCTCCTGAAAACATATAGCAGCTATCAGCTATTCAAAGCGACATTGCAGTTCCTTGCACAGAAGAATCTGACAGAACCCTTATTGTTTTTCGCCTCCGACGTCTCATTCCCGAGCGGTGTTCCCATCGTTTATGATGGTAAGCGAGGACTGAATGTTCTTTATAAGATGACACCTTGGTCATATGCTTTTCTTCGGCACGAAGCAAACGCCACCGTCAGAATGCTAAATGAATCCCGCGACGACAATTTCGAGAAAGTTTTCATTTTAAAAGTAAATGAACCCTTGCTAAGATTCGACCGACTCGTCACCCTTCCGACTGTAGAAAATTGTGAGGCGCTTGGACCTATTCGGAATGGATATGCCATTTATGAAGTTCTCCAGAGAGGACTTGGGGATAGAGCTGATCTGATATACCTTTCCAATGAGTGTATTGGGCCTTGGTCTGTGGAAGCAAAACCTAACCGAAGGGCTGCAGGTCGCAGTCTATCTGTGGGGTTACTTTTGAATTCCGAGAACTCTGTGCGCACTGTTGATCACGGACCATACGCGGAAGAAAAAGAGGAAGCAGCATTATTTCGATCCTTCTGGGGTGAAAAAGCAGAGCTGAGACGTTTCAAAGATGGGAGCATTCGAGAGAGCTTGGTATGGTCTGATGAATCCTCCTCATCTATTGTCTATCAAATCCTGCTGTACATCCTGCAACGCCACTTCAATTATACGGAGAGCGACATACGCTACATTGGTGATGAATTTGATCACCAGCTTCGCAAACATGGGGATGGTATAATTTCGTATTCAAGCCCATCATACCAGTTGATCACCGAAGCTTTCAATTCCCTAGAAAAGTCAATTCAAGATATGGAAGGTGTCCCTTTGACGATTAGGCAGCTTGCGCCGGCAAGCTCGTTTCTTCGATACACTGCTTTGCATATCAACAGAGCTCCTGGTTCACCTCGGAACCCTGTGGATGTTGTTCTTCGATTCGAAAGTTCTGCACGATGGCCAGATGACCTTGGGGCCATTCAGATGACTAAAGTGGCATTTCTTGTTAAGATGGGGGATGCACTCACTGAGCTTAATGATGTTTCTTCGTGTAAAGTTGGATTGGAGAACGAGCAAAGCAAGATGCTTAACAATTCATTCCTCGACATTACCCATTTGTCTGGAATTGTCTTTCGTCTCAGGATTCATCATGATCGGGAACAAACTCTCTTGGAACGTCATCTTAAGGAGCCGGGTGCAAGCCCTCAAACAAAACAAGAAATAGCATATGCGCTTGCTGCCTATAAGCGAGTCTTTATTCAGTCACCCCGTCTGACACAGGCAATACGCACTCTCTGTACTCGCTTTCCGCTTTTATCCCCCACGATTCGCCTTCTCAAATCTTGGTTCGGATGCCACCTTCTCGATGGACACGTTAATGAAGAACTAATCGAGTTAATGGCGGTGCGAGCTTTTACCCAGCCTTATCCCTGGGAGACTCCCTCGAGTGTCATGGTCGGTTTTCTGAGAACCCTTCATTTCCTCTCCCGATGGGAATGGCAGCAAGAGCCAATGATTCTCGATTTGGGAGGAGACCTAGATCAGACTGCAATCGAAACCATCAGAACGCGTTTCGCTGCTTGGCGAAGCATCGATCCGGCAATGAACAGCGTATCCATGTTTGTTGGATCTGATGTTGAACCCGACGGCGTGACTTGGACTCAATATGAGATGCCTTCGAAGGTTGTAGCAGCTCGAATCTGCACTCTCACAAAGGCAGTTATGAAGTTGGTGAGGGAGCAAGGCGCTAAACTCGATATACCACAGCTTTTCCGTACTTCCTTGGATCCCTATGATTTCATAATTCATCTCAACCCAAAATTACTGCAGGATCGCTCAGCCTCGGCAAAATACAAGAATCTTATGGAACCGGACGACGGAACCCGACTGGGAAAGCTCGGTGTTCTCAAGTCCTTTGTCCGCGATTTGCAGGCTTGTTTCAGCCCTAACATTCTCTTTTTCTACGGAAACGAACAGAGCGATATAGTTGCTGGTATTTGGAACCCTCAATCGCTCAAGCCGAAGAGTTGGAGTCTGAATATGACATATTCGACATTTCCCGAAATGCTTGGAGACTCTGGGGAGGATCAAAACAGCGTTTCCATGAACCGTACGGCCACATTGAATGAAATTGCGAGATTGGGTACAGGTCTAGTCGACAGAATTGAGGTCCACAACAAATGAAGGCAAGATGTGTAGATAGTTGTCCATTAATTGTCATAAAATGATACCTAGGAGCGCCGTTGCAATGCTATATACTGGAATTTCCAATAGGAAAATAAAAGAAAAAGACGACAAGTACCAATCAAAATTAGATCACATCCATTCTATCCCCTTCGCACGCTCAAGAACCTGATATTACCTTCTCGGCCTTCTCTATAGAAGCCTGGGAAGAAAAAGAGCAAAACTTGTCCTTGATTGCCACGACTTCGTAAGTACCTTCATCAGATGTCTTGACAATCTTTTTGTGTTCGTAGGAAATATCATGTTTAATATCCAGGATTTCTGGTTTCTTTCCTTTTCTGTTATTTGTGCTTCGAATATACCTAATAATAGCCAAATTAGATTCTTCTCCAATAAATGCAGGAAAAAGGGGGATATGAGTTGCATACGTGAATTCAAATGGTGGTGTGCCCCAGAACTCGAACTGAAGCTCTGCTTCACCACCCTCGTGTATATCGACAATAGAAATCTGACCATTGCTGATTCTAACACTTGGCATTTGGTGGATTGTCTTTGTGATGTTCTTGTGTGCTTTGCATTTCCCGCTTGCGCCGTCGCCTACAGCATTGATAGTGAAAACGCCTGGTCTTTCTGCAATGCGACGGAAACTGTTGGTGGTCGAGGATGCCTTTCTAGCAACACCGTCAAAGGTGTAAAAGACTTCGAATGGGGCATGTCCTGAAAGAGAGAAGGAGAGCCGCTCGCCAACACAATAGTCTGTCTTGGATTCGAGAGGGATGATGGTAGGTACATCTGACACTGCGACTCTTACAGATGAGGTGTCTGTGACATAGGTTTGCTGGCAGCTGCGTGCATCTCGTACTTTATGAATGCTGACAACATGCTGGCCCAAGTCAAGATGGCGTCGGGGGATAGGGAGATGGTGTTTATTTGAATTTATGTTCGGAATCGACACAATTTCCGGCTTTGCCTTCGCGTAGTGCTTGATTGAGATCTCAAGAGAGAAGGGTGGAACACCTTCCAGCGTGAGTGGGATCAACTCCTCACCGCTGTCATCTTCTTTGCAGAAACCGTATATACGGCCTGGGGAGTCGAACCTTGCGGAGGGTAGTGGATTCACTTTTTGGGACACGATGACTTGGTTGCTTCTTGGATCGTTGTTGTAAAGATTATCGCCAACTTCTTTGAACTTGTAGGTGTAGTCACCGGGCTCAGAAGTATCCATGTCCATCGAGAGCGTGTGTAAAGCTGACTTGAGGCTGCGAACTCGGGTAGACGGGGAAGTACGAGCCGCCTTCCTTTGTTGTTCACACTGAATTGTATATGGCGGATTCCCTGTGAGTCGAAGCTCGAGACTATCCCCATCCCCTTGACAAACATCGCGCTTCACAACACGGCCATCAGCCCCCACAGGGGAGCCATCTACCGCGGTAATTTGAGGACGAGGTATCCAGGACACTTCAAACACTTTAGCTGCTTGGTCGACGGATCCCGGACATGAGCCGTCGGTTACTCCAATCAGTTCGTATCGCCCTTCTTCCTTCACCGTCAAGAAGCTATTCTCTTGCCAAAGGGTTTTTTCTACTGGAGAAGAACCTGCATTCAAATTCTTATATCGCACAATCCAAGGGCGTTCACCACTCAGTCTTATTGGGATGTCGACTTTGGAGCCCTGCAATGCCGAGTATTTCCTGCTCTTTTCAATTTGTCCAAAGGATACGTGAGGCGGTTTGGACCGGGCGTCGATTTTGATGCTTTCGTTAAGAGTTCGCTTGCATTTAGAGCGGTCCTTCACACTGGTTAAAACGAGATTGTACTCGCCACCGCTGACAAGCTTTTCTGTCACAATGGTAGAAGTTGCACTGTTAGACTCCAGGACATGTTTTGTTTTCTTGCCGTTGTGAACGAGTTCGTACTGCAAGGTCCACGGTGCTTCCCCAAGAAAAGCAACATCTACAGATATGGGCTCGCCGAAGCAAGCCTTCCGCACCTCTTTAGAACCAACAAAGTGTGCAGAGGCAGGTGGTTTCACATCTTGCTCCAAAACGGGTACTTTATCATCCACCGGTCGGGGTGCGTAGACAGTATCCGAAATATCCAAAAAGCGATACCGGTAATGACCAGCCTCCAAGGGTGTGAAGTCCAGTTGAGCACGTAATCCCTGAATTGTCTGCGATTTAGTTTCGACGCCCTTGGAGTGTTCGATAGCGTATCGGAGCCGGAAGGGTGGTGATCCTGTAAGATCAAGGTCCACAAGCAGCCCGACAGGGTTGTTGGCACACTTGTCGTAGATTTTCTCGAACTTGACTGATAGCTCTGGTTCTGGCGGATTACGCAAGTAGCAGGAGGAGGGTTCCAGGATTTCCCCAGAGCAATATTGACTAGCCACGGATCTCACACTATACCATCCGGGGTCTTTGATCAAAGGCCTTTGATCGATTGTTTTAAGGGAAACCTGGCGGACTGTAATTGGCGAATCATCCAGACTAGCCTGGTTATTGGTACCAAAGGAGTAGACAAGGGAAAATGGCCCATCCGTCTCGTAGCCCTGACCAACACTGTGGAACTTGACTGGGAGATGTACATTTTCTCCCCGCGCAACCTCAAGGAAGTGCTGATCATTGCATCCAGATAAAGACAGCCTGGGGATTTCGTGGACAGAGAATTGATGCCACTGGGACAATGATTTCGTCGACTGTCGGTCAGTTTCTTCTGAAAGCATCGAGTAGTTGGCAATATTGCCGCAGCCATCATGAACCTCCTCAATCATGTAAAGCCAGTCTCCTCCCACATTCAGAGATTCATTTAGCGGAATTTCGATAGTTTGGCTCTGAGCCCATGCGATATCAGGTTGCTGTGCATCGAATAATCGACCAAGAGATCTCTGACCTAGGAGAGGCGTACGCAAATGATCTGGTTGGATATTTTGGAAGGAGAACCCTCGATCAAGTCGGTTCACCTGTCTGCTATACTTGATTTTCAATGGCGGAGTGCCTTCCACCGTGAGCAAAAAGTCTGACAGCTCGCCCCGGCACTTATGAGTATGCGAATTCTTGATCACGGCACGGGGGCAGGAGACAACGAGTGTGTCAGAGGATCGCACGCGAACTTCCAGATTAGACTCGTCTACCACACGTTGTAGACGATATAACCCCGGGCGCCGAATTTGAAACAGGAGATCGCGGTGAAGGCCAGAGTCTGCTGGATGGCTCTTATCAGCCTGTCGCTTTAACTGCTTGAGTTGTTTGGAAGAAATCGAAATGATTTCACTTTCGCCAGTGTTGAAATCGAGACGTAACAGCTCCATCAAGATAGGATCGGTCTGATTAACTCGGATAGGCAAATTTACGGTAGTCCTCTGAGAATCCAGACAAAGTGGTGTCAAGTCTGGGTTTAAGACAGCAGACCTATTTAGATTGTCAGTAACCAAATGAGTATCACTCTTTGTGCTTAGGCAAAAACTTACCCCTCGGGTAGGATGTGAACTATTTGCTTTCCTAGAATGAGAGAGGCGTTGTTGATTATGTCGCCCGGCTTGACACTATGCCCTGAGATTGAAAGCTCTCGATCGTATAGCAATTTCATTATTCCTGACATCCACGCGGTCACTGGAATCTGGTTCACAGTTAGCCAAACCCGACTCACTCAGAGCGGACTGGGCGCAACACTTACGGGGATGCGGAACATTAAAAAGATGTTACCGACAACATGAATCAGGAAGAGCGCGAGTGTCGTTGGGAAAGCCCATTCCAGCCAGGGTATGCGCAACGCCTGTAGGCCAAATAGGAAGAAGCCATCGATAGACGCCCATTTGAGAAACAGCCAGGTGGAATCCAAGTCATCGGAAGCGGTCCAAGATTCGTATACTCGCCAGGCATTGAGGGCAAGATAGAATGCGACTATGTAAAGCCGTTGTGACGGGGCATCGAGTATACTGACTGGAATGAGCGGCGAACCTGCACCTTGGTTGGCTGGAGGTGCTTTCGAAAGAGCCTTGGGAGGCGCGACATCCTGGGGCCTTGATTTTGATGGAGAATTGAAATAATCTCTGGATTTCTGCGATGTCCGGGGCGTTTGAGGGAACGCAGAGCGAAGCCGGGGAGTGTCGTTCATGGCATGCTGCGGTCGCGGAGCTCCCACGGATGAGGATGTCCTGTAAACAGGAAGAAAATCAGTACAACCGTCAATGACAAGCTTATTTTTATGGGAAGGGGGAGAAAGGGTTATAAGCATGGACTTAGCATGATGGAGAAATACCAAATCAATAAGAGGCCTTCAATGTATGCTGTACGTGGATATATGTGGGTGGGTTTCCAGCAATAGAAGAATGAATTCCTTGCAGCTTGACTTGGATATTTTTCGTTGAAGAAAAGACGACGCGCCGCGATGAATGAAAGGGATCTATTCCGGATTAAGCCTAGTTGGGGAGCTGTACTTTTAGAGCAGAAGCAGCAGCAGCATCTGGTTTACTGAGCTATTATTTATCTCTTTTCCACTCAGGGATGCATGTAATCCTCATTTATTAAGTAGCAAAGAAATGCAAAGTGAACTCGCTTGTAGTGCCTGGTTGAAGCCTTGTCCGATCAGGCAGCTGCGGCAGTACACGAACAGTTCCTTTCCTCCTACTGAAGACTTGGAGCTTACAATTCTCTTCTCCAGTGCCTTTCATTATCTTCCCAACATAGCTCGAAAGGTAACCCCTTTCCCTTTAAAAAGGAGACCTTTTTATCTGGAATTCCGCTCAATTATTCCAGGTGCATCTGTACACAAAAGATTATTAATGAGCAGCAGGCCAATATGAACAAGCCTGCGAAACGAAGGCGGTTAAATGATCCACTGGACATTGGAGATGAGAGGAATGACCCCTGTCAACCAGCGTCAGAAGAAGAGAAGAAACTCTGGAATGGCTTCTGTGAGCTTGAGTCAGAGCCTGTATGTTTTAACATTCCGCCTGTTCTTCATTCATCTGGAGTTCTATCCATTACTCACCGCTGCTTATTCCCTGAAGGCCCTCTTTAATGTGATGCTCCGAGAATTTGGGGTGAAAGGTGTCAAAGTCCAAGAGGTAGTCTCATTAGATGAAGAACTACTCGCCTTTTTAAAGTAAGCATTATTGGACAGGTCTAATACCCTCCTCTCATTTGCTCAATACAATCAGTAAACCTGTCTACGGCTTGATTTTTCTATTTCGCTGGCGAGAAGATGATCCAGACAAGCAGGAGGCGAGCTGCCCAGAAGGGCTTTGGTTTGCGAATCAGGTTTGCCAGTCTCTGTGTTTTATCCCATCATGATGTTATTACTGACTCGGCTTCTCCTCCTTGGATAGACAGCTAGCAATGCTTGTGCAAGTGTCGCTCTCCTGAACATTGTGAACAATATAGATGGAATCGATCTAGGAGAGAATCTCCAGTGTTTCAAAGATTTCACAATGCCGTTCACACCTGCTTTACGTGGGGATGCTATCAACAACTTCGAGTTTGTTAAGAGGATACACAACTCATTTGCAAGGTAAGTCTTACGAAGCAGTTTTCAGCGTTTCTTCAGCCTGTCATAGCCCCATCTAACAGAAATAAAAGGAAAATGGACATACTTAATTCGGATCTTCAACTCAAGTACGAGGCGGATTCTAAGCGCAACCGGTCAAATAAGCGTGGCCATGAGGAAAATGAAGCAGATGCTGGATTTCACTTCATAGCATTTGTCCCTGCCTTAGGGAAAGTATGGAAGTTTGACGGACTGGAGCGCCAGCCCCAAGCCTTGGGTACGTCTCAATTACTGCATAAGCGATGGCGCCTATGATTAACACTTAATATAGGCGAATGCAATGCAGATTGTGACTGGCTGGATTTGGTCAAACCTAACATCATCACTCGGATGGCTGAATACGAAGAAGGCCAAATCGAATTTTCGATCTTGAGTCTTGCCAGGGATCCATTACTTGACCTCGTTGATAAGTTGGCCGTAAATATAAAAAGTTTGGAAGCCATAAACAAGGCTATAGATGAAAAGGTGGTAGGAAGCTCGGAACAACCATTCATCGCACCTCTGGCTGAGAACATCCTTCTGGGGCCAGATACATCCTATGGGTTGACAAGTGACGCTATTGACCAGACAAACATCCCCACAGCACAAGAAAAAAATTACTCACATTATTCCATCGATCAGCTTTTAAAGGATCGTAAAGATCTCAGTGAAGCACAGAACCGCCTCCGGGCAACAATTCGGGAGGAGCAACAGTCCAACCAAGCAGATGATGACTATGCGGCGGGGCGAAGATATGATTATGGGCCGGCAGTTAGAACATGGCTTCGCTTCTTGGCGCATAAGAGGGTTATTGAAGACCTCGCTCCAAGGTCCCGGTCGGTAAATGGGGGTTGACGGATTAGTATAGTCAGAGGAAGGGGAAATGGAGTGAAAGAGAAGTAAGACGTTGGCTCTATTTAACGGTTATTTTCATTTGAATGTAAAGTACACGATACTCTAATACCAACTTGAATACCTAAAAACCTGCAGTAGCAATGGTCGGCCTGAGGCTTTTGACTCTGGCCAGGAACGACGGTTCAGGAGCCCTCGTGATGTGCCGATTGGACGACAATTCGTTTTCTACTTCCATTTCAACTTCAACTTCGATCCTCCAAAGATTCCAAGTGTGGCGGGGGATAAAGTAAGTAAGTATGCTCTACTAAGACTAGTCAAGTCAAAAGAGTCGGAGTCCTGACCGACGTCACGTCACCGCCCACAGTCCACCACCTGCACCGACCGCTCAGTTCCAGCGTCTCCTACGCTGGGCTGGTACTATCCGAATATTCTTCCTTCTCTGTGTGGTTGAAACCTTGGAAGTCCTCTGGGAGTGCCGTGGTCACTGTTGCGTCTCAGCTGGATACTATATCCATCTTCTTACCAGTAACATATCGATTTCCGCCACTCCGTTGCCTGTCTGCTTTGTTCTATATCTTTGTGTGTCAGGACACCAAAGAATTACTACACCGGTCTCTCCGCCTGTCCTCTTTTTCTTTGGCTCTTATACCGTCCTCCTTCTTCTTATCTTTGCAACAGCTGGGCCACTGTTAGAGACATCTATCTCTTCTATAGCTGTTACTTTCCCAAGGCCTGGATTTATTTAACCACTATGTCTTCCGCTGCGGTCTCTGAGGCTCCCGAGAAGGCGCCAGATGAATCTTCGAAGCTAAAGACGTTTCTTTCTATTCTAAGGAAGTAGGTGGTACTGTTTTGGCTCCCTAATTACATTTCTCTTTTGTGCTGATTTAGCGCTACCATCCTTCTAGATTCGTCGGAGTGGCCGACATCGCTTCTGTTCGGTTCTCGTTACCTGCGCATCTGTTAGAGCCTACTCCCAATCTAGGTCGGTTTCTCTTCCTGGAGAACTTGTCGCTGCGGTAGTATGAGCGTCTCACTGACTAGCTTTGCGTCTGCTAGAATACTGGAACTACCTGGATAGACCGGAGACCTTCGCAAGGTCAGCAAGATAGCCTACCTGCTCATCAATCATCAGGGCCTGTTTTCTGACACGGAAATTACAGCATTGGCACATCAGATGATCCGCTAGGGCGGATGCTAGAAGTTCTTAGATTCTGGTTTACAAAGGACCTGGTACATCTCTCTTCTTCTTCTCCCCTTGTCGTACTTATGGCATCTCGCTAAACCCTTTTTTTTCCTTCGCAGAAATACATCAAAGGCAAGCCGTGCAAGCCATACAATTCGACTCTTGGCGAATTTTTTAGGGTGAGCTCGGTCCTTATAGCTTACCAGAAACAATTGCCATTGTGCTGCTGACTCCTTTCAATCTTATAGTGCAGCTGGGATATCAATTCAACTCTTCCCGAGGTCCGTCTACCAACAAATGAACCCACAGATAATGACGTTTCGGATGTGAATGAAAGCAACGGAAAGATAGCAAAGGTATGCTATTTGACCGAACAAACCTCGCACCATCCACCAGTGTCTGCTTTCTTCATCGACTGCGAAGAGAGAGGGGTATCCGCTCGTGGCTTTGACCAGATCAGCGCCAAATTCACGGGTACTAGCATCCGAGTCACTCCTGGTCAGCACAATCTCGGCATTTTTGTGAATATCGAGAAAAGGGATAATGAAGAGTATCAGCTAACTCATCCTGCTGCCCACCTCGGCGGCTTGCTGAGAGGAGCACTGGCAATAAGTGTAGCTGACACATGCTACGTTACCTGTCCCAAAACTGGGATCAAAGTGATCTTGCAATACCTAGAGGAGGGGTGGATTGGTCGGGCTCAAAATAAGCTTGAAGGCGTTGTCTTCCGGTACGATCCTGACAAAGATACGATAAATAGGATCAAAGACGTCCCGGAGGGCAAAATTCTTGCAAAAATCAGCGGCTCGTGGCACGGGCAAATATTCTACACACTAGCTGGAACGAGCGATCCACAGCTTTTGATTGATATCGCGCCTCTTTTCCCAGCTGCGAAGATTGTTCCTCCTGATGAAGTGCAGCTTTCTAATGAATCGCGAAAATTTTGGTCTGGTGTCACTGAAGCTATTTTAGACAAGAGATACAGCCAAGCTACTAAACTTAAGCAGGAAATCGAAGAACGCCAGAGACAAAAGGCTGCCGAAAGACAAACAAAGAACGAAGAATGGCAACCTCGCTTTTTTACGGGCGCTGTTACGCCCTTGGGCAAACCCGCGTTGAGCGAAGAGGGAGTCAAGGCCCTTGAAGGTCTTCGCGGTGGTAAATACGAATTAGAAGAGAGCGAGAAGAAGGGTGCATAGATTGACCCTTTTTCTTTTCAACTATACACTGCTCATACATGGACTTGATTTTGGCGTATGTGGGAAGTGTTTGTGACAGGTTAGCGATAGTGATGTTCTTTTGGGCCTCTCCATTGTTGGGGTTCGTCCTGTTTTCTTTTATTTCTTTCAATCCCATACACATCCTCGATCCTTGTGCGTCTATTTTTCTGTTTTCTCTTTTTGTCTGCCGAACACTGGCGTTTTAATATACTTAGATTTGTCGTTTCTAGAACTATCTAGTGGCAGGACCTCTTTGTTTTGAATTCGATTGTGAGCCAATTTTTGGTGGGTTTAGTGGTGTTTTTCGCCGACTGACGCAGAGTATATGAAGGGTTTGCTAGAAAAATACGATGCAAACATACAGAACATATTAATGAATACCTCGATGGGGTTATATTTAAGTCAATAATAGTAGTATAACCAACCTCATAAACATATACACTAGAAGGGAATAGTGGCAAAGAAAAAAAAATCTCGAAACACCATCTCCAAGTCATAACCAATTGTAAAAGAAAAACCAGTTGCAGCCCCTAGTATTGCGCCATTGTCATCAATATAGATAGATTCCCAACCTTCATTAAACACATTCAGCCATACACATTCGCTGACCGATTGGCTATGCAGCTGTGTTGATAACCTTGTTGAACCCTGAGGCAACTGTCTTCGTGATTTCTTCATTCTTATGAGGAAGGAGAGACAGTGCATACGCGACGTCACTCCATTGACGCTCAGTTTCACATCTTGGTAATCGAGCTGCGAGCTTGTCCGCCAATTGTCGAGCATGTTTTTCCTACAGACGGGCTTGTTAGTACCGAATGATCAGTGTAATGGAGGAGGGTATTTGGTTTTTCTTAAAGCTTACCTTTTCAACAAAGCCAATGAGGAATTTGACAATACGTCTTAGTGGTCCTTCCTCCAAGTTGCGCTCTGCACTCAAGAGACTGAACATATCAACGAAGTGGTTGTAGACGGCGTTGTCTTTGCCCGCTAGTTCTGTAAAGAACATTCGTGCGAGGTCGGCGATTCTCTTGTCATCGTCTTCCAAGCATTTGGCCATCTCTCCCAGTTGCCCCTTGACCTTGACTTGACCGGCTAAGATGAGGAAGGTGAGGGTCATAAGGCATGTTCGTTTGACTGAGGCGTCGTCATCATTTAGTCGGCGATAGAGGAAGTCTGTGTTTTCGTCGATTAGATGATTGAAACACACTGCCATGTCACCAAGAGCAATAACTGCGTTGCTTCGCACAATTGGATCTTCGGAGCGCTCCATGATGGTGATCAGGAGAGGAAGATTTTTTTCGCAGTATTCTGCTGATACGCACATGAGCTTGGCCATGCATATAGTTGCTGCAGCCTGAAGGTTGCGATCAGAGTAAGTATGGCTATTGGCGCATATCTCTGCAACGAGTGGCCCAAAATTAGACAAGAGTGAATTCTCGCCATACAATAGTTCTCGTTCACGAATATGGGTCATGGCGTCAGTGAAGTCGTCCTCAGTTGTACCCCCAATCAGGTCCAGCTCGTCATCTTCAGTGGCCTCGTTGCCCTTTTGAGCTGTGGCGTTCATGGCTTTATTCTTCTCTTGTTCCGCCTTCCGACGTTTGAAATCAAGTTCACACAACTCCAGATGCACGATCTGCTTGATTGCAATGTGGCCAACAACAAATAGAAGCTGAGACAATGCAGCAGATGAAGTTTTCTGCCTTGGGGCCTGACTATCCGTCGAGGCTGTCCCTGGGCGTCTTTCCTCTTCAATGCCTGAGCCACTGGAGGATGGTCGTTGAATCTGGGGTTGGAAGACGAATCTCGTCTTACGCCTGACAATGTCGGAGCAGAGGACGTCGGGATGTTTGGACAGAGCATAGATAGCGCTGATAGCTTGTTCTGCCACTCCGTACCATTCCTTGCTATCTGACACTATCTCAATAATAGCCGCAAGCTTCATCAACACAGGGTGATCGTTTGCAAGCTTAGGAATTCCAGATTCCTTAGACTTCGCCTGGCGGCCTGGGACCATTCGTCTTAATGCGATACACGTGTATTTTGCAAGGACGAGATCGGATCTTCCCAGGCTTCCAAGGCCGATCCTGAGCATAGTCTCAATTTCTTTGATAACAACCTCAGGGTCAGCTAGAGCGATCATGCCCAGGACGATAATGGCGCCGCGCCGTTGAGTTCGTGAAATTTCTTTCTTTTGCACACCGTAGACTTGCCAAAGCTTAGCAATAACAGCTTCTGATATATGGCCAGCTTTTGTCATTGTACTGAGAAGCTGTTCAAGACACGTGAGTTCAGCAGGCGTCGACCCAAATGTCAAACTAATCATGTTCCGGGCAATGTAGTTTGCAGTGTCATTAGGGCTAAATGAGTCTGGTGCTTCGAAAAAGAGCCCTTTATAACAGTCGATTAAATGTGTCTGCACTCCCTTGCCTTCATCACTGTTGCCTTTGGTCCAGATGAGTCTGAGCATGCGTCTAATCCCACTGCGAGCTGTTTCTACCTTGTAGGCATCCATAACGACAAAGAAATCCATTGCTTCGATAGCTTCGCTTTTGTTCCGGGACGACAAAAGCTGAGATACAACGCCCGATGCGGTATGAAGTACTTCGATAAAGCGGATAGCCTCATTGTAGTATTTTCTAGTCAGTTGCAGCCGTGCAAGTAATTCTGAAGTGGCTGCTTGTTCTGCAGCTTTTTTCATCGCGACAGATTTTTCTTCCTCCGTCATACGTGGTGCCTTTGATGGGGAGTCTTCGGGTAGTTGTGTCGCGTCATCTAACAATTCACTGTCGATATGGGAAACATCTCCAGCGCCGAACCCAGGTGTCTCCGGGGGCTTCAACGCGTTGAGTTCAGCATCAACAGCATCCAGACGCTCAGTCCACTCTTTCAACGAGAGTTGTCCACCGTGCATGACACTGAAGGGGTGGGTTGAAACTAGCTTCGCGAGTAATTTTATTGCATTTCGCCGCACATTGCTGCTCTTGTCCTCGAGGCTTCTGGCCGTCAGCTCTGCTACTGCTTGTCGGCGCTTCGGGAATTTCTGTTCTAAATCGCAAATCTTCATATACACTTGTATAGCTCGGCACCGACAGTAGGGGTTGATGTCTAGGAAGCGCTCCTCTAGCACGTCGAAGAATGCATTGATCTGTGTTTTGTAGTTATCACTTCGCTCTTCCTGCCTACTGAGGTCAGATATGAGGTTGCCGCACACTTCGATCACAGCACACCGAAGAGTATATGACTGTATATAAGGTCAGAGTGTTTGTACGACTGGTAAAGAATTGGCGAGGGTAAAATACTTCACTATCGAGTTGTTTCGCCAAGAGAGTCATTTGTTTTATAATCAGTCGTGGAGCAAGTTCCGAGAGCTTCACGATAAAAGCGGAAACAGATTTCGGCCCACGGGTATCATTTGAGTTGAATTCCTTGTTTCCAAGTTCCCTGAAGCAGATCAGTAAACTGTCATTATTCTTGACAACGGAGATAAGAGAGTAAATACTTTAAAATTTCGTCAGAAAGTTGTGGGTAATCGTATTGTTCCGCGAGAATGTGCAAAAACTCGGCCATTGGCTCGGACAGGTGCTCGAAGTAGGTCAAGCTCTGAACGATTGACGTCTGAGCGCCTAGACCGGGGGGTCAATATCTCTTGGACAACAATCGTGCTCTCGGAGACTTACCAAAACCGTGGCCATGATGCTTAACCGCTATACATAAGACCTTGAAGGCGTGCATTCGGATTGTCATGCTCTTGACTCGTTGGTCACTCTCGAGAATGAGGTAAATTGAGCGGGTAAATAGGTTGATGAAGGTATCTCGGTCCGAAGTAGTCAGGAAGATTTTGCTAAGCTTCAGCTTCATGACTTTGCACATAGTTTCCATGGAGACTTGAATTTGAGCTGTCCCATCCCAATTGCCATCCTTTGCGCTACCTTTAGCTCTTGAAGACTTTCCTATTCCTCGACGGACCGGGGCAGACTCCGCCGGCTTTTCCGCTGCCTTCGATTCAACCGCAGATAGCGCCCACTGGAGCAAGAAGCCGTACATCTCCAGCAATTCTTTATGATGTTGGATGCTGTCCTGCTCGTCGGATTCAAGATCTCCATGGATAATGTCTGCCTCGACTGACAGGCCAGAAACAACCAAGTCGAGTAGTTTGCTCAATGCTTTTGTCGGAAGAGAAGAAGAGTATCTGTAAAAATTCAAAAGTTCAGAATTGGGACCAAAAGGGCCTGTGACGGTCCCGGGAGATGGGTGAGGGGCGAATGCGCACTTTAGAAGAAACTGCAAGGAGTCAAAGAAGGGTGCTCTGGCAAGCCCGTCAGGGCTTTCGGCCACCGCGTCTACAATAGAGTTCAGTACATTATCGATCAATGTGCTGGATAACTGATCAGGTTCTGTTTCGTAGTCTAACAGCTCGGGGTCGGCGTCCGGGGTCGGAATAGAGGTTGGGTCACTCAAGTAATACTTGAGAGACTCGTTAATGTCGAACTGGATCCTGTCCTCCATAATGCACGACAACGAGGAAGACCCTCGTCGTATGAGTAGAGAGGTACTGAATGTCGGTACAGTCGCGGGGTTGAAGAAGGAGAGTGGGACGGAGTGAGGAAGTGAAGCCAGAATCAAATCAAGCCGCCGCCGTTGTGGTGCGGGCGGGCTTTTGTTTGTATTTTTCCCTTTCTGTCATTCCCGGCAACACAATAATCAGACTGATAATATTGGCAAGGGCGTACTAGTAATACCAGTGTTATGTCTGCTCCTGTATTATACGGTAATATTACGTTATCTATATTGGACCTAAATACCTGACACAGCAAATACATTTTCATCATCACATTGAAATCAATGCTGAAGTATATTTACTGAAGTTACGTATATGAATTTCATTCCAACCAGTATATTTACAACCCTCATGTAAAGAATTTCTTTGCTTTTTAGCCTTATCATATCACATGATTTGCAGTAAACAAACAAGACCATACCCTATTTGGACAATTTGCACGCTGCCCTGAAGAATATCAAGATTCACTTTCACGTCACCCACCACAATGTTGCTGCAGCAAGGCTTTCAACACGCGACTCGAGAGATTCTCCCTTTGCCACACGCTGGCAATAACTAACAACACCAAAGCTCTCTTCCCCCGTCTATCGCCGTGAAATTATCAAGCCCAATCGAGCGCGATTACAGTGATTAACCCTTTCCTCTCTCCCCTCAACAGCAGCTTTCCACCAATATCTGGGGCCATGTCCATGCTCCACGCGGTCGCTGCGAGTGTCTCCAATTTGCAGCCTGCTCGACAAACAAACCCGACTCGTAAATATGCTGACGGGGCTGGAATACTCACGGACAGTGACCCTAGTGTAGAGCAGCCTCTCGGGAAACCAGGCCCCGAGGAAGAAGGACACACAGAGGAAGAAGAAGTTGACGATGCTGTCAAGGAGGACATGAAAAAGCTCGAAGATACCTTCCCAGGGATCTCAGATCGCTTTCGACTCGTCAATCGGATCGGAGAAGGTATGGCTCGACCGGACTATCGATAGCCTGGAATGGATGTTTAATTCTAGGGCTATGTTTACTGACCGACTCGATTGCAATGGTAGGCACATTTTCTACAGTCTACAAAGCAGAAGACCTTTTATACAATAACTACAAGAATGACTGGGACGTGTTTCATGACAACCAGGGTGATAGCTGGACAAATCCTCCACCAAAAAGACGCCGCGTGGAAGTAGAAAACGGGAATTCCGTGCCAGTCAAGCGGAGAAAACCACGATACGTCGCATTGAAAAAAATATACGTGACCAGCAGTCCACTCCGTATCCAAAATGAGCTTGAATTACTGCATGATCTTCGAGGTTGCCGATCTGTCTGTCCCTTGATAACTGCTTTCCGTTACCAAGATCAAGTCGTCGCAGTGTTGCCATACTTTCCCCATACAGACTTCCGGCTTCAATATCGCACGTTCATGGTTGCAGATATGCGTCATTACTTCCGATCCTTGTTTACAGCGTTGCACTCGGTTCACAAGCACGATATCTTACATCGAGACATTAAGCCGACGTGAGTGAATCGGACCATCGTAGTTCCCATGGTATCTCAAGACACTAATATATAAATGCTTTGGGGACAGTAATTTTTTGTATAACCCCGACCTTCGGGAAGGTGTCTTGGTTGACTTTGGTCTCGCAGAAGTAAGCGCCTTAGACATTCCTTTCCTCACAGCGCCCACTTCCCATATACACGGTCTAACATGCAAATTACAGCGCGAGGGGTCCGAGTATACCGGCACCTGTTTATGTGCCAATGCGAGTTACACGCGTCGTTCCCGATTCATGCAGAGCTATTATTACACTCATTGTTCCACATCAGGTCTCTCGGCAGGTTATCCGAAGAGTGATTCACGACCGTCAAGGCGGGCGAACCGTGCTGGAACAAGAGGGTTCCGTGCCCCTGAAGTCCTTTTTAAGTGCACATCTCAGACAACCAAGATAGATATGTGGTCTGCGGGAGTTATTCTTTTGACCTTACTTGGCCGTCGATTCCCATTCTTCAACTCGGCCGATGATGTCGACGCGCTGATAGAAATGGCGAGTATTTTTGGCACTCGACGCATGAAGAACGCAGCAGCAATGCATGGACAGATATTCGAAACCAATATTCCAACTATTGGCGAAAAGGGATACGGTTGGGAAAAGCTGGTGAAATGGTCTAGTTGTGTTGAGGAGTTGACCGAGAGCGAGAAACAAGCCACTCGCCTCCTAGCCGGATTGATGGAATTAGATCCATTCAAACGACTCAGTGCCAAAGAGGCTCTGCATCATGAATTCTTCACTAACCCTACGGACCATGATGTGGAATGGGGAGGACCGGAGGATAGTGCTGACAGTGGGGAGGAGGATGGAGGCGACAAGGAAGAAGATGAAGCAGATGAGGTTGAGATGATATAGAGCTCTTGTACTGTAATAATGTATAACGATAATACCTGATGCCGAATTGCTATATCAAACCCCGAGACTAGTGGTTATTGGGATCTCTGCGCGGAAACAACAATATGTACAAAAGATAGGCGTTATATATATATACACATATATATATGACGTCGATAAGCAGCAGCTGCTACCTAGCTAGCCTCGCCAAAATCAACATGTCCCGTTTGCTCTGCATGCTGGGTAGCGCCTTTCTCCCCAATGAATGTTCCCCCACATACATTACAACGAAGACGAAACCCGGCTGTGTCGGTGTAATAATGCTTTCCCTGCAGCAGCCTACAAAGATCCACTGACCTTTCGAGAACCAGCGGGTCCGCAGCGTCAAACACCTTCTCATCAAAATCGGGAGGCGCGTATGCGTGGGTAAAAGGAGGGTCTGAGGGCGACAAGGCAATAGTGTCGTAGTGAATTCCCGAGTAAACCAGGACACACCGCTTGCTTTGTCCTTCGTTGAAACGATCCACACGGAGTGTCTTGACATCGATCGAGCAAATCTCGATATCGAAGTGTTTGCTTAAAATGCTTAATTCGATGGCTCCGCCCCAAGAATCCTCGTTTTGAATCCAACGACAGTAATCATTTGGCTTCTTTTCTAGAACCACCTCCGGGTACTCGTCGGGATTTTCCTGGATTGTCTGCGCAACGATGGACCGGAGCTCGGTCATCGTGTCGACATCTCCCATAACCGCGGCGCTTACAGCGCGGAACAAACATGAATTGTCATCGGGCATTATTCGCAAGACAAAGGTTCCCAGGTGCTCTGGCGATGGAATCTCGGGCGGGTCATCGGAAACGCTCTCGTTCGGCTTGCGCGATAAAGACAACTTCGGAGAGGATGGGCGAATAGTAGGAGAGGGGTCTTGTTTCTTGGGCTTGGTGGTTTGTTCTTGTGAGGTTACTCCTCCTCCTCCCTCTTTCCCAGTAATGATAAGCTGCTCCCCGTTTAGGTGAACTCCGAGCTCGGTAAGCTTGTGGTGCGATTCAAACTCATTGAGCGCCAGTGTTTTCATATTCGGATACCCATATTTCACATCGTATGCGGTCAGTACTGTCTTGTCGATGATTTGAGTGTGAAGGTCACCGACGGTGGCATTGTCGTCAAGAGTGACAGTAAATTGACCAGAAGGCCCACGGATTCGAATTCTCATCCTATGACGCAGTAATATAGACGTTAGCGACAAGCGAGATAGTAAGACAGACTTGAGATAGCTCAGTCAAGGAGGGCGAAACATGACGGCGGCACAATCCCAGTAATAAGAACAACGAAGATCATCAGCGATGCAGCCAGCACCAATGTGGGGCAACTGCTAGTACTCTCGTGGTCGCCCTTGCACGCTGTCTGAGGAGTTTCCTGCGGTACTGCCTGCACAATCAAAGCCATCGAGAAGGTTCTGGAGGAGATGATTACAAATGAAACTCGGATTTGGGTCCTCAGTCTGCAAACAACTAGGTAATCGCATACTACGATTGCCACCATTAGGAGCAGTGGCGGAAACGCGGGGATTAGCAGTGGTGAGATATCGATATAGGCAGCTCCACACTTGCTACTACTGCTACTACTATTATACAGTCCATATGTACTGGTTAACCTCAAGAATGAGAGAATTCAAGCACATTAGACGCTTAATCCCTCAGACGCACTGTAACCTCCACGCTGGCTATCTAGGTAATCAGTCAGTGAATGTAGTAGACACAGCCAGGAGCTGGTTTTCTGAGGGCATTTAACTACTATTGACTGGTTAGTACTCCATTGTACTGCTACTAGTAGTTAGGCAGTACTAGTACAGTTACCAAAGCTTTTATTGTCCACCCTCGATAATGGCATATACTATGTAAGAAATGATGAATATCATCCACAACGTCTAGACTCTCGAGGACCTTCACATTTTACACAATGGACGACCCGACTCTCGATTCTCAGCCACGAGAATCAGTTCAGATTACTAATTAGCCAGCTCTGGTAATTACTTCGTAACGAGAGCTCTACGTGTACGGTACCGGTATTTATGACGGTAATTTAACGAGAAGGAAAAGCTGAGTCAGCATTGTTACTGCGACGACTTCTTCGTCCGGTGCGCCTCTTGCGCGCTCTCATGCGGTTTCGCTCCCTGTGCCTTGATTCAATTGACAGAATAGCCTCCGCAGTTTTAGTCGACTTGCCCTGGTTTGTGCTGCTTCCTCAGCGGACCCGTGGTTGCCAGCAACATGGAGAAGGCATCGGAGCCGTCGCAAGCGCAACCTACTCCTGAAGAGCCCGTCCAGTCGATCGAGGGCGATGGCAAGGGCGAGAGCGCTGTAAGCGAAGTCACGGATGAACAATGGAGGTCCATGATGGATGTTGTCCTGGCAATTTATGATTTCAGAGAACCAGAGTAAGTGTCCTTCTGGTCGCAAAAAGGTTGATGGGCTGGGAGGGGGGAAAATCCCCCACATTCGGACTCTCTGGCGTTAGTCGCAAAGGGAACAAACATCTACTACTCACACTAACCCGCGGTTTTCAATCGCAGTGGCCATGATCCGTCGAGACTCTTTCACCGCAGCGTCAACAAGCGCAATGTTCCTGACTATTATGATATTATCAAGGAGCCCATGGCTCTCAGTATCCTGAAGCAACGGATCAATAAAAGAGAGTACAAGAGGTTTTCTGAGTTTGTGCGAGACTGCGCCCTGGTAAGAGCATAATCCTCCTCGACCGTCCTCCTTGTCGCTTGTTTTATTGTTTTCGAGCCTGACATGTTCTACGATATAGATCCCTCATAACGCGCAAACCTACAATCGTCCTAAATCGCAGGCATATGAAGATGCGCTGGTCATCAAGGTTCGTTAATTTTTAAAGAACCGGTCTATTAGTAGGCAGTGTTGCATTTTTTTTCTGACAAGATCTCAACAAACTAGGATGTTTTTATTGGAGAGTTCGAAAAGCTAGTCAAACTGGGAATTATAACTGCCGAAGACTCTGAGCTTCCAGACCTTGGCGAGATCCCGGAAGCAGATCCTCTCCCTGGGGAGGAAGAGGAAGAGGACGATGAAGATGACGAAGATGACGAAGAAGAAGACGACTCTGACGATGACAGTCGCCGCAAAAAGAAGCGGGGACCTCGCCCCGGCATGAAACGAGATGGCGGGAAAGATGATGGACATAAGTCTGCTGATCCCGAACAAAGGAAAAAGCGAGGCCGTCCTCCACGTGTCGACACTCCGATGGAAGCGAGGATAAAAGCAGTTATGAAGGGAATCAGAAAGCTTAAAGGACCTGGAAGCCAACTTAAAGTCCGTCATTTCGAACGGCTGCCTGACAAGGGGACCTACCCCGATTACTATGTTGAGACTAAGGACCCGATTGCCATTGATATCATCAAACGGAAGTCGAAACGGAAGAAGTATAATTCGGTCGATCATTTCATGAGGGATATGGACCTCATGTTCAACAACGCCAAGGCTTACAACCAGCCAGACAGCCAGATATACAGGGACGCTGTCGATTTGCAGGTCGAAGCACGGAGACTTGCTGATATTGAGAAGAAGAAACCCGACAGCGAGTACCTGATGGAAGACGGACGTCTACCACTGCCGGACGGAATCCTATATAAGGGTGAACTCTGGAAGGTTGGGGATTGGGTACACATCCAGAATCCGAATGATGTAACGAAGCCAATTGTTGCTCAAATCTACCGCACTTGGCAGGATTCAGAAGGCGAGAAATGGGTTAATGCGTGCTGGTATTACCGCCCTGAGCAAACAGTCCATCACTTCGAGAAACACTTCTACCCTAATGAGGTAGTCAAGACCGGCCAGTACCGCGATCACCGGGTAGAAGAGATCGTTGATCGGTGCTTTGTGATGTTCTTTACTCGCTATAACCGTGGACGACCTCGAGATATTCCTCCGGATAAGGAGATTTATGTGTGCGAAGCTCGGTATAATGAAGAAAAGCACAAGCTGAACAAAATCAAAACCTGGGCCAGTTGTCTTCCGGATGAAGTACGAGAGAAAGATTACGAGATGGACCTGTTTGATGTTCCTCGAAGAATCAAGAAAATACCAAGCCCAATCAAACACCTACTGAAAGACGACGCCAAAGAGACTGACGATCTTCCAAAGCCGACTTGGGGGGCAGAAAACGCGCCACCAATTGTGGGTGCAGTTCATCGTCGTCCTCGAGATGAAAATGTAAGTATAAATATCTTTCCCCCCCCCCACGATCTTGATTTTGTATGATATTCACTGTGTATGTCTTCGACTCTAGGAGTCCCCTCCTCCAGAACCAACACCATCTCCACCTCCGACGATACCACAACCAACTCTGCCACCAGCTCCTCGTCAGGCGTCGATTAGCCAACAACCGCCACGCCCCGCTGCAGATATTATCCAGGGAAATAACCTTATGGAAGTGGCAAGTCCTGTTCCAGTGCGTTCACCTGCTGCAGTAGTTGGACCCATTCAGCATTCGCCAGCGCCTGTCGCCCCAATAGTGTACCATCAGCCGCAGGTTCCCTCTGCACAAGCTTACCAGCCCGCTTTACAAAGAAGATCTAGCGGCTATGTGCCCCAGAGCCCCCTGCCGGGAGCCTACCAAGCACCATCTACCCCTAATTCATTTGCTGTTCCTCAGCCATCACCGTACACTTCGTATCAGGGTAACCGCATGCAAGTGCCAACCCCCGCTGCTTACAACCCTAACGCCCCTCGGCCAGTCGAAGTATTCCATCTCAGTGATATTGCGAACGCTGCAATTCCTGCAGACATTCGCGAGCAGTTCCATTGTGATGACCAAGGCCACGTTCTCTTTTTCTCTTGCCCCCCATTGGACATTGTGCCATCGATCCAGCAAAAACTTGGTCATTCTCTTAAGTACCTAGCTGCTAAAGAGGAACGTCGCAAGCTTGTTGAAGCGAAAAAACGCAAGGAAAGCCTGGAGCAAGAAGAAAGAGAAAGAGATGCTAAACGCCAGCGGGCAGACGAGCAGACAGCCCTCGCTGCTCGAGTAGAAGCCGTAACAGCTAAAGCCATCGAGATAATGACGAATGAGATCGTGAACGGAACAGACAAGATTTACACGGCTTTATATCAGGAGCAAGCGGAAGTAGTCCAACAGGCAGATGCCAAGGCCCTGGAAGAACAGATCCTCGCAGATCGCAATATACAGGCGAAGATTGCTCAAATCCAAGCGCAGTCCGAGAAAACAACATTCGTCAGCCTCAAGGGCAGTGGCTTGTATATGGATGATGTCAATCCTACGACTTGAAGGTAGCTTTTGAAGATTATTTCTCCTCCCTTTCTTGATTTTCTTTAGGGAAATTGAATTACCGGGAACTTGACCCTTTCGAAGGAAATATGTAGTAGTATTATCATGTTTTTTTTTTCTCTTCTTCTTTTCTTAATCGACGATGGCGCATATTCTACGTCCTTGTCTAGGGATGGAGCCCGCCCACATCATTCTATTCTGTCTGTATTCTAGCGAAGGATAAATTCAATTTAATAAACAAATTCACCATTTATTTAATCTACTTACAAAGTACTCGATACAAATCAGCAGTGCTCTACTAGAGACTCGGGGAAACTGCACAACCATTTTATATACCAGGATGCAATAAATGTACCACCAATGTTCCCCTCATAGTAAGTACAGTTATAGTTCAAAATATTTCTATCTATCCTATGATGGTATGGACATGTACAATCAACCAGGCTAGAATAGAGGAAAAGGAAAAAATGGAAATGATAGAGACCATATTACATTCTGTGTCGTGTACAATAAATCTAATTCCCAAATTAGGGAGGGGGTTTAAATGTTTTGATATAGATTTTTTTTTATTTCTAACTAAGTATCAAAAGGGGATTGATCCTAAAATGTAACCCACTCACAGAAGGCATTTGAAGACAAAGAAAGATAAGAAAAGAAGAGAAGAAGAGAAAAGAGGCTGGAATCATGGAACGCCCGCTTGCCATGACAAAAGAAGCTGAACAAGGCTAGAAATGCAGTCACGCCAATTGTAGGTTGGGATTAAATTAATATTACAAGGAGCAAAAAATGAATGGGTCCGCTCCAATTAGTGAAATGAAACAAGATAATAGTAGGAGGAATGCAACATTTTCAGGGACATAGGAAACCGCCAGAAGAGAGAAAAGGGAGAAAGACTTTGATAAATACAGGTAGGCAAGGAATGGAAATCAATGGATAGAGAAGAATATTAATTACTACATCATTGTTAGCAGACATATTCCCTTTTCGAACAGAGGTTACAACTTACTATATTTCCAAGGGAGAGATTTGGTCCAGAGTGTAAAGCCAGTTTCCACCCTGTTCTTCTTTCTCAAGCCTGAGACATTCGGTTAGAAAGATGCAAAAAAAGAGATAAAAGATGGGACAAGAATGACACGGAAGCATACCAGTCATAAGGCCAAAGGATGAGATGTCCCTGGACTTGGTTCAGCAGATCCTCTGCTCTCTGTTTGTCCATAACCTCATCAGAAGCATGGAATTCCCGCTTCGAGCCGAGAGTAGCTGCCCTTTTCCTGCGTCGTCGCGACCTAGTTGTAGCATTTCGATTCAAAGCTTCAGAGTAATCAACATGGGGAGGGTCTGAACGCTGCTTCTCCAGATCTTCTCCAGAAGATCCGCCTTCTTCATGTCGCTCATGACGTCCATTGCTGGATGGCGGTATGTTCGTTGGCTTCAAAGCGGATTTTTCATCTATTGGTGACTTGACCTCTGCATTCGCCGACTCTGATACTGGGCGATCATTTGAGCCCAGTACAGGAGGCTCTGAGATCTGGACCTCAGGCTTTTCACCAGTTACCGGTCGGTCTTTCGATTCAGAGCCACCGGGGTTATGTGCATGTATTGATATGTTTGGTTTGAGTCCCGTAACCCAATTGGCGCCCGCACCAGGAGGCCCAGTCTGTCTTTGATGAGGCGGGTGGAAAGCCTTCGCGCTGTGATGGCTCTGCATTTCAGCAAATCGCTCCCCATACGCGGTATACTCTTTATATTCCTTCCAGGATTTCACCTCGCTATCGGGCATACAACGGAACACAGACCGGAATATTTTGGTGTTCTTATCCGCAACAGCATGCCAAGTATCGAGGTAAAAGAGGTCAATAACAGGGTCGCGCATGCAGTCCTTGTCAATAAAGATGTGTTTTGCATCTGGGCTAGGAGAATGCGGGTACTTCGTGGTATCAACCCTGCCTTTTGATGCCACGGTTGTCCCATTACCATTACATTCACTTTCGTTTGTGGATGGCAATGATGGATTGCGAGCCGTGAGCAAACCCTCCACAACTACCGGAGATTCTCCATTATGGGACGTGGTAGGCGGCGATGGTTTCTTATATTCCTTGCCGTTGGTACTGCTCTGTGGTGGTGTCTGTCTGGGGGAAGACTTTGGTTGTTGAACAGTGCCCTTACCCTCACTTGCGATGGGAGAAACCAGAACCTCCTTTTTGCTGCCAATAACTTCTGAGTCACGACCATCTCCTAGCCCGGCCTGCAGGGCAGAGTGCAAATTATCGGCACCAAAGCCATCAACATCTTTCTTATGTTCTTGGTTGGAGGTTACTCTGGCATCGGCAGTAAGCTTCTTGTTAGACTTGAGATTCGGGTTATTGCCCTGCTCCCAATCGACGTCGTGGTTGAAACTATGCATTTCCTCGGACCTTGACAGAAATTCATCCTGAATCCGATGGCGACGCTCGATCATATCTCTCTCATCTTGTTTTTCCATCCTCAAGGAGGCCGCATCTGGTTTATGATGAGTCCCTGATGGCTTTATCTCTTCTTCATCGATTTGAATCTTTCGGAGCTCTTCCTCTGTGGCTAATGAATGCTCCATCAACTCGTCGACGTCGATGCCAAGATGCTCTCTCATAAGGCGCATACGAAGGGTATGTGGGAACCGCCCAACAAGATATGGACGACCATTCATGGTAGACCAGATCATATCCGTATCACGCACTACCGCGGCGACTTCTGAGTCTCTTGATCCCAGCATTGACCTCTCGTTGATGTTCGCAGATCCAATGATTGCAGCGCGGTCGTCAACGACCATACACTTTGCATGAATGTAAAGCTGCTCGGTAACGAGTTGCTTCTGGGGACCAATCTTACCCCAGGATCGGAGACTAAAGAACTGGATATAGTCCTCGGGCTCGATGCCTAGAGCTCGCAGTCGTCCAAATATAGATGTTTCACCACGACATATGCTGCGGTACTGACACATCATGATCAGACGGACGCTTGTTCCACCTTCACTGTCTACGGTGTTTTGGAATCCGGGCATCAGAGGAATGACGATGACGGCTCGCCAGGCCTCTTTATTCTTTGCTGCTCGAGTAATCCGCTCAACCAGGGCATCACCAATCAAATTTTCGATCTTCCTGCCGTCTATTTCACAGGTGCTGATGAAAAACTGGTTCTCAATGTAGACAAAATGCTCAGATTGCTCGATCAATTTGACGTAGGCATTCATAATGCTATGCTCAACAATATCCGGGGTGCCAGTGGACCACATGCTGCTAGAGCGTAAGATTTGAACCTCACATGTTCCGTCGAGGCCAAGAGCTTCCAGATCCGCTGCATCGAAATCTGGTGGGGGTAACAGAAATGGTGTAGGGCGAGTCGGTTTCCTTTGACGCAGAATGTAGTTCCAGCGCTGGACAAAGTGGCGAGTAAGATCTCTCGCCGGCTGGCCAACTACATGCATGGAAATATCGTGCCATGGCATCCTAGGAACAACGTTGCGGTCGTACATTTCCTCGTACGGTTTATCTAGGTCGTAGAAGTCTTGTACCCGAGGATTCGAATAGTCCTTACCTGGCCAAAGTTGACAGTGATCTGCATCCTTGGGCCCGCCAGGTGATTCGAATCCAGTTGGCTTGTCGTCCGTCAGGAGATGTTGAGGTGTATCCCATCGGCCAAAGCACAAATCGATTCCACCCACGAAAGCCAGGGTATGGTCAATTATACAAAGCTTTTCATGATGCGCCCAAAAGAAAGTATTCTGTCTAAACTGATTTGGAGATCTTTGAACAAAGACGTTCGGGTGCAAATCAAGTAGCGAAAATTTAGAGTATTCTGAATCGATAGGAATCGCAGAGTTGATATTGCGATACATAATAACAAAGATCTTAACGCCCTCGCGAGCCTTTCTTTGAAGAAGGCGATCCAGTCGCCACTTCTGGCTGATTGCCGCTGGACGTCGCATATAGAGCTCCGGGCTGAGCCACCAGTCATGGATATAAATAACATCCTTAGCCTGGTTGATTGCCCGAGATACTACCCACATATGATCACGCGCATCGACAAGCCACTGTGCGAAACAGTTCTGGCGGACAGGAGCAAAGCTATCGAACCGATTCGGTTTTGACCAAGGGGTATTGTTGACCATGAACCGGATTGAATCCTCAAACTGGTGAAGCTGACGTTCATTCCTCGCCAATAGCCGGAGTCTCCGCTCGGAGTTCTCTAGTTTCAGTGTGTGATGTTGTGGGTGTCTTGCGGATTCTGTGGCAGACTTTGCAAATTCCTTTGCTTTCTGATGACGCAGACTGATCTTCTGGGTCTGAAGCTTGAAGAAAGCGTCGACTAAGAACACATCATAAATGTTCATCTCCTCGGGCGAGTCAACACAAACGACATAGCTATGTCGGACAAGGAACCATTTCGGCGAATGTCGATTCTTCACCATGCCGGGGTTAAGAGCTTTCCGGAAGTCAAGACCCTTGGATGATTGGATCATCAAGTATCCCTCCTTGCCGTGATAGCTGCCTTCAGCAGCAAGGCGAACACCCAAGGCAGACAGTTCCAAAAACTTGCACAGACGGTTGCTGTCAGGTTTGAAAATGAGAAATCGTATCAATTTCTGCAAATAGGATTCCAACTTTCTCCGTTGTTTCTCGGGGTAGGTGTCTCTTTTGGCTAACCCAGCTTCCCCAGCAGCTCCAGCAGCGCCATCTCCATCCTGGTTTGTTAAGCTCGATAGTCTTCGGGATATACCTCCAGAAGACCGTCGTCGCACATGCTGTGGCGGTAGTTGCCTTCTACTGACTCTCTCATTGCCACTATTAGCCTCCGCTGTAGTATCGTACCCGCCCTCGTCTTCCTCATCCTCTGCATCGCTGTCCAGCCCGCGGACACCGCGTAAATATGGGAAAGCGCTGCGAGGAAAGCGCGGGAGGTTTTGGCCGGCTTCGGTATTTCGCAATTGAATGTATTTTTGGGTTCCGAAATGGAGCTTATATTTTAGGTGGATATTCGCGAAATCCTTCAGTGTTCGATGGATGATCCATTTCATGCGTGTCATCCCACTGCCGTATTCAAGCTCAATCCTAAAGACAAGATGACGATCTCCTGAGTGAGAATCAATCTTGCTATCTGTAACCCTGACTTTAAGTTGTTCCAAAAGAATGGGGATTCGTTTGCTTCCATGTTCATCCCGCTGGAACATGCTGGCAAGAATTAAGGCGGCCGGTACACCTGAAGACAGCTCTGCCAGCAATTCTGCTGATTTGGCATGGTCGACAGTATTGTCCACTTTACGCCTTTGCCCGATAAGTTTTAGCCCAGCCTTGATTTGCCTCCATTTCTGAGCACTGAGACTGGAGCCGCGATCAGGGCGATGGCGCCTCCAGGGCGGCGCCAGTCCATCCCCACTCTCAGATGGGCCTGCCAGGCCAGCGGTTATTCTCCTAAAGTTACTTGGTCGTTTATCTTCGTGGTTAGTTTGACCATCGGGCTGTCGCCCGCTATAGCTCATTCCACGCGTATTAGCAAGCCAGGTGCTTCGCC
Source organism: Aspergillus funiculosus (assembly GCA_027569145.1). Lineage (NCBI taxonomy): Eukaryota > Fungi > Ascomycota > Eurotiomycetes > Eurotiales > Aspergillaceae > Aspergillus > Aspergillus funiculosus. The sequence goes on from JAPDEN010000006.1 coordinate 904,133, forward strand.
GCCTCCATGCGTTATCCCTATTGAGACGGTCACGGCCCTCGTCCTCGGAAACACCCTCGCGGTGCTGCGGAAGATCTCCAGCACTTCCTCTCCGTTGAAAGAAAGGTGGTCGATAGTTCTCAAAGGGAGCAAATGAGCCATGCAGGTGGAAGGATGGTCGACTTGGAGCCTTGGGAGTGTTCGGCTCCGTCTGGGGCGCGGAATCTTCCTGTTGCCGGCGGCCTAGCTGTCTCTTTTTTTTCGGCTGGCGAGTCCGTTGTTCACCAGCACTCTCCTCTGCATCGGCATCTATATCGCTACCTTCTTCTTCTTCTAGTGTGTTTGGGAACCGAAATTCCCCTCTCTCAGAACCCGGAGTGACCAAATCATTATTCGAGGCTTTGGGATCCCCGATCGTTGCAGCGCTGACAGAGCGGGAATGGGAGGTGAACGAGGGAGCTGCAAAGGCCTTCAGTTTCGTAAATATAGATTGCTTCCCTTTTAGTCCTGAATCCACATCGTCGCCTAAAATAGAGGAAGGTCTGGACACCGCGGTCTCGGTGGCAGGGTCTAGCTCGGACGTTTCTCGAGAGAATTGTACGCTCGGACGGGGTGGGGAGGCAGACGACCCAGGAACTGAAGTTGGCGGTTTCTGTCCCAATCCCTGTTTCTGGTTGTCAACAGAGTCGTTTGGTCGTCGAACGCTCAAGGTGGCCGAGTTCTCTGCATCCAATGACCCCGAGGCGCCACTGGCATATCCAGCAAGCGACCTGCCCTTGTAATGATTGGTATTTTCGACATCGTGCATGACATCTCCGCCGTTACTTGCTTGATCCCCTGTCGCAGAATGCTTGGCTTCGGTCGGTGGAGGTAAAGGAGAGGACAGTTTCGGGACCTGCGACAATAGTAAAGGCTCGGGCTGTTTTGAGTAAAACCGGCTTGAGATATTCTCAATATCCCTCTCCTCTGGGGGATTAACGGAAGAATCGGCCATGGTATCTACAAATGGAGCAACACTGATGAGACCAAGCCAGGCGGTACAAGGAGAGGGGAGGGGGGGAGATTATGACAGGCGTACCTGCGGATCAAAATAGATCCTGTAGAAATTGGTCAAAAAGCGACAGGCGGGCTGGTCATAATTCTCAGAGTTGATCGGAGGTCAGACGTCCAATCCAGGTAGAGTTGGGAGAAGAGAGCGACGAGGAGGAGGGTGAAGTGAAGGCCAGCCAGGAGTTGAAGTTGGAAGCAGGAAGAATAATAATCATCAATAATCATACTAATACTAGTAATACTAGAACGGATCCCCAGTGGAGTCCGCCACCCCCATAAGTTCCTCCTCCTTTCTACTGCTGTTGAAATGCAGATGGAAGCTATAAAGGGGCATTCGATCCCTGGTTTCGGCTTGCAATAAATAATAGCTAATAGTTCGTACTAGTAGCGATCTGGCGATGCTATTTTTGTCTCTGCAGGTAACGATATTCTTCTGGAATATTTGAAATTTGGAGTGTGTAATACCGATACCTAAACGAATACTATATATTCTATACAAATAGGGATACTATGACTTCTTCTTCTCTTCTTCTTCTTCTTCTACTACTACTACTACTACTACTTAGATTTCTATTCTATTTACGCCTCTGCTATCCATCAACCTTTTGAAACGTCAAGATCATCAGATTCCATATTCAAGAGCATTTTACCCCTGATGGCGACATCTCGATACCTGTCAACAGTTACCTGTTAAATGCCTAACTAATGTAATAAGCAGGGTAGATGATGAAAAAGAGAAGGAGTAGAAGAATCTGTTAGTATGACTCCCTAGTATAGATTGCGCAGTAAAGCCTCAGTAATGGAGTTATTCTCAAGACATTGATGATGGGGTAACTCATCTCGAATCTCCAAAGCGATGCTGCCTGAGTACACTAAGCCTAGTGGGGTAGTCAAGTGACCTATAACCTGATGCTTTGATGCTGCAGTGACTTGGATAAACTCTCAGACACACAGTAATCATACTTGATCTACTGCTCGAGCTGGAATAGTGTTAGGTTGTTCACTATCCTCGGCAGACGCTTCTAAGCTCGGTCCCAAAGCATCCACTTCATCGGGATTAAAAGGAACGCAGGTAAGCTAAAGACGGACTCTTGTCCCCAGTGGAACAGCCTCTCTCTCTCTCTCTTTTCACGTCTTGTTCTACATTCTCTACAGATTACGCATCCAAGCGGGAAAAGAGAGAAAAGAAAAGAAAATGACTGACCCGTTGAAGACGCTAGATACCGAACCCCGCTACCAGAATGCCAACATGCAGTCCACCTCACGAAAGTCATTCCCAATTGCAGGAATACACACTACAGTGTTCGGACTCGATGAGCTTCCTCCGAACGCATCAGATGTTGCTTGTCTCTGGCTCTTGCACCCTCGTCTGGCGACTCAAGAGCTCATGACGGGCATTGCCAATGCGGTGATCGCGGACTGGAATAAACGGATACAGGAGGGCCGTGCAGGCTCTACAGAGTCGCCCAAGGGATTGATTGCCGTGGCCTTTGACCAGAGAAACCATGGAACACGATTAATCGAACCCCTCTGCAATGAAGCCTGGAGACAAGGGAACCCCCGCCATGCCCAGGATATGTTTGCGATGTTCCGTAGGATCCCCCTTCCCACCGACACTAACGAAACGAAACACACTAATGGAATTCAACAGAGGGCACCGCTCGAGACGTCTCCGTGCTTATAGACTATCTCCCGTCATTCATCTTCCCAAAATCAGACCGGAGCATCACAGAGAACCTCGTCCTGGGCGTCTCGCTCGGCGGCCACGCAGCCTGGAGCTGTATCCTGCACGAGCCCCGCATCACCGCCGGCGTCGTCGTAATCGGCTGCCCAGACTATGTGAACCTCATGGTTGACCGCGCCAGACTGTCCAAGCGCCCCTCCTATACGAGCACCACCCCGCCTGGCGCGCAATTCATCGGCTCAGAAGACTTCCCTACTTCGCTCTTCGACACAGTCCGCAGATATGACCCGGCCAGCCTGTTCCTCAGCTACCTGGACCTCCCGCCAGAGGCGGAGCCCATCCGCAGCGTAGAGCTTCCAGACCCAACTGAAGGAGAGAAGGCTGCGCTGCGGCCGGTGCTGACGCGCTGCTTGGCCGGCAAGAAGATCCTCAATTTATCCGGGGGCGTGGATAAATTGGTGCCTTATCACCGGGGAGAGGCGTTTTTGACGTGGTTCAAGCGGGCGATTGCTCCTGAGGGGTGGTTTGCAGATGGAGCCGTTTCGTTTGAGGATATCATCGACCAGAGCGCGGAACACGAGATGACGCCGAAAATGCTAGACGAGGCAATTCGGTTCCTTGGGGATGTGCTTGCATCCGATGGGACAAGGAAGGCTTCTGTGCGAGAGTCGAAATTCTAGATTATAAGTATTTACCGTCTATATATATCTAGAAGATAGTGAGAGAACAATATAGAGAGAAAAGTGTAGTGTACAACAGAGTGCGCTCGCTGACAATTTATCGATCCGAGGTATGTCTACGAGAGTCGAAGTAAAGCAAGTTGCTCAAACAGCCAACATACTACTACTAGTAGATAGCAGACATCGTCTAGTAGAATCTGCAAGAGGTATCCCAAAGCAAAACGTCGAAAGAAAAGAAAAGAAGTAAAAAAAACGAAAAATTCCTCTTTATGGTATTTTATTTAATCGAGTGAGGTCGTTAAGGGCGTCCGGAGGCCATATTATGCTCATCACAAACACAAAAAAAAAACCCTTTGTTTTGTAGATACACGGATCCAAGCGCCTGATCCGCGGCTCCCGTACCTAAGTCGAGATCTCAATCCCCTAAGAGAAATTCGATGCTCTTCTATTACGCCAACTGTACTACGGACTGTAGTAGCCAGCGCAGCACCTGCCCTAGATTTTGCGCCTCCAAGACAAAAGAAAAATGACAAATCATTTCTTTTTCCCCCGCAACTTATTTAAGCAACCAACTCCACAACACCACCAGCCTCCTTGATCTTCTCCTCAGCATCCCGGCTGACATATCTGGCGCGGACGACGATGGGAACTTCGGGGAGACGGCCCTTGCCCAGAACCTTGGAGTAACCGAGGGAGAGGAGGTCGATAACGGGAGCGGTGTCGGTCTTCTGGCCGCTCAGGTAGGCATCGCGCTTCTCGGCAGGGACGAGGGACCACAGCTGTTCGAAAGAAAAGAAAATCGTGTCAGTCGTTTTTTTCCCATGTAAACTTGTTTGCACAGCGCTCCAATCTTCATCATCTTCATCATCTCCCATCCCACCACCAGTAGAATCTTGTCTTTCTCTCTCTTTCTTTTTCAACAACTCCCAATCATCCCAGGATTTCACAATCTAGGAACCCCCGACATATCCTTCCATAATCCCTCCCTAGATTTTTCACTTTGTAAACGTACCTTGTCGACGTTGATAGTGGGCTTCCAGAACTGCTGCTGGGTCTTGTGGAAGTACCTCATACCGACCTTACCGAAGTAACCGGGGTGGTACTTGTCGAGATTGGTACGGTGGTGGTGCTGACCACCGGCCTTACCACGACCACCGGGGTGCTTACGGTGCTTGCCAATGCGACCGTAACCGGCGGACACATGACCGCGGCTAGATAAACGAAACACGTCAGTACATTTTCTTGCTCTCGTTCTCGATACATTTTCTGGTCATGGTGTTAGTTTTCACAGGAGAGAGGAGGGGGCGCCCGCCCAGTCGCTGGACAGAATTTTCTCTTCAAGAAAGTGTGCATCTATCGCAATGCTCTGGACGAAACACCTCCCCCCTCCCGGCCAGGGACCGACGACCAATTCGTGGGGCTCGACGGGTGAAAAAAAAAGAAAATAGAGGGAGCTCTGTTCGACTCACTGCTTCCTTGTCTTCGAGAAACGGGTAGGCATCTTGTCGACGGTGCTGTGCTCGACAAGACCGGTCTGATTGTTTGGCGATGGGGATGCGGTCGTTGGTGCTGCTCGCTCGGAGATTGAAATCAAAGCTGGGGCGGCTAGAGTGTGCGCTAACCTATTCGCTTGCCCTACTCTAGGGCAAGGGTTTGGCCCTTTCTTGGCGGTGTCTGTCACGTGATGTTCTACTACTTCGGAGTACAGAGTAGATACTGGTTACTAGGCAGTTGGACTTTTCAGCTTTATAATTTTGCTTTTCGTCTATATAAACCGATAATAATCTATTGGAGCTGGCCCTCCATATTCTTTCGAGTCAAGAAAAACTTGGAAAGACTCTCCATTGCTGCCCCGGCCGGTACTTGGGCGGCGCTGTTCTCCATGCTTTGCTTTATCCATCCAGGAAGCTTTGCTTGAATATTAGATTTTCCATACCGCTTATCAATAAGAATAATGGCAGCATAATCGTTGCGATGTCTTATCGCGCGGCCTATACATTGATTCACAGCTCGCATGCAAGAGTTCTCATAAAATTCTCGTCCTGCAGCTTTTGCCGATGACCGTCGGCGCTCTTCAGAACCGGAGGTCTCTTTCTCATAAGCTTTCTGTTCGATATACTGTATTTTAGCCTGCCAAACCGCACTGCGTATATTTGGAAAGGGCAAGCCAACAATTAGCACCCCTCTTCCTAGTTTATCGGAGAAGTTGATGCCCTCTGATAGTTTCCCTCCTACCACAGACAGCAGTAGAGCGCCTTTACCGGATTCAATAGTTGTGGAATACTGCTGCAGGAGCTCATCGGTTGTAGTTTTCATTTCTCGAGACTCGAAGAGAATAGGCTTTTCATGTTCGATTAAACCGAACAAAGTTTGATGCTTTTCGCCGGCAATTGGCCGCTTCCAAACATTCAGGACTCGGCCCAGGTATTCGTAGCTGGGGAAGAAAGCAACAACGCCGTCCGGGATGACGCGGCACAGTCTTGCCACTGTTCGGCCAAGGTCAAGTATCTATACAGATAGGAAAGAAGCGGATATTAGATCGGAGGAGGTCAATTAGATATAGGAGACTTACCATCTTTTCAGAGTCTCGACCGTCAAAGGTAAAGTCAAAATCTGACCCGTCAACACCTCGTGAAAACGTGTGTGCAGTTAGATTCTCAGGAGGAATGACATGGCCGTAGCTAAAGGTACCCAGACGACTTGAAGGAACATAAGAGAAAAGGTGATTCATGTAGTCAGACATCTGTGGGCTTGATTAGCAAGAAAGACGGAATAGCAGGATAGGAAGTTATCTTTACAGGGGACATAGTTCCACCGGCTAATATGACTGCCCTCGCGTCTTCCACAATCTCACGAAAATGATTTGTCGGGTCTAGAAGCATATAGTTTAACTGAACATCTCCTTGGTTTTTCACGTAAAATAGTCGGCCTTCGGCAGAGAGGTTCATTAGTGGTAACAAGAAGCTTTGAATATGAAATAGAACCGGTACGGTGGTTTTCAGATCAGATCGACGGTCTTCTTTTTTCTGAGAAAACTCAACATAACCATCGACCTTCCTCGCCAACTTGCTCTCTTGCAAGTACCGGCATAGTTTGTATGGATTTATTTGATCGACTCCCTTTCCAGACATTAGATCTGAGGGGAGGACAGAGCCGTCGGGTGGCTGTTTGCTGTCGAGAATTGACTGAAGATGGTCGGCAATGGAGCTGACAAGACGGATAACCTGTGCGATATAGCTACGGTTCTTTCCTTTTAAACGAGTTTTGAATTTCCGAGCGTAAGTTGTCAACTGGAAAATTGAAGTCTTCAGCTGGGAAAGAGTAACAGTCACGGAATGAATGCCAGATATAGCATCCATAAGATTATGGGCTTCATCGATAATGACGACATGGTTTTTCACAGAAAGATTGAGGGCTTCCCGAGCAGATTTTTGAAGTAGAAGAGGGTAGGGAAGGGTTACAATCTACTGCGTGTCAGTGAAAAGTGTTCTAAGGGGAAGGTAAAACAACTACCTACTTCACTACTGTTGATGGCCGGCCGGGATGCGTAATAGGGACAGATCCCCATCTTCTTGCCAAGTTTGCCCAGATCTTCAATATCCTTTACCGTTGCTAATGCATGGTCTCGGAATAGAGAGACCTTGATTTCATCCTCCTTTGACGGTAGAAAAGAACATTTTTGCTGTGCAGCAGTGCTTGGTTGCTGTAGATCTAAGCAGCGTTCATTAATTGCCGTTGAATTCCCCAAAGCGGCGACTCGAGGGTTGATGCACAAGTTCTTTCGAGACCCAAGTGAGAGATGCTTGATGCGCTCTTCTAGTTCTTCGCCCGCGGGAAGATTGATATTCAACTCCTCGGGCACACTGGACGGCAAGCTGATGCGCCTTAATTCGCCAGCGAACTGCATTAGCTGGGAATGTGTCCTTGAGCAATAGAATATCCTTATATCATTAGATCCGTCATCATCGTCTGCTTTAGAACTCGACCCGTGTCCTTTTAGGCGTTCCAGTAGTTCTACTGTGCTGGAAGAGAGACCACTTGGGGCTGAAGTTCCTTTGAGAGACATACTCGGCTCATCACCTTCGCTTTCGTAGTCATCAAGAGCGAACTGATCATCGTCCTCGATATCTCCACTTGCTGAAGCGGTGGTGACTTTCTTGAGGAAAAGAGAAAAGACAGTCAATAGACGGTTTCCAGAGTTTTGTTGAAAGATTTTAATACCTGTCGTTTTCGTGGTCCCTCGGTGTCCTCAAGAGCAGCTCTCTGCTTTTCTTCTTCTCTCTTTATTCTTGCTAATCGCAACTCTAGTTCTTTCTTTTTTTCGGTAATGGAGCGGCTGGCCTCGCGTTTTGCGAACTCGACCATCCACTCTGGCTCATCATCATCACCTAGAAACTATGCGATTAGACACTGCAGCCAGACAATGTGGATTGGATAATAGCATTACAGGTAGCGTTATTTACTGTTTCTAGCAATGATTTACGCTTGTGATCGCGCAGCCACGTCAAGGAGCCACATATGAGGCTGAGGGATTTCCCCTAGTGTTACGTTTAGTGGCTGGGTGAGAATGCGTAGAGGGTAGAACATGCATGTTGTTTGGGACTAATTCAGAGGGAAAAAGATACTTACAGTGCCTAAGACAAATATAATTAGAACGGGAGAGGTCAACTATGATATAATTTTCGCAAGCCCTGGCAGCTTACCGGTAGGAGACTCGAAAATGGCGACCTTTCCTTCCTCGAGCGAGGTATACAAGGATCGCATGAATTGGAGTTGAATGTCGTAGGGTGAGTAAGGATGATGAAAATCATCTCTGGAAGGTTCCATTGCGGGACTTTTGTCTGACATGGAAAATGCTTTGATGATGGTATTACCTAGTACATGGTGATTTTAGCCCAAGGTACAGCCAGAATTCCGACTATCCCTGCCAATCTATGTGCTTTTTCGTACAATAATACGATAGCGAGGGAGACTTGGGAGCATGGGGAACATACCTCGAGGGCGAATCAAATAGACAGGGCATTATTGACAGAAGCACATCCATCACCTTGGAGACAGGCTGAGTAGAACACTGTCAGATTAAAGAGTAGTAGTTAGTAGTCGTAGTAGAGTAGTAAGTTTTTCTGGAAAAGAGAGCAGGAGATTTGGTTCGGGTTGGGGCTCTTTCAAAGTTCCCATTCGCCATCTGCAGAGCTGCAGTTCCGCCCAGCTGGAGACTAGAGAATCACAGCTGAAACTAAATAATTGTCAGACATGATGGTGGATGTTTCTATTAATAATACGGCTCTATACTTCTACACTAGCTGCTACCCACTACCTACTATAGTACTCTGTAGTAGATAATACGAATTCTGATGGTTATATCGCAGTAATACAGAGGACAGACAGATTCTTACTCCTCCTTGCAAGGCTGACTTTATACATAATACCTACTCTACAGGTACTAAGAATGATCGTGATACCTAACACTGCAGCCTAATAATAACCCCTCCATTCTGTAAGCCACCGTTCCTGATAAACAATCAGTTAGACCATCTATGAAACTACTACCATTATTGTCTTATTATTAACTATCTCTTCTCCAAATCTTCGAATCTCCCCAATACTTATAAGCTACCCTGCGCCATCCGAACTATTGTCCTGCTCCATTAAACTAGCGGTAGTACCAAGTATTCCCACTGGGTCAGCGGGGTTTTCCGAGACGTTATATTTCTTTCCCCTGTTCGCTGGATAGACTGACGACTACAACTGCAAATCCCTTCCAATTCTTCTCACGATCTCCCAAAGATAGCCTTTTCCTTTTCTAGCCTTTTTACTCTTTCGCATCCGCGCTTCTCCATCTCCCTCTCCTTCTCGTCCCCTCCTTTTCTTTTCTTTTGTGCGCATCCTGGGACGCTCCGATGAGACCGTCGAATCTAAGCGCCTAGAAACCAGAGCTCAGGCCTACTTGCAGACAAAATCAAATTATTGGCAGGGGTGGAATCCGCCATTCAAAAAAAAAAAAAAGGAACAAGAGAAAAGAAAGAGGCATAGTCCAGAGACGGAGAATTCTTGCAAACAATGAATAGACCACCACAAGGCCGTGGCCAGCCACGACTGGGTGCTACATGGTATCCAGGGGGTCAAGATGACTTTTACATGCCAGAAGTCATCTCCCCCTCTCCCCAAAGGTGCGACCGCACTACCCTTGGCTTAAAGGATCTCCCCCGCCCCTCATCTGCAATTCAAACAACACCACAACTCAATCACTCCCTCAGAAGAAAAAAAGAAGAAAAAGATTTAGAAAAATAAAAAGCCCCGGAAAATATTCAACACTAGCGTTGCTTTTCTGGATGTATTGCTAATTGAAGAGAAAAATAATTGCCTACTAGCAGGGTTATGCCCGAAGTTCCGGAGAATATGCAGGACAATATTGCTCACCTCGAACATGAAGTCCGCAGCCCCCATCGCGTCCAGCAGGGCCCGGCCCAATATGACCGTTCACGCTTCCCTGAGCGAACCTCATCTGCCGCCATTGTCCAGGGCCAACCTCATCATCCCGGCTACGAGAGTACGCATTACGAACAGTCTGCGGCCGTTTACGACTCTATGGATTCTCCTAACTTCTCGCCGTTCCCTGTCTTACGGAACCCACCCCCAAACGTGCCTCCTACCGATGAACAAAGAGAGGCGAGTCTAGAGAGGGCCCGTGTCGCTGTGCTCTCTTCCAACGACCCCGAGATGCAACTGGCCTGGGCTCAGGACGCTCTTGCTTACGTCGAGGTTGCCATGCAGAATGAGGCTCGTTTGTCTTTGATTCAACCCCCGCGCCCGCAAACTCCTCCCGCCGAACGTCAACTGCGGACCGACGCAATGAATATTGTGAACTTCTTGGCCGACCAATTCCATCCAAAGGCTGAATTCATGAAGGGTATGTGGTTGGAGTTTGGCAAGTTTGGATATCGCGTGGACAAGAAGGAGGCCTTCCGCGCATATTCAAGGGCCGCAGAGAAAGGATATGCAAGGGCTGAATATCGCATCGGCATGCAGTTCGAAAGCTCTGGGGAACCAGAGAAGGCCATCAGGCACTACGAAAAGGGTGTTGCTCTTGCAGACTCTGCATCCTATTATGTAAAAATTCCACTCCCCATACTATTGCAGCCTATGTGTTGCATGCTGATATCTTGGCTCAACAGCGCTTGGGTATGATGATACTGCTTGGCCAACATGGCCAGCGTCAGGACTATCGGACGGGTCTGGAATACATCAGCCTTGCCGCACAATCATGCGATGAGAATGCACCCCAGGGAGCCTATGTACGTCGCAATATTGCTGCTGTCTTATTGCCTACCCTATAGGCGACTAACACCACGTTGTACAGGTTTACGGTATGCTTCTGGCACGAGAGTTGCCCCAAGTGAGTGTTCCAGAAACTTTCCTTCCGCTCGATCTCAACGCCTCGCGCGTCAACATAGAAAAGGCAGCCTATCACGGATTTGCCAAGGCGCAAGTTAAGATGGGTGCCGCATATGAATTGTGCCAACTTGGTTGCGATTTCAACCCGGCGTTGTCCTTGCATTACAATGCGCTTGCTGCGCGCCAGGGTGAGCCAGAAGCGGAGATGGCTATTAGCAAATGGTTCCTTTGCGGACACGAAGGTGTCTTTGAGAAGAATGACGAACTTGCGTTTACATATGCTCAAAGAGCGGCCCAAAGTGGATTCCCCACCGCCGAATTCGCTCTAGGCTACTTCTATGAAGTCGGAATCTTTGTCCAGGTCGACATCAAAGAGGCCAAGAGTTGGTATGCCAAAGCTGCAGCAAGCGGAAACAAAGATGCCACGAGCCGCATCGACAGCATTTCGCGTTCAAAGACACTGTCTCGCAGGGATCATGAACAAGTTGCGATTGCTCGCCTCAAATCTCGCTATGGTTCTCATCAACGAGGAGATTCGGATGCAATGCAACCAGTCCAGGAAAACCTTGAAATGCCTGACCCATCTAGGATGAGCATTTCAGAGAACCCATCTTCTGCAGCCCCGTACCCTGACCGGCCTATGTCACACGGCCGCCCAGGATATCAGTCGGGATACTCTATGCCGGATCATCGTCCCAGCTCCGCCTTTGGCATTAATCCAAACATTCGCCCCATTAGTAACCCTAACTACAATAATAACCCTAACTACAATCGTGGTCCTTCATATGGACCAGGAGCAATGGGCAACCGACCCCCCGGGCCCGGAACTCCAACAGGCGGCCCACCACCCCCAGCGCCATCAACCCCAAAGCTCGACATCGGCTACTCGGCACCTCTCGAGCCACGGAGACGTCCTCCACCTCAACGTCTCGACAATCCTCCCGACCGAAAGCCTATCAGGACACCAGTGAATTCTAATCCACACGGCGGCCCAGTAGGCTCTCCTCGGCCTTCGCCATCTTCTGCCAACTTTCCCCCGCGCAGCGAGTCAATACCTTCCTCAAGCACGTCATCGACACCAAGGCCGCCGACAGCCTCCTCGGTGTCTTCTGTCAGCCAGAAACCCGCAGGTGCCAAGCCAGCTGGCCTTCCGGGCAAAGGCCCCAAGACTTTTGAGGAGATGGGAGTTCCGGTTGCCCAAAAAGACAGCGATTGTGTAAGTTACCTTTACCCACCAAAGTCATTTTGCAGGAAGCAAGAGGCTAACAATTTGTTACTAGATTGTCATGTGATACCCTGCTTATTTTCGCATTCAGCATTCAGCATTATTAATTATTCATTTCTTGTTTTGTAAAAATTGGAATTTATGGAACTGGTCTAGTTTTGTCTAGTAATGCAGTTGCTTTATTTTCGATGGCGGACGATCTGATATGGGAAGGAGAAAATATGCAGCTGGCGATTAATGCACTTCTTTTTAGCCGTCTTTGAGTCATTCTTTTTTTCACTTTTAGCCCTCGATTCCTTTTGCTTCTGGAGCTTTGCAATAGACTACATCGTTCTAATCTTTATAAACTGGTCGTTGTGTATGGATATACATTCACGTGATGATGCAATCTCTCTTATAGACAACTCGAGCAATTCATTGCCATCTGCCATCTGCCATCTGCCATACCCAGCTCTGACACCTTTTGACTTGATTACCTTCCTAATAGCCCTCTATTCCAATACATACCGGATATATCATTCCCACATGGCGCAGAAAAAAGCAAAAGCCGAGAAGTCGGCGAGTAACGATGGTGAGCTGACTTACATCTCCCACTGTGGAGGGTGAAACAGTATATAGAAAGGCTAAATCTAGTGAGCTCCGGTTGATGGCACCGCATTGATTCTCGATTATCTGCGTGAGTACCGGCATTGTTCCCCTGCGCTATGATCGTGTGTTTATGAAGCCCATCTAACCAATCGGTTTAGAGAAGCAAAAGTACGTTCTACCTAGATAATCCTTGCCTTCTAAGGTTACAATGATTTTATGGCTAACGATATCGATTGATGGGATAGCCGTCCCTACTCGGTTAGATCCCCTGGTATACACTAAGAAAGTTCTGAATGCCAATTCTATATGTATGGGTATATATAGGCTATTGAAATTTCGACCAATTTACATAATAAGGTCACCAAAGGTGGGAATTTATAATCCCGTGGGTGAGCGGCTTGTTACTGACATAGGAGATTGAAGCGTATACGGTTAAGGCCTTGCGTGAGTTACATCAGAGCAAGGAGATAGAATGTCGGGTAGCTGGTAAGTGTTTCGCTACTTAGGCTCTTCTTGAGGGAATACATGGATGTAACGGGGGAGTTCGCAAGGGAAACAAACTGTTTACCACGCACTGCAAGAAGCGCTGGATGAAGCCGGTCAGAACATCGTCGCTGCCATGGGTGAGGAAATTGAGGAACTACAAGAACAACTTACCGGTCTCAAAGACAGCGAGAAGAAAGTACAGGCGGAGTTGACCTCGCTCTGTGCGACGCCCCTGGTCTCTGAGCTCCGCGATGAGATAGAGAAGCTCGAGGAAGAAATTCAGTCATTGACTGCATCATTGGCTAAGAATAACGGGGGAGATTCGATGCATGAAACGCCTCAGGAAAGGGCAGAAGTGATGAAGAACTGGAAGCTCTGGCAGAAACAGGCAAATGTGCGTGCTCAGATCTGTCGGGATCTGTGGCGCAAGTGCTCGGAGACCTTGCCGGAAGACATGCGCAGTCGGGAGGAGCTTTGGGTAATGATAATCCTTCCTGTTTTGATTGGCACCGTATCTTTGCTGACAAGCTCCTAATCTCCCAGGAGCACCTGGGTCTGGAAGGACCTCGCATGACTTAGACGCGGACATTTGGCATGGGACTTTTTTCTTCGTCTCTTTTTTATCATCGTCATCGTCGTCTTTCTTTGTTTTTTGTTTGAGGGGTGCTGTTCCTTCTTTTCGGTTCTCATCCTGTATAGAGACCGGATGCCATGTACGGACGTAAGAAAACGCCGCTCATAGAGCAATACTACTTACTTACTAGTAATAGTATCACTCAACCGCATTCCTCCCAGACGCCAAAATTTGTGGGGAACAGGAGATAGCAGGCGATCGACGGCGGGCTTTCCCCCCAGCTTGATCATGAACTTGTGATTTGGGAACCATCGCGGCTGAGCCGAATAGCAGTATAATAGTAATCATGCTCCATGGCTAGTATTCGGAAAAGGCGAGATAGAGACAGGATTGTGCCCGATATGACGCCACCGGATGGGAGTTTCGTCTTCATGTGTCCATCTGGCGACATCATGTGCCTTGTCACAAACCCTGACTGCGTGCCTTTTTCAATTGGTACTTCTGGAGAGCTCTGAGGTATTTTTTATGTGGTTCCAGACTTGGCCAGGTACCTAAGCAGCCTCGTAGCGGACACGCAGATATCCACTCATCGATGGCACAGAGGCGTCGTAGCATTCCTACCCAAACAGCAGAACAAGTCATCGATTCAGAGTCCACTGTAAGAATTAGGAGGAAAACGAAAAGAAAGAAGAGAGGAAGAGAGGGAAGAAGCTGCAATAAGTTCTCTCGACGATGGAGTAACGCGGCATTTTCTGCCAGTTTTATTTTCTTTCCCTCCGATCTGTAGAGCGGAAAAGCCCATTCCACCTATATCCATTTGAACAAGGATATGTACACTTTTCCATCTTGACATTTCTTCTATCTCAGTATCTCAGTAACTCAACAGCCTCTTGCCTTCCAATTTACCTTTACCAGGTGGTGGTGACTGAGGGTGTGTTGTGTTGTCCAGGCAGCCCTGGAGGGAGCTTGTCGATGTGAGTGTGAATGACACCAACATCCCCATCCTAATCAGGTGAATAAAAACCTATTGTCATTCTTCTTGTGATCTTCTTTTCCTGTGTTTCCCATCCAAGATAATAAATACTAACACCTCTACTCCAGTACTGCCACCATCCCCTGTCAAAGAACACTTTATCTCACGCACCTCCAACCCACACACCGCCAAAGCCTCCTCACCCCACCCCGTGGAAATCGCCCCCGTCCGATAAACCCCTCCAGATTTTTGCTTCGAAACCCGCCCGCTCTGCTTCCCACTCAGTGGCCCTTCTTCGCCTTGGAGATGCAGTTGTCGGCTTCTCGCAATCCTCCTCCCCAACCTCATCCCGCACATACTCCTCGCTCCCAGAACCGCGTCTCCGGTGACATGAAAAGTCGCGCTCCTCTCCCGGTTCCATCCGGCCCACAATCTCTTCAGAACGGCGGCGGCGGCGGAGGAGGCCATACTCGCAATCCTTCTGGCTTCGACATGGCCGCCCGCAGTCCTCCCAACCAGAGCAGTAAGCGCCCTGGCCCTTGTCCTTTCAATGTTCAGAGTCACGCAGACTAGGGGACACTGTTGTTTTGTTCAATAATTTCCTTTTTTCTCTCGTGGCATAGTGCTAATTCTGTTCTGGTCTGGAACCACAGATACGAAGCATGTGCCCTGCAAATTCTTCCGTCAAGGAGCTTGTCAGGCAGGGCCTGCGTGTCCATTCCTCCACTCTACAGATGCAGCAATTGACTACGCGCCCTGTAAATACTTTACAAAGGTACGCAAGATTCGCTACCCTATTACTCTCCGCTAGACACCATGCTATCGGGCCATGTGAATGCTAACCAACCATTGTTATCTACTCAACTTAGGGTAACTGCAAGTTCGGAGCCAAATGTGCGCTGGCGCATATTTTACCTGATGGGCGACGTGTGAACCGTCCCAGCCCCGGGGGAATGGGAATGGGTGGTAGCCATCTCAATTTAGGTGGTCGGGTTAATCCGCAGGCGTACGTCAATCAGGATTCCGCCTTGACCAACTCGGTGCTTTCGCAACAACGAATGAATGGACATGACCCTCGATACACCTCCCAGCTACCAACCCAGGATGAATTTGCTGCATTGCATTCTCAGCAACAGGCTCCCTATGACACCATACCTTCTATAGACACTGGGTTGGCCTCCGATGCCGGCTCGAAGTACGGTTCGCCGGTTGAAGAGCTACGATTCCCGATGTCTCCAAACCACCACCAGCATCTCACTGCTCTTGATGCGCCATTACCCGCTTCCTTCGACAGCCAAGGGATTTCCCACGCAGCGCGCTATGGCCCTGTGGCTGCTTCTATGCCCTCCAAATTCGGTCTTGAATTGTCCCCACCAGCACAAAGGATGGGTGCGCCCACGGATACGCTCCGGAATCTCCGTGACACTGCCTATGGGTCTGATCTAAGGAAGCCATCATCTTCTTTCATCGGGTCCTCGCCCCCTGGTATGTTGGAGGAGGGTATTGGTTCGAGATTCTTACACTCCCAGCGACCTGTGAAGCCCCGAATGCTCTCTGCTAGTGTTCCCCGACCCACGGCCTTGGACGATTGGGACGATAGCAATTTCCCGATGGAGGAGGACTACCTCCCGATAACCCTCCACGACGATGTTCTCACTCCGCAAGAGCGGCTTCGACGAATGTCTCGCACAGACCATGATCTCAGCTCCAGCCACCGTGAACTCAGCGGACTTGGTATGAGCGGCACCAGCTTTTCAAAAGTCAATTCTCCTCTCGCCTCTAGCCCTTCTCGGTTCGGCGCCCTATTCGCCAAACAGCGCCAGAAAAAGGAGGAGGAAGCCCACGGCACATCACTGTCACACATCGGATCTCCTCTGCGTGAGTCTTCATTGAACTTCGGTGTAAGCCCGAGCCTAGGTCCTATCGGAAGTCCCCCACGGCAAACATCGGCGTCGATGATATCCCAGCAGCTCAGTGGTCTATCATTGCACCCTCCTTCCGCTCGTCATACCCCATCATCAGTGGGTGCTGGTAGCCGCCTGGATCGTACCGTCTCGTCTCCAGTCAGCACAAGCAGAATTGATGAGGAACAAGGCGACCTTGTGTTCTCTATGGAGGAAGAAGAGAACAATAAGCGTAACGGTTCTTCTTGATGTACACACAAGGCGATTTACTAACGACGAGTCTTCGACATCTGCGAGAAGGAAAACAAAAAAGTTCTGGTCTCTAGGCCTGATTATTTGACAGACATTCAGGTGTTCCTAATTAAGTTGAATGATCTAGAGTTTGAAACGGCCTTCGCAACCAAAAAGGAACCAAAAATATGGGGATATCAAAATCTACAAAAGCAAAAAGAAAACGGCCATCAGTCGGTACCAGCCCACAGCCTTGTCCATAATACTCCTCAAAAGATAATAATGCCTGCCTTACCATTACTGGAGGGCGTTTTGCATAGAACGGTTAAGCGACATCGGGAAATTAGTGCGACCTTCTTTCATCATGGCTTTGCATGTCTTCGCTTATTAGACAAATCTTGGTGTTTTACCTGAAGGAATTTTTATCATGGTGTTCCAGGATGAATTGGATATGAAGAGGGATGCCGAGTATCAAAATATCTATCGTTGCATTTTGTGTCCAACTCTCTTTCTTTTTCTTTTTTTTCACTTTTCATTCTTCTTAAGAAAGCTCTTTTGCGTGGCTGGATAGCACCGAAATCTTCGCAACAACGAGTCTAGAATTTCTTTCTTTCCTCTTGGTATATCGAGTCCTCTTTCTCTATTAACACTTACGTCCCCCTCATTACTACTTGGATTGGTTATGTGTACACCTCTGATTTATTTATTTTTTTACTTTTTGGTTCTTCTTTCTCCCTTTGGTTTGTACGCAACTTACGAGTCAACGATGTGAATTTACTGTATACTTCTTCTTCTTCTGCTCCTTCTCTTTCTCCTCCCATAGCTCTAATTCTCGACGCATTACGTACAGAGAATAGAGAACATATTAATACAATACAAGATAAGATCAAGGAGCTTCTGGAATATCCAATCGTGAAGTGAAGGAAACAAACCTCGTAGGAGAAGTTTTATCTAGACATGAGGTAGGGTATATTATTAATTCTAGGACTGGGATTTGGAATATTCACCTTTTCAACTAGACTCGATTCCATCTAGAGAAGAGAAGAAATGAATGCTATCGCGGTGTAACTACTTGGATATTTGTATTCGTTTAACAACCTCTTATTATTCTTCGGTATGTAGGTAGAATTATGAATTATCTACTCCTCGCGCAGGGAGGGAGGGAGAGAGGGAAGGAGGTTGACTCTCTTCCGCGAATACACAACGATATACCTAGGTAGGTATACCCAGCTGATTCTCCAATATTTTCCAAGTTGTCCTCGGCGGAATCCAGGCGCCATCAAGCAACCGAAGTATATCTCAAGAATATTTCCTGTTCGCCATAAGGTATGAAACGGAGATCGAATCGACTCAACGGAGTAAATCCCGGCGAAGAAAGAAGCCATCGAAATTCGCATGCAAAGCACTATTCAGAATACTCGTGTTAAGGTCCAGGTTATCCCTCGGTTTCCAGAGCCTAAGACTCCACTCGATATTCCGGAACGCGCGCGCGAACGTTGCTTGGACTTGACGAGTTCGGATGCAGGAGCGGCCTAGGTCGTTTAGATAATTGGCTGGATCCTGTAGACAAAGCCGGTTGGCGAGAATGATATTGTGTCTGGCGGCGGCATTCTTTTTGCGATTGAGGAGGGCGAGTTGGCCACGGAGGTGAGCGGGGAGGTACCAATCGCCGTATGTTTCGAGGGCTGCTGACATGGTGTCTGCGTCGAATAATCCGGGGGGGTCGACGGCGACGCCCGTGGAGGAAAGATTGACTTCTATGCCGAAGGTATGCAGGAACGCTAGTAAGGGCTTGGAACAGCCGCCGTCACGGTGGAAGCGACCATGGTTCATTTTGAAAAAGGCGGCGATGAGCATGACAAGGGCATCGGCTGAGAGGGAATACTTGTAACCACCGAACACTTCCTTGGTCTCTAGGATTAAGCGCGTGATTAAATAGAGGGTTCGGATCAGGGGGTATTCTGCGCAAAAGTCCCTGGTGTATTCAACAGAGGCGGGAACTCCTTCGCCGCAATAGAATATGAGCCGAAGGCCCGTTGGCCTGTGGATGGCTTTAAGGGTATGTTGGCCCCATAGTTCCACGCTGCCGTATGTCGAGCATTTTTGCAGAACGACCGCGACACGGTCCAAGGATTTTCTGTAAAGCTGGAGCATCTTCGGCCGGGTTGGGCTTGGTTTCCTGATGCTCTTGGCTGAGCGTTTTGGATCTGTTACGGGTAGCATGAAGTCGAGACCAGAATGGGTCATGGCAAGCCCCGTGCGCCGAGACCCTATTACCTGCGGTGAAATGGGAACCGCATCCTTGAGAAGGTCAGAGACGTCCGAGATAATTTGATCCACCCTTTTCTGTTCCAGCACAGTTGGGAGCAAAAGCGTTTCCAGAACCTTAATTTCCTCCTCAAGCTGGCTGACGCCTGTGGAAAAGCCCTCGTTGGGTGTCATATAGTCCAGCCACGGACACTGTTCCTCCCTGCCGCGGTTTAAGTTCACATCCCATAGTAAGACGTGCCACGGAGATGCTTTTTCTGGAGATGGATTTTGTTTGTGTAAAGTTCCGGTTTTCAATTTGGTCCCCGAGCTCAATCGCGAAGACTTGGGGGACTGGTCCTGACTAGGCATATCAATCCGGGCTTCTGTGCCTCGAACAACAGTGTCATTATTATCACTGGGTTCGCTTTCATCAACACTTGTGGGGTAGTTGACGACACGGGCCTCATTGTTAGCTGGGACGTCATTCGTATCGTGGACGAGACCATCGCTACTGCCATGCCTCTGTGCATCCAACCTTAGCGACCTATTTTGCGATCCCTTTTCAGATGCCTCGTCCGGAACAGTTGTAGCACGACCATTTCCCCGAAAATCAATGCGACTAGGTACCCTGCGTATCAGGCTCTCGCGGTTTGAGGATCGATGTATTTGGAGAGTTTTCTCGAGACTATCTTCGAAAATCGTGGGCTCTTCTTTCCCCCGTGCGGTGGAGGAGCGATGGAATTCCTGACGACGATAAATAAGAGGAGAGGAGATTAGGGGCCTGAAGGCAGGACGGAGGCGCATGGGGGCGCGGTCACCGAAGCGAGAGCGACATTGCGAACAGACAGCCACAACCCGGGGCATAGGCCAGGTGGAAGGGGGGGGCAGTGCCTTATGCGAGGAAGAATAGCAGGGGAAAGCAAATTATAGCGGATACTGAAAAGGTATTGTATCTGAACCGTTGTCGAGACATTGATGGAGAACTGCCAGCAACTCTTCAGTAATGAAACGGAGAGCGTCTTCAAGGCGGCGAGGATCACATGATACGTTTGCGCCTAAGGCACCAAGCCGGCTTGGGCAAAGGTCACATGATTGAAATAGCCCTAACTGGGTGCTGCTGAGTAATCGGAAGCAGGCACTTCGGGAGACAAATAAAGCCGGTCGCGTGCTCTCATCATTATTAGGAAAGAGTCGGATAAGCATTAGGTACAGGCATTCAAGGCAGATTGAGGATCGCGCTAGTTACCAGAGACCAATTAACACCTTACTCGGGGGAAGAAAGCTCAGGGTTTCTGGCTGGAATGATGAAAGCGTCAAGAGCAAAATGGACCATGACGTACGTCGACGACCAGCGAAGGAACGAGATTCGCGGCGTCTCGCAGCCATCGTCGCTGTTCACCATCATCATTTAATTACTATTATTTTTATTGCTCTTATTGTTATTATTACCATAGGATTACCTTATTAATTACCTGTTTTTCAGAAAGCCGTAGCAGCATTTGGAGACGATCAGGGTACTTTTGCTCGCTGCCTCTCTCCGTTATCTTTCTCTACCCTGGGTCTTTTGTCCACTCATCAAATCCTTTGAGATTGGATGGGCTTCTAATCATAAACGACCCTCTAGAAGTCACTGCTCAGATATTGCAGATACAGCATCATTGTTGTGTGTTGGGAATACAGCCATTACAGCCTGAATTCCGTGGAATTAACCTTTCTCACCGCCCCACTCCGTTCTGCCCCTCCATCGACGACAGTTATACCAAGTTGCTACTGCTTGAGTAATTGGATTCAGCTTTCTGTTTCTCACTGAACCCGTTTAACCGTCTGTATCACTCTCCGCGGCCCTTCCTTGGTTATTCTCTCGATGGCATAACTCGCCGGTTTGTCAGCTCCTTGTCCCATAGAGCTTGTCTGTCATCTGCCGAGCTCCAGATACTGTTAACAATCGCTTGCGCTCGGCCTGTCAGTATGCTTTTGAACCCAAGCTTAAATAAAAGAAACAGACTGTAATGGTTGACTAACTGTTGCTAGAGATCTCAGTTCGACCCATCCTGCTGGACTAACCCTACATTGCCGCCGTATCACACCTTTCTTTCCACATTGAATCTCGACTGTCATGTCTCTGCAGCAAGGGACCCATGGTGGGACCCCCAGTGAAAAATCAGGGGAGCTCCGGTTTGAGAAGAGTATGAAGAACCCTGCTCAGGATGCCTCTGTTAGAATATCCGGTATCTCTTTCGGTCTTGGCGATCAGAAGAGGGATCCCACGCTCTCCGCCTCATCTGGAGATGGAGGACTACCCCAGTCTTCGTCTGATATCTCTTCTCCCTCTAATCCATCACAAGCCGCCAAGCATGCGAAATCGGGAAGTGAACTCCTGCGTCATCTAAGCCTACGTGAAATCCCTCCTCTGCAGGAAACCGACCTTCGGGCACAACATCCAGCCCTCAACCTCACCGGCCGAATTATCAGCGCTACGTTTTGTATCCCGTACAAACTTTACCTGCGATCAGGCCGCGAATGGGTAACCCCCCTCCCCTTCTGTTGCTTCTTTACATCTTTCTTTATCTTTTCATATTTTCGGCTATTGATCAACTAATACACTCTATCTATAGGAACTGAAACCTCGCCCTGGAACCTCTGCCTTGTTTGATTCATTTGCGTACCTTGGTTCCCATGAATCGACTTGGTCTCACACCCTCGTTGGTTGGACTGGGGAGGTGGAGGCCCTTCAGGAGGAAAACTCGCCCCCACAGCAAGTTCCAGCAGACAGCAATGCTGCATTGCCTCCCACACCCAATGGCGGCTCGCGAGCTTCGAACAAGGGACCGACCCCGGTACCAGCTGAGACTGGCCAGCATCATTCTAGTCATGCTTTCCAAGAGAGTGTCACCGTGGGCCCCGAGGATCGTGACAGGCTTGATGAGCAACTGCACTCAAGCCGTTATGGTAGAATCGTTCCAGTATGGCTGTCGGCCGAGCCTGAAGTGCCGGATGACGCAGTCATCTTAGAAGACCAGGGGAAATGGAGGCGATATGCTGAGAGAGAGCTGTACCCGCTTCTCCATTATAAACAGCATGGTCCAACGGACGGCAAATTTGAGCGTGAATCTTGGGCGAATTACGTCCGCATGAACCGACTCTTCGCAAACCGTATAATCCAGGAATATAAACCAGGCGATATTGTTTGGATTCATGACTATCACTTGTTCCTGCTGCCTAGCATGCTACGGCAGCGTATTCCAAATATCTACATTGGATTCTTCTTGCACGCCCCGTTTCCGAGCAGCGAGTTCATGCGATGTCTCGCCAAAAGGAAGGAGGTCCTTACAGGTGTGCTTGGTGCAAACATGATTGGATTTCAAACTTTCTCCTATTCTCGACACTTCTCATCCTGCTGTACCAGGGTACTTGGGTTCGATTCCAACTACGCTGGGGTGGACGCTTACGGTGCTCACGTGGCTGTTGACGTTTTCTCCATTGGCATAGATGCTAGCGCGATCCAGAAAGCTGCCTTTGGAAGTGCTGGTATTGAAAAGGCTGTATCGGGGCTTCGCGAGCTCTACGCTGGAAAGAGAATAATTGTTGGACGTGATCGCCTGGATAGCGTCCGTGGAGTTGCCCAGAAGCTGCAGGCGTTCGAGGTGTTTCTCGAACGATTTCCTGAATGGCGTGACAAGGTTGTCCTGATCCAGGTCACCAGTCCGATCAGCGTTGAGGAAGAGAAAGAAGAGACTAAAATAGCAAGCCAGATTTCAAATCTGGTATCTACCATCAACGGCCGTTTTGGGTCACTCAGCTTCTCCCCCGTCAAGTACTACCCCCAATATCTATCGCAAAACGAGTACTTCGCACTGCTGCGCGTGGCTGATGTCGGGTTGATTACGACTGTGCGAGATGGAATGAACACGACCAGTCTGGAGTATATAATTTGCCAACAAAATAGCCACGGTCCGTTGATTCTCTCCGAATTTTCTGGTACGGCAGGAACTCTATCGAGCGCGATACATATCAATCCGTGGGACACGGTAGGAGTCGCCATGGCGATAAACAAAGCTCTCACGATGCCGTCCATAGACAAGGAGGCACAACATCTGAAGCTCTACAAACACGTCACTACCAATACAGTTTCGGCGTGGTCCAAGCAATTCATCTCCCGTCTTCTAACCAATCTCTCATCTTTCGACCAGTCAGTGGCAACTCCAGTGCTCGATAAGGCCAAGTTACTTAAGCAATACCGCAAAGCTCGCAAGAGGCTTTTCATGTTTGACTACGACGGCACTCTTACGCCTATTGTGAAAGATCCCCAAGCTGCTATCCCGTCGGACCGAGTTTTACGGACTCTCAAAAGCCTAGCTGCAGACCCTCGGAATGCGGTTTGGATCATCAGTGGCCGCGACCAAGCCTTTCTAGACGAGTGGATGGGCCATATCCCAGAACTGGGGCTGAGTGCAGAGCATGGCTGTTTCATTCGAATGCCACGATCGGACGACTGGGAGAATCTAGCGGAACAGAGCAATATGGACTGGCAGAGGGATGTCATGGACACTTTCCAACATTTCACTGAGCGGACACAGGGCTCCTTCATCGAAAGGAAACGGGTAGCCCTGACCTGGCATTACCGACGGGCAGATCCCGAATATGGAGCATTTCAGGCGCGAGAATGCCGGAAGCAGCTGGAAGATACGGTCGCCAAAAAGTGGGAAGTGGAAGTCATGGCTGGGAAAGCTAATCTCGAGGTCCGGCCGACATTCGTGAACAAAGGATTTATTGTAACGCGACTTGTCAACGCCTACGGGAACGGGGGCGGAAAGGCTCCTGAATTCATCTTCTGTTCGGGGGATGACTTTACGGATGAGGGTATGTTAAAAAAAAACCCATAAATAGAATAAAACGTTAGCAGTTGTTGCGCTTTTTACTAACGAAGCCACAGATATGTTCCGTGCCCTGCAAAAGTCCGAAGTCGCGGCTGATCACATTTTTTCAGTCACAGTCGGAGCGAGTTCCAAGCAAACCGCTGCCAGCTGGCACTTACTCGAGCCTGCCGATGTTATCGAGGCGATTTCGATGCTCAATAACAGCTCCAGCCAGGAATACTAATCCTCGGCCTACGCAGGGCAGAAGCCTTTATGATAGATGATGTCTATAAATGTATAGTAGAAATAGACAGCCACATAGGAGACTTTGGACTACTACTTCTACATGATTCAGTTCAATTCAAAAGACTAACTCTAACTCTTAACTCTGTGCAAGTGGCGATTCATGATTCAACATAACTGAGTCGGCATCTCTGGCCCACGAATCAAAGAGACGCGATAAACTGACTCCGTAGAGCCACATTTACGGCAAAGGACTATCCGTATATAATATTAATGGTTGGGATGAATGCAAAGATCCACCCAAGCCTACCGTTATTATTTTTACCATTGCTAGGGAATGAGTTTCGCTTGTCTGGAGCGGTCCAGTTATAAGATAGGATTTCCGCTAGTATTTGGTGGTGATGGATCTGTGGTTGGCTTCGGTCTTCTGTGCGAGAACAGAATATGACTCTTTTGTCACGCATCTGGATCTGATTTCACGTCTTTCAGGATTTCTCTCTCTCTCTCTCTCTCTTTATTTATTTATTTATTTAATTATTTATTTTTCCATCGTCCTTCCCCCGACGATAGGACTTAGCAGTCTCTATTCTGTATATCCTACTGGCAATCAGCTAAACGTTGAACCTCGTATCCTGCTTCATTTTTCTTTCTGACTTTCCTGTCCATATTATATTCTCTACTCCCTCGATATATATATATATATATATATATATATATATTTATTGAAAATACTGCGCCAAACATGGTGGTCGAGGAAAGTACAGACCAGCTAGAGTCTATACAAAGCGAGAAAGCTCCATCCAACCAGACTGCAGACGACAGCTCGAGCGACGATGGCTCGATATCGCTTAGAGAAGAAGCTCCTCGCGATGAAGAACTGGGCTTTGACCAGCCCGAGAAGAAAGCTCTCTCCAAGACTCCTACCAACGTGAGCCATGTTGGAACGCTGGCTGCTAGAACGCTGTCGATGGTGCGCACTCGAGAGTCAGGGAAGGATATTGGCCCTCCTCCAGACGGTGGCTTTCATGCGTGGTCCCAGGCAGTGCTGGCGCATTTTGTCATTTTCAACACATGGGGGTATATCAACAGCTTTGGCGTCTTCCAGACTCACTACACAAATGCGCTGGGCCGGTCTCCATCAGACATCTCGTGGGTGGGAAGTGTGCAGATTTTCCTCCTTTTCTTCGTTGGCACGTTTTCTGGCCGCGCCACCGACGCCGGGTATTTCAAGGTCACCTTGGCCGTGGGCGCTTTGTTGGAGATATTCTGCATCTTCATGACCTCGCTGTGCACGGAATACTGGCAGCTGTTCCTCGCGCAGGGCATCGGACAGGGTCTCGGATGCGGACTCATGTTCTGTCCTACGATTGCGCTCATTCCGACGTATTTCACCAAGAACCGATCCATAGCGATTGGCATAGTGACCTCCGGGTCCGGAACAGGATCGCTGGTTTTCCCAGCCGTGGTGATGCGTTTACTGCCCCGAGTTGGATACGGATGGACCATGCGCACGCTGGCATTCATAACGTTAGCGACGCTGGCGCCGCCCCTGATATTCCTGAAGCAGCGACTGCCCCCGCGCCGAAACGGCCCATTGCTCGAGCTGCGCGCGTTCAAGGAGGCGCCCTACGCCTTCTTCACCATTGGCATGTTCCTCAACTTCTGGGGCCTGTACATCGGCTTCTTCTATATCGGGAGTTTCAGCCGCGAGGTCATTGGCGTCTCGACGGCAACCTCCATCGACGTCCTCCTCCTCATGAACGGCATCGGTCTCATCAGTCGTGTTGTGCCGAATTTCATCGCGGATAGGTACGCGGGCCCGCTGAATACGTTGATCCCCATCACCTTTGCCACGGGCCTCGTTGCCTTCTGCTGGGCTGCGGTGCGCGATCTGAGGGGCGTTTATGTCTTCAGTGCCTTTTACGGGCTTGCGGCGGCGGGCATCCAGTCTCTCTTCCCGGCCACGTTGAGCACACTGACGACGGACCTGAAGAAGACGGGGGTGCGTATGGGCATGGTGCTGAGTGTGGTAGGCGTTGCAGCTCTGATTGGATCTCCGATTGCTGGGGCGCTGGTGCAGAGAGGGAATGGGGATTATCTCTATACGCAAATGTTTATGGGTTCTGTTATTGTTGCGGCGGGGTTTGCGCTGGTTGCGTCGAGAGTAGCGAAGCTGGGGTTTGTATGGGGGCGGGCGTGAAGCTGTTTTCTTCTAGACTATTGCATATTGGTAGTAATGAATAATAATGAATAGACATCTTTTCTAGGTACCTAGGTATTTCTTGCTCTCTTTTCCTTTCCCTCTTATTCTTACAAACTTCTCCGTCTGTCGCCATCAACACTGCCTCGTCCACCACAAGAACCTCAGGCTCGGCCGCCAGCGTCACCGTAAGTTTCTTCTTCCCCGCTCTGCCCCTCAAACGCAGCCACACAGTTCACTCTATAGACTCTCTCTCTCTCTCTCTCTCTCTCTCTCTCTCTCGCTTCTTTCTCTTTCTCTTTTCTTTCTCTCTCTTTCTCTCACCCTACTGTAAAGTCCTTCCCACTCAAACATGGCACCCCGCGGTCGTGGAAAATTCTCCAAGCCCAGTCGAGGCGGTACGCTCACAAACACCTATACACGATAAAAAACACCAGAAACTAACCAACTGCCCAATTCCAGGCGGAAAACACTACAGTCGGGACGTACAACCCCTCGATAAGGACGGGAATCCCGTGGGTTTGTGGCGAGTACGTTCTCTCTCCCTCTCCCTCTCCCCTGTATCCTTTCAAACATACACATGACAAGAGAACAAAAAAGCAGACACTAACGAGGAAAAAAAAAAAACAGGAAGATGAAGAAGCAGACTCCACCTCGGAAGAAGAAGAAGAAGAAGAAGAAGAAGAAGAAGAAGAAGAATCCTCCTCCGACTCAGAAGAAGACCCTCTCCACCCCAGACCAGGCCCAAGCACCAGCACCAGACCAACCCCACTCTTCAACGAAACCCTCACACCACAACAACCCGCCCCCCAAGAAATGACACGCGAGGAGCGCCGCGCCGCCGCAAAGGCAAAGAAACAAGCCGCCATGACGCGGAAGAACCAAATCGCCGCACAACCGGGTGACCTCCCACCCTCCGACTCAGAGGGTCCCTCGGACGAGAACGCAAGCGACGATGACGACGACGACGACGACGACGACGATCTCCCCGCGAACCCGAATCATGCGGCCAAGTCTCGTGCGCAGACGACCACTCCGGCGGGGCCAGGGACGGGGACTGGACCAGACGGGGGTGATACCTCGCAGCTTTCGCGACGGGAGCGGGAGGCCATTGAGGCGCAACAGGCTCGGGAGCGGTACATGAAGCTTCATGCGGAGGGGAAGACGGACGAGGCTCGAGCGGATTTGGCGCGGTTGGCGCTTGTTAGGGAGCGGAGGGAGGCGGATAGGTTGAGGAAGGAGGCTGAGAAGGAGGAGAAGGCTGAGCTTGCGAAGCAGCGGGTTGCGGAGAGGGAGGCCAAGTTGCAGGGTGCTAGGGGGGGGAAGAAGAAGGGGAAGAAGTAGACTTCTACCTACATAGGTATCTTAGGCACTTTCTGGACAGATGTTATTTGGGACTACATACTACGTACGTACATACTTTGATCACGGTATAGTTAAAGCTCAATTGGATACTAGGTACTTTTAGATATCTCGGAATCAGGAATTAATATCTTCGTCGTATAGCTAATAGCTATATCCTTTTCCTTTCTTTAATGTTATTGCACACGCTAATCTAGATTCGTATGGAAGTATGTATATAGCTGGACATACTGTACATTGTACATCAAACCGGGAAGAACAACTCAACAGCAAACAAACAATTATACCCTATGCACCGTGCAAGCCTTGCTGAATTAAAATGAAAGAGAGAGAGGAAAAAAAAAAGCCATGATTCAATCATACCACTCACTATGCACCTGCACCTGCACCAGCACCAGCGCCAGGGACCAACTCGCAAGTTAACCTAAATCAAGATAAAGAGAGCGAAAGACGGAGCGGAGTTTTCTATACACCCCAAAATAGTCCCTCCACGCTGTGTCCTTGCATCACGATTCCCCACCCCGCAATAAGGCTCACTAGCCACAGCACGGCAAACACCAGGATCGGTAGGAGAAGACGCTTGGTATTATGGAGGAACGGAAGGGCATTGTACCCGAGGAAGGTGATGTAGGTGTAGTAGGTCAAGGCCGAGAGATACAGGGTGTTGCCCAGGAAGGTCGCGAGAAAGTTGCTAGGGCTTCGCGTGAGCAGCGGGAGGAGGAGAAACTGGACAACGTAGAGATGGAGGTATAGAGGGAAGAACGCGCGGTTTGAGACCTATTCCAGTCAGCTTCTTTCTTTCTCTCCTGATGCTAATAGGCGGATGGCCTTACGTCAAAACAGTACCCAAACTCCAGCTGGTCCTTTTCACCGGCCTGGGGGAATAGGCCCTGGGCTGCACCGCGCCGTCCTGCGCCGTTAGGGCCAAAAAGGTGGCCGATAACAAAGTATCCTATCGTGGATATCAAAAGCGACGAGCCGATAAAGTGAACGAAGACGAAGAGGAGGGAGAGTCGCACGATGGATCCGAAGGACGGTGCATATGCGAGACCCCATGCGAGGGCTGTGAGGAGGAGGAAGAAGGAGAGAAGATATGCAAACGATGGGTCTGGCCGATGCCACGTATTTTTTGTTTCTATTCATCAACTTGGTTTAGTATGGTTTTCCTTCTTCAACACCCAGAGAGCATGTTGACATGTTGACGTACGTTTCTACGCAGTAGCAGCTCAGATTAGTGACTATTAGAAGACCCACAAAACAGAGAACTTTCTCACATGGTAATATATTGACTTGAAAACCTTCTTCGGCGCGATCAAAAGTGATGTCATCTCCCAAATAGCCATCTCAAAGTCCATCTGCGGGAACTTGAACATCCTGAACATGGTCAGTAAATACGCCAACCCGATTTCTGAGACCTCGCCACCTTTTGAAAAAGCGCGGCATCCTTATACTCGACCCGCGGGTTGCAGGTGTGCCGCCAAAGTTGGGGGAGCTGCCATGTTGACGTGGGACGGAGATGTGAGGGTTCATCTTCGGTGACGGTCAGGAAGCCCCGGGCTTAGGATACCGGCAATAGAAGAGATGATCTCATGTACCAATACGGGCAACAGTGAGAATTGGCCGTATTTATTATCCGCTACACAACCACCAGAGGGAGGAAATCTGTTCTGCTCGTGGAGTCGTGGAACTGACGCTGACAACCTCGCGCTGTCCAGTTGGTTATGTCATCCGCAGTGGTCGGGATAATGTAGAGCCGCTCCGTCCGACTTCGCGCCTGGGTTCCGAGGCAACGAATTGAGTTCTCTCCTCCATCGAGTCAGTAAAGATGAATTCCATCGCATTAGCTCCCAAGAGATGAAGGAAAACATAATTAGCTAGTTATTCCGAGATGTCTTGTCAGACCGAATACAATGTGTACACAGCAATTGTAGACTGACCACGCAATGGAAATAAACTCAATCTTGCGCTGGGTCTATTTACAGAGTACTCTGGAGTAAGAGTGCGTGGATTGTGAGCCGGGTGTATCATATTCTGTAAGTTGTATACTGCATATGATCCCTCATGTTGATCCAGATGATGCAGAAGGTTGCCAAACAGTCGAAAAGAGACAAAACCATCAATCCTGAGCTGGTAAATCCTGAGCTGTTAGTCGAGCAGATCTCCTCCAAGCCAGACGCCAGAAGGATTTAGCAATCAATAACAGGTCTCAGCCGTACGAGTGGGATTGAGAATCATTGGATGCAAATTGACGATCGACGACTGACAACTGTACAGGAATCAAGCTGCATTATCAGGATTGCCAGGTCCAGTATCACATTCTGAGGAGGCTTTTACTGACAGCCACGGAGCGGAACAAGATTGATAGTTTCTAAATTATGGTAGTTCAAGTCCTGACAGCAAATCAGAGTTTGTTGGTTCCAAACTCAGAAGACATACTCTTACTCTGTGGCTATAATATGAGTACACTCCGCCTAAAATCTCCGTGGTGGTCAGCAATAGCCTTTTGAAGATTGATCAGAACCTATCAATCCGTCCCTTGCCCAGGCTAGCGAGTAACGGCAGGCAGTGGCAAAGTCGAAGTCGATCTGATCCGAGCCTGATGGGAGATGGGGAGAGTATACTACTACTCTGTAGTTAGCCGCTCTCTATGGAGCCGTGGCATGAGTGAGCTAGGAGACCGATTGCCCAAAGCCGTTTCTGAGATCTCTCCCCACGCTGATCGGGAATAGTCATCTTGCTGCTAAGAAGAAACCTCAAGATAACTCGGCCAATGCTTTCTAGGTTATAAATTCCCATTCTCTGGAATGAAACTGACTTGTTCCCAAGTGCGGACCAAGTGGCTTCCATAGCACCATGCAGATTCTCGAACACTGAATGCCTCACGGTTCATCTTGGCACCAGACAGGCTGGACTTTGCCCCTGACCATCGATTGTCTAGACCCTGGATGGTCTAGCGTTGCCAGCTGGTCTGCCAGCTAGAAGGAACTATCTTTGCCATCGTTGTGTATGGAAGACTTTCTTTGTTCGTAGTCTTGTACCTGTACAGGAGGACTCTGTGGTTGTACATCTCCACTGCAACTAGTCGAACACTATCCTGTTAGTGCTGTCCAGTCTGTAATAATTTGTACTCTGGAGGGAAACTGACCCATTCGTGGGTGACATGGATTTAATTAATAATTTGAATAATAGCAGGAATAATAATAACAGACTAGAGCCGTACGAAGCAGTAGTCCCCGAAGTTGCGTCTGATGTCTGGCAGAGAGAGGAGACTTAATTAAAGAATTAATATCGGCCTTCCTCGTCATCCCTGAGATTCACTCATCCCCAATAATCATCCATTTCCTCTGCTCCTCCTCCTCGTCCTCCTCGTTGCTGTACAATACCCCAAATTATTCACTCGTTATTATTACTCTGTACTATTCCCCAATCTCCTTTTCATTGGGGGGGGGGGGGGGGGGGGGGGGGGGGGGGGGGGGGGGGGGGGGGGGGGGGGGGGGGGGGGGGGGGGGGGGGGGGGGGGGGGGGGGGGGGGGGGGGGGGGGGGGGGGGGGGGGGGGGGGGG